>JAJLUE010000012.1:0-371277 GCA_030564205.1 Kluyveromyces wickerhamii | reverse complement strand
CGGTTTTGATCTAATCAAAGGTAGAACAGCAAGCACTTCTTACGCCTTCAAGTAACTCAGTAGAGCTGATATTCGGCTAAATCGATTCACAGAAATTCCCGTCGCATTTCACGTACCCCGTAAGCAGTATGTCAGATATTTTCAGCTTTGCCACGTATTCTTGCAGAATAGTGTCAGTATTCATTTTCAATGAAAGTTTGTACAACGTGAGATAACGCACTGCAGGATAGAAGAACGAATTGCTAGGTGATCTGTTGGAAACATCAGTACCGCTTCTAAGTGAAAGTAGTACAAATAGCCAAAAGGGAATTAAGCATTTAAACATATAAAGCATTTCAGGTACAGCCTTCTTGAATTATTTTTGAATTCGCTTTATCATGTTATGCATCTCTGGAAGACTAAAAATTCTGTATGAGATTGGGTGTTTTAATATAAATGAAAGGAGCTTTATAGTACGCAAGCCAAGTGTGGTCAAAATTAAAATCATCTTCTTACAGCCTTTTTCACTCATGATGAACATCTCATTATACCGAGTTAGATATATTACCTTTGTCCTGGGAGGTACATAACACTCATTTAGCCAAGTTATTACCTGATCAGAAAGCCTCAAACTCATGTTATATATTCCATATTCGGTTGTTAGCAGTGTACAAAATACTTCGCCTAGCTCAATAAACGGCAAGAAAGAATTTTGTATTATTATCCCAACACGACGTGATCAAAGCCACCGTATCCAAGCCGAAAAACACCACCAGAACTTGAAATACGTGACTATTGGCGTATTGATCAAATAGAGGAAGTATAACGAATACCTAAGCTCCCTGTCGCAAACTGTCACAATGTGCACATTCAAACATGGGGATAAGCGTACAAGAATGAACTAGACGCCCATGGTGCATTTTTGTAGCTCTTTCATGTATAAAGTTGATAGCATTTTGATAGACTGCCAAAAACGTTCTTTCTTTTGCTTGAATGAAATGTAACTGCACTAGGGCTTACATCCAATGAATAAAATGTTCGAAATCGTTTTGTTTTTTTATGTATTGATCAGACTTTTTTATGACAAAAATGTGAGAAGGTGGATCATTCTCAAGTGTTGATTCAGCCGTTCTGTGAGATGGTGCACCTCTCTTAGTATACCAGATGTTGCTCCCTCTCCCTGTTATACCATTATTTTACTGAACTCTGCCATGCAAATAAACTATAACTTTATATGGACGACCTAGCAGAGAGGCTATCGAATCATTAGACTAAAAACAGAGGTTTAAATCAGTCATGAATGATATCAGTATACTCAATAATGGCAAAAAAAATTGCAAAAAAAGGTGTTCACCATATTAGATTACGTATTAATTAGTTGAATGGCTATTATGTATACCAAAATGAGCATTGACAAATAACTATTTTGGTAATTCTTGAGATATTAACACTCATTCTCATAATAATGGCATATTAGAGCAGTAGAACCATTCTTCGAAGCCTGCATAACCAAAGTAGCAGATATGTCATCCAAACAAGACGAGGATATAGAAGGCTGACCAAGTACAAATAACGTTCTACTGTCCGAATTTATTGTTAAAACCGCATCTTCTATAGTTTTTTGGCTATTTTCGGAGGGTTCAAAGCTTTCAATTTCAAGTTTGTTCAAAATAGAGGCTGGTAAAATAGCTTGAATACTATAAATCTTCGGTAAATGTGTAGAGTTTACCATAATTTTTACAGTTTTAGAATGAAGAGCTAACACCAACGAAACATATAGTGCAAGTAAATCTGAGCTTGAAAAAGTTGAATGAGTGATAAAAGTGACCACTGAATTAGGTTGATAATGAATGGTAGAACCAAATAATAGGAGGAATGAAGACGAAATTTTTTGGTTCAGAAGAGTAAAGAATTCTTCTGTTAGATCATTAAAGGACAAAATCCTTGATATCGAGTCAACATGCTCACTAGCAGGATAACCTAAAGGTAGCAGTAAAACATCATTCGGAGAAACCGAAATCTTGCTAATATAACCGATTTTTTCAATAGCTGAGGATAGCAGAACTTCACCATTGAATCGAAAATCAAACAAGCTTGAAAATACTCGAATCATTTCCAATGTATTATCGACAGAAAACAGATTGTGATACATACTAGTTGTTTCAAGCATTTCTGCTGTTCGTTCAGACATCAACTTCAAGTGCTTCACATTGATAACCAACGAGGAATTAGTCTCATCAGAAATAACAGTCATAGCTTCAGTATCATTAGATACTACTTTTTTTACCATATGTTTATCATCATTATCAAAATCTGTATATAAGCTTCTCCATTCTTGCTGACCAGAGCCAAACCCTTTTAGAAACCAGAGAGATAATGCAACAGCTTTTGAATTGTTTATAGCCATGTCAATTACATTGAAATGAAAACTTTTAATATCTTCAGTTTTCTTTAAAGAGTTTACTAGTAACTCAGATTTTGGAAGCTCGTTTTGTTTCTTGAGTTCATTTCGATAGTTATCGGGGAATATCCATAAAGTTAATGGGGTCGTAATAAATGTTGATATTAGAGCCATGAAGATAAACATAGCGTAAACTTTCTTGGTAATGATTCCAGCATTTAGACCAGTTGTCAAGACAACAATCTCAACAATACCTTTGCATGACATTAATACACCAACGGCAAATGATTCTCTCCATCGTAGCCCATTGAGCTTTGATAAGATACATCCAGAGAGTACTTTTGTACTAACAGCAATTCCAATGCTTGCAAATGTATATCCCCAATCGGATCCTTTATTTAGCAAGGTTAGATCAACATTCAAACCAGCTATAGTGAAATAAATTGGAATCATTATTAAATTGGGAATGTCTTCCATACGAGCAGTGAGTCTCGAGACGTAATTATTATCTCTCGGTATTACAACACCTGCTATGAACCCGCCAAAAATTGGATGAACCCCTATGATATCAGTGAAATATGCACTTATAAGAACAACTATAAGGACCAGTAAAGTGGACAGCGTCGATGGACTTTCTCTTTCAAATTCATGAAATTTTGTAAAAAGCCACCTTAACGTTAATCGAATTGGATAACAGCAAAACAAAAACCAGCCAAATGTACACAATAAAATGTAAACCACATTGACTGGCTTCGATTGTGTATTGGAAAGGATAATGCATAGAGCCAAGAGAATCCATCCCACCACATCGTTGATAGTACCTGATGTCAATACTATAATACCAACCCGTTCTTTAACTAGTCGCAATTCCGTCAAAATTCGACATAAAACGGGGAAAGCTGTCACAGACAAAGAAACTGCTATAAAGACCATAAAAACTTTGAACTCAACCCCGTGGCCATCCATGTAGGCATTATACAATGGTAAAGCAAACAAACAACCAAATCCAAAGGGCACAATCAACGTTGCCAAACCAATTGACACCGCCGCCTTCGCATTTCTTCTCACAAATGATATATCAACTTCCATGCCAAGAAAAAACATAAATAATATGATACCCAAGTTCGCTACTAAGCTCAAACCAGTCACTGAGGATTTTGGAAACATTGTTCGAGTATAGTTTGGAATTTGTCCTAGTACTGTTGGGCCCAAAATGATACCTGATATTACCTCTGAAATAACTTTTGGTTGTCTCAATTTCGAGACGAAGAAATGAATGGCATTAGACAACACTAGGATCAACGAAGCTTGTATGAGGAAGAACGTAATAGGTGAGCTCTCATTGAAAATGAATGGATCTACACCAGAGATAACTCCTCCTACTTTATTGGCCATATGGTTATATGAATCTTAAAGTACGATAATCCCCCTTAATTAACAAATTTCAAAGCAGATAAAACTCCCCTTCATGCGATTATGAGGACACCTGAGACATCTTTTCTCAGCTTATCGTTAGCATACTTACTTATACTAGGATTTCAACTTTGTATATTGGAAAATAGATTATTATTAATAAATTAGGATAGGGTAACTAGTGCTTATACGAGGCTGGAAATGAGCCTTTTAAATCTCCCCCACAAAAATTAAAATTTGTGAAAACAGATGAAGCCTGTAACCCAGAGCTAAAATTTTCGTTGCACATGTACAAAATTTTGTTGACTCAACAAATGACTCTCAGAGAAGGACTTACAGAGAAAGACTTACAGAGTAGGTTTTGACTCAAATTTTAATGAGCTTGTACTATTTATCAATTAACATGAAGAGTATGTAGAACAGTACCTACGCTGTATATCTAGAGCTCTTTTTCAACAATTGTGAAACAGTATCTTTAACAGTTTCGTCGAAAGGTATAAATTCAAAAGACAATAGTTCTCTGCTACTAGAATTATCCAACGTTGCAATATGCTTAACGACTTCCCTTCCATTTCCAACAAGACCGGAGGGAATCTTGCCTCTAAGATCTGGAAAGTTAGTGTTTATGGAGTCAACAATATCTTGCAGAGCAAACTTAGTGTTTGCCAACAAGAGTCGTTTCCCAGAAAATTTATCTGACTGTATAGCAAGGATATGGGCTTTCGCTACATCGCGGACGTCGATGAATAAACTGGCAAAATGTTGGTCTACTTTCTCGTCGGGGTTTGCGTTAATTATGGCATTGATGTTCTCGCACGAAGCATTTAATCTTGGAAAAACCATTTCGTCGAACAATTGAGGTCCAAAGACATAACATGGATTAACGGTTGTTAGACTAAATGAAATATCGTCTTTATTCGTGCGTACAAATGTCCATGCCGCTTTTTCAGCAAAAGCCTTGGAACCATAATAAGCCGTTTTGGCGTCAATTTTAGCCTCTTCCCAGGTATCATTATTCCAAGAGTCTTCATTCAGAATCAGATTTTCATCATACGCATTCCTGACGTTGCAAATGGCTGCAAATGATGACGTGTAGACTACTTTCTTGATTGATTTTGCGCCAAACTTTTTAATGGCTTCCAAAATTGATTTTGTACCGTTAACAGCGGGGATTAACATTTCAGATTCAAAATCTACACTATTATAATGGCAAGGAGAGGCTGTATGGATAACATATTTAATAATAGATGCATGTTTTCGAAAAATGTCATCGAATGCACCAGCGGCTGCTAAATCATGAACAATCTCTAAAGTCAAATTTTTATTGTTGAATAGTCCTGTTAAGAGATCTGCTTTTGCTTGACTTCTTACAGTTCCTATGACTTGGTATCCTTCGGCCAACAATTGGCTAATTATATGCTGCGCAATAAACCCATTAGCACCAGAAACAAACACTACAGACATTCAAAAAAGTTTTTCGGCGATATTGATACAATTAATTTTTTATTGTGATAGTTCCTCAAATGCAGATGATAATCTTTTATGGACCTGGTACCATATGTACTTAAATATAAACCTTATGCTGTTGTAATAACATAAGGTTTCGGTTATTTACATTATGGAAAAACAATTTTTTAAGCTATTTTTCCACTTGCAAGAGATTTGATTGTGTACTTATCGTGCGCTTATTATGAGACGACGGAATTTAAAGAGAAGTTATGATTATTGCCGTTAAATAACTATAATGCAGGTTCAATGTGTTGTAGTAATTGACTATATTTGTGATGCTTTATCTTCAATCGAGTTTTGTTAGCGGACTTTTCGATAGTGGAACATGTCTGCCGCCACACAATGCTAGAAAAAAGACACACTGTCTTTTTTACTCACATGTTGTAGAATAAAATACCAATAACGTATTCTGTGAAAAATGTCCTCAGTCTTTTGAAGTCATAAAGATGTTATTATCCTGAATCTCAATCCATATTTCCAGATTGGAAGCATGGGGCGAGACTTACGGTAAATTCAACTGTAGGACTCAAATTAAGGCACTAAAATAGCAGAAATGAGTGAATTCTGAAAAGGTATATAATACAGACACTGAATGGTTGCCTATCCTGCTGATGTACCACAGTTAGATACGTATGTAATGTTTCTTGAGTATACGCTGAATTATTCAAAAACAATACAAATAAATGACCAAAAGTAAAGACATAAGATCAGTTGCCATTATTGGTGCCGGTGCAGCCGGTTTAACTTCCCTGTTTGAACTATTGAACACAAAAAAAGACGGATCTACCACTCTCAAATACAAAGCAGATGGCAGCTTTGATTTTGCATCTGCTAATGATGATCCTGCCTTCACAAAAATAGTTGTGTTTGAACAATCAAGTAAAGTAGGTGGTGTTTGGAATCCAAGCTTTGAAAAACCTGATGTCATTCCACAAGAGCTGTTCGATACCGAGCACTATGACGATGCCAACATATTAAGACCAAAAACAAAAGTGCCAAAGGAATTTAATAACCAAAGCTTTGACAATCCATTGGTTCTTACTGATGATGAACCGAATCCTCCTATAAAGTGGAATTCTAGTGGAATTTACAAAAATTTGTACTCGAATGTTTCAAAACGATATTTAAGAAATTCGTTCATTCCTTTAAACGAGACTTCAAAGGCTCGAGCAATTGATCCATTTCTTACAAATTCAGAAATTACAGGCTCTTTGGATCAGTTTGTGCAAACGAATTCCCTGAAAAACTACGTCAGAGTAAATTCTGAAATTGTTGATGCAAGTAAGTCTAAGACATCAGACCAATGGGTCGTGACAGTTAAAGAAGTGTCTGATAATGGAAAGTTCAAATGGTATTCAGAATACTTTGATGGAGTTATTGTGAGTACTGGTCATTATTCCATTCCTCATATACCAATTATTCAGGGGTTATCTGACTGGAATAAAAACCTTCCTGGATCAATAATTCATTCTAAGTCCTTCAGGTCTGAGCAGATATTCAAAGATAAGAAAGTTCTGTTTATTGGAACAGGATTAAGTGGGATCGATATTTTACAGTACGCATTCCCTGTGGCTTCTGAAGTTATAGTTTCTAGAACTCCTGACAAGGATGAAATTTATGGATGGTTAAAAGGTGCCGCAACAAGTGAAGGCATTTTAATCAAGCCAAGAATAAGATCAGTAAGCTTCAAAGATAACAAGTCTGTCTTATTTGATGATGGTACTAAGGTATCTGATATAGACTATCTTATCTTTTCTACTGGATATCATTGGCATTATCCCTTCTTAAATCCTGAAGAAACAGGCGTCACTGTGAAGCCACTCGATCAGTCTTCGATTCCAAATCATAACTCTTTGGTCGATGGCTTATACTTAAGTACAATAGCAATAGAGGATCCGTCTATTGCATTCATTGGAGTACTTTTAACACCTTTCAAGTGGCCATCATTTGAATTGGAAGCATCCATTGTATCCGGTGTTTGGTCTGGCAAAGCTAAGCTTCCTCCAAAAACCGAAATACTTGCAGTTAATGAAGAGAGGTTGAGGAAAAAGGGAGCAAATTTATTGTTTCACTATTATCCTTATAGAGAGTTTCCTAGCTTTGTGAAGCAAGCTACTCCCTTTTTGCCCAGCGGTAGACACTCAGATAATATTTTTGATGCAGCTTATATTACTGAACAGGAAGATAGTGAAAATGTTGCAGAATCACTCTTTTATCAACTGAAATCTAAAAAGATTGATATTCAAGATACTACTTAGATCGTATAGAAGTAAAGGCAGATGTATTATAGCTTATTTTTATTTCAGTAAATACCTTAACTACTTTTATCCCACTCACTAGCTACAAACTTCAAATAAGAAGCTAATAAACGTAAACTATGTTGAAACTATAAATAACATAATGACATTTTTACCAGATTCATTTCAGCAAACAATGTAGGTATCAAATAATATAACTTCCCAAAGTGAAATAATGCATATATAGAAAAAATGGTTTCCGAGAAAAACATGTGTGAGATTTTATTGACTATTCGTGCGCTCGAAATGTAATACAAGCAATCATACTAGGAAGTACTACTAGACCCTTTTTTAAAATGCTTTCCACGTAACATGATAAATCAACTTGATTCACACTTTTATTCCAGTAAACCTGAAGTTTACGATTTTTTTTTTTTTTTGGTCATTACGACACACCTTATGCAACATTATCATATCAAGTACAGTAGTGCCTAGAAGCTTGTGACTTTTCTGTGATAATAATCACGAAAAATCACATTTGATTTTTATTGATCCAACTGTGGATGTGTCTTGTACAAGGTTGTAGCTACAAAAAAAAGTACAGCAATTAATTGAAGACTTTATTTTCGAAGACAAAATTTATACTAAGTAATTCTACAACACTGAGGAGATAGTCACCGATTTACATAATTTTTATGGTTGAACAGAAAACTAAATGAGGTAAGCCATAACATCGAGTGGTGTAAATTTATTCACAGTTTACACTCAGATTGCCGAAGACAATCTAGCTTGGTAAAGAAGTAAGAGGGACACACCCACTGCCGACTATCTTTAGTAAAAACAATACTCAAAATCCTATTATAAAAACGTATGTATCTGGCAGTATCTCAAAGGTTGTCATACCATTCGTTAAAGATCAATGTTGACTCTCCCTTACTTCCAATAATACGATCATACTCAACTCGGATATCATCAGCCTCAGTACAGAAAGAAAAATCTATATAACAGAATGGAACCCGTCTTTTCTCAAGGTGTAGGATACGGAGTGGTTCTTGGTGTCGGAGCCTTCTTCGCCGTTGTAATGAACGTCGTTACGTTCTTGCAGAACAAATATTTCAAAAACAAATCGAGCCAAGCAGATGAGTTTACAGCAGCTTCCAGAAATGTCCCGCTAGGTTTGATGGTTGTTTCTATTGTTAGCAGTTGGTGTTGGTCATTAACGTTATTGCAGTCTGCTACAGAATCGTTTAATTATGGAATTTCCGGAAGTTATTTTTACGCCATAGGTGGATTGATTCAAGTGTCTGTGTTCAGTATTGTTGCATCAAAAGTCAAAGCCAATGCAAATTTAGTAACAACCTTCCCTGAGGCTGGTTTTCTTAGATTTGGTAGGACAGTCCATCTTGCATTTTTATGGTCCGGAATAGTTTGTAATACAATTGTGAGTGCCTGTATTCTGTTAGGTGGAGCTGGTGTCATCAATGCAATCACTGGAATGAACATTTATGCTGCTCTATATTTGCTGCCATTTGTATGTGCAGTTTATGTTTATTTCGGTGGTTTGCGTGCCACTTTTATCTCCGACGCATGTCACACTTTCCCACTTTTGGTATTTTTGATTATCTTTGTTTTTGTTGTCTATGGAGGTGGTTCAAGCATTATAGGATCACCTGGAAAGATGTGGGACTTATTGACAGAAGTTGCTGAGCGTCAACCAGTTTGGCAAAATTATCATGGTTCATACCTAACTTTCAGATCTAGAGATGGTGGAATCTTTTTATTCATATCCATCATCACAGGCTTTGGATTGGTTGTATTAGATCAGGCTTATTGGTCTAGAGCTATTGCTGCTCAACCGTTAAAAACTTCTAAGGCATATTTCATAGGAGCAGTTTCCTGGTTCGTTATTCCTTGGACGATGGGTTTATGTCTAGGTCTAGGTGCTAGGGCAACATCCTTGCTACCAGGATTTACAGCACTCTCTAAAGATGATATATCTGCTGGCTTGGCAGCAGTTGCTGGTGCTTCACATCTTGTCGGAGACGCAGGAACTGTAATGATTTTACTAATGATATTCTTATCAGTAACTTCTTCTTTTTCTGGGGAGTTGATTGCAACATCAACCTTATTGTCCTACGATGTTTACAAGAAATACCTTAAGAAAGACGCGACTCCTCATCAAGTATTGGTGGCTTCAAAAGTCAGCGTTTTCATTTGGGCAATTTTTGCTGGGAGTATTGCCAGTGTTTTCCATGCTGTAGGTATTTCCATGGGGTGGCTATTCAACTTTTTGGGATGTGCTACTGCAAGTGGAGTTTTCCCTGTTGCTTTAACATTCACCTGGAATAAATTAAACCGTTGGGGCGCATTCTCTGGATCCGCTATAGGAATGCTTATAGCTATTATCGTTTGGCTGATCACTTGTAAAGCTTACATGGGAGAAATAACTGTCGACAACTTAGCAAATAGATGGGTTTCATTTGCCGGAAATGCTACCGCATTATTCATGGGAGGATTTTTATCAATTGGCATATCTTTAATTTGGCCGGACAACTTTGACTGGGATAGCATCAGAAATAGAACGATTTTATCAGACAAAACTGAACCTTATTCCAACAGTTCAAAAGAAGTAGAGAACGAGACAATAATTGAAATAAAGAATGGAGAAGATTTCTATAAAACTGAAGGCACTTCAGTCAAAAGTCTTGATTTAGATATTCCTCAGGTAGAAGACATTCCATTGTCAAAGTTGAACAGACAATTCAGGGTTTTCACCATTTTGTCGCTCTCATTTGCATTTGTGTTTGCAATCGTGATACCAGCACCTCAAATTGCAGCACCTTATGTTTACGGTAAAAAGTTCTTCACCTTTGTTGTGTCGGTAAACATTATTTGGTTGTTTGGCACATTTGCTGTGTGTGTGATTCTTCCAATTGTTGAATCAAGAAAGTTCCTGAAAAAATTATTTTTAAATATTGTCGGAGCTAGAAAAGACGAGATAAATGATGACTCTGTTGAAGAAAGAAGCAGTACATGATAGAATAAAAATACATGTAGTACATACATCGTTATTTAGAAATCATAAAAAAAATATCTTCTTCGTTATTATTGAAATATATATACGTAGGAAAAGCACGCTTGTTCGCCCTCAAGCTTACACTAAAAAACTGTTCTAGCAAAGCTGCTAATCATCTATGGTTGTTCGACTACAACGTTATTTCCGTTCTTTTTTGAGGATTCTAGGAATGCAGCAACAATTGCTAGGTGATGGAAAGCAACTCTTGGTGTACCTTTGACCAAAGACTTATCTTTTTTAATAACCGCTTCATAGAAGTTTTCAAATTCACTCTCAACACCAAAGAACTCATCTTCTTTGATTTCGATAACCTCGATCTCTGGGGTAACTTCTGCATTAGCGCCGACACTAACAGTGATTTTTGAGGTACTGTAATTCAAAAGCTGTAAAGTAACAGAACCGTTGAGTCCGTATATCTTAACATAAGTACTCTTGTCTGTGGCACCAAAAGCTGAGCCATAAGTGAATGTCCCAATGACATCAGAATCTCTTAACTTAAGGGTTGCGAACACAATGTCATCAGCTCCTGATTCTTCTCTCAATTGCTTTGAAAAAGCAGAAATACTACCAACTTCACCCAGCAATGAGGTCATTAAAGCAAGCTGGTGAACACCACCATCTGACAAATAACCACCGATGTGTTCTGGCTTCTGTCTCCATGAAGTAGCAAGGTACTCACTAGATGGAGTGAAGGGTCCTGTAGAATTATAAGTAAAAGCTTCGATTTTACCAATCTTCTTCAATTGTTCTTTAACAACGTCAATACATTTCAAAAACAAGCAATTTTCCGCAATTCCCACTGGAAGAGAAGTTGATTCAGATAATTCAACCAATTCTCTCGCTTGTGTAAGATTAGCAGCTATAGGCTTTTCCAAGATAATTGGTTTCCCTGCTTCAACAGCCTGTTTGGCGGTAGCATAATTGAACTGAACAGGAATCATTGCATCGACAAAATCGACTGAATCATCCTTCAATAGATGGTCTAAATCTCCGTACACTTTGGAGCTCTCAATACCTGCAACCTTGGCGAATTCATCAGCCTTACTTTTGGTTCTGTTGAAACATGCTACAGCTTTGAACTTGTCGTCCAATTTTTCAAAAGTTGGCAGGTGTCTTACTCTTGCAAAAATACCTGTTCCTACAATACCAACGTTCAAAGGTCCTGACATTATAATTTGTTTTTAGTGTAATTCTAAATAATGGTTCCAGCTCTATGTGGGAGTTCTCAAAAGAGTGATCAACGCAGGAATTTATAAAAATTGAAGTGTACATTTCATCTCGATGATTTTACAACACTGGCATCCATATATATATATTGATATATACAACCGCTTTTACCCTAAAGGGAGCATACGTCAGTTGATGTTGTCTACTCTGTAAGGACCAGAATCGTCCGTTTCGGATCATTAAAAAAAATTACAATAGCAACGTATACGTATTACCCCATCAGTTGATGGAAAAACTACATTCATTCAGGAATGTCACCTGAAAACAAGTGATCTATGAATACCGGAGAAAGACGGCGGTTACCACGGTATCATTAGAATTGCAGCCAAGACACTACGTATATTTTGATTTGAACGTTTAAAATGTTTCTCCAGCTGTGATTTGTTGAATAGCTTTTATTCCACCATTGTTTACTAGTTTACTGGATTAATTAATAATACCCCCATCGCATAGAGACACACCGGCCTGTATTTTTCCGAAACTGATAGCGAAACCTTGAAAGGTGCAATCGTAAGAAACTATTGGAAGAAATTCATTCACGTAACTGAAAAGAAAAAAAAAGATACTGAAAAGGTGAAGAGATGCGATGAGACTAACAAAAGAGACTTCATACAGAAAGAAAGATGGGAAGTTTCGTAAAACATCAACTAATTGCAATAAAACTGGGGTAATGAGCAGTGATTCTAGTGTTTTTAATGACTTCTCTTCGGATGAAGAAGGGAACGACTTACTAATCACTCGTAAGGCTACCTTGAAGCCGACCGACTTTCAGGACAAGTATGGAGATGAGGCAGATGATGATGAAAGGCCCTTCGAGATCAAATCATCAGGGAAGACAATCACAGATGCTATTGAACCAGGACAAGAAGAGTTAGATACCGTCGAAAGCTTTGAAAGGGTAAACCTTACAGAGGAGCAAATAGAGAGTGAAAAACTTCGTAGACTGAGAAAGCTAAAGAGTGAAAAGAAATCTAAGCATAAAACGGGGGTTGTGTACCTTTCCAAAATTCCTCCATATATGAAGCCTTCGAAGCTTAGACAACTGTTAACTCGATTTGGAGAAGTTGATAGATTGTTTTTGAAGCGTGAGGAAGAACATAAGTACAAACAACGTGTAAAAGGTGGTGGTAACAAGAAGATAATGTTTGAAGAAGGGTGGGCAGAATTTATAAGGAAAAAGGATGCTAAACTTTGTGCATCCACTTTGAATGGTAACATCATAGGTGGTAAAAAGGGGAATTTCTACCATGATGATGTTATGAATGTTAAGTATCTGTCGGGTTTTAAATGGGCAGATTTGACGGAACAAATAGCAAGAGAAAATGATATTAGGCAAGCTAAATTACAACTAGAAATATCGCAAGCCAATAAATTAAATGCAGAGTTTATCCGCAACGTCGAAAAATCCAAGATGGTTAAAAACATTAAGCAAAGTAGAAAGCGTTCTGGCAAAGGCGATCTGGATAATGACAACCAAGATTCTCATAGAAATTTTAAGCAGCGCAAGGTGGCATCAAATAGAGCTGATGCTCCAAAATCACAAAAGGAATATAAGCAGCCATCTCAAGCATTAAATAATGTTATGCATAGCTTGTTTTAAAGTAAAATCATGTAGCCCTAAATAACATAAATCCTCATCAACTATTTAGAACATTTATTTCTTTTCCATAGTTCAATTTTTGAGCGTAAAAATTTTAACAATCTTTTCAATAAAAAAACAAAGCTCATCTCATCGCATGAAGGACTTATTCTTAATAACTTACTATTCTAGACTTAGCTCTTTTCAAAAACCAAGCTCTATTACTGCTACTATTTAACCGACAACTCTCAATATATTTTAACAATGGGTACCGGTAAGAAAGAAAAGCAAAGAAGAATTCGTCAAGGTGATACCAAAGATGGAAATTTGCGAGTGAAGGGTGAAAACTTTTACAGGGACTCAAAAAGAGTCCAGTTTCTAAATATGTACAAAGGTGGCAAGTCTGTGCGTAATGCTAAGGGTGATATTATCAAAGCAGCACCTTTGCAAGATACTGCGGCACCAACTGCTCGTGTTGCTCCAGATCGCCGTTGGTTCGGAAATACTAGAGTCATCTCTCAAGACTCTTTACAACACTTCAGAGATGCTTTAGGTGAAAACAAACGGGATTCATACCAAGTGCTATTAAGAAGAAATAAGCTTCCTATGTCTCTATTAGATGAAAAAGATACTACTGAATCGCCTACAGCCAAGATTTTGGAAACAGAGTCTTACCAGCATACTTTTGGGCCTAAATCACAAAGAAAAAAACCACGAGTTGCTGCGTCATCATTGGAGGATTTAGTTCAGAATACTAATAATGATAATAAATCGTTTGAAGAGAAATTGGATCTGGATTCAACTTTGGGTTTAATGGGTAAACAAAACCAAGAAGATGGATGGACTCAAACTGCTAAGGAAGCAATTTTCCATAAAGGTCAGTCGAAACGTATTTGGAATGAGTTATACAAAGTCATCGATTCTTCTGATGTCGTTATTCATGTACTGGATGCAAGAGATCCTCTAGGGACTCGTTGTAAATCAGTAGAAGAATATATGACCAAGGAAACCCCTCACAAACATTTAATTTATGTCTTGAACAAGTGTGATCTTGTTCCCACTTGGGTTGCAGTATGTTTTATGTCATTTAAGAATACCACAGTTGTTATAAGATAAAGAAGGTTTACTATGGATTTATTGAAAAACAAACAAGAATGTTAAACTTGAAAGAAATTGACACCAAAACTCTTTGTCAGGGTGTTTTTGCGTACACCTTGGTGTGCAAAATTCTCACTTAAATGCCTGTTACAGTTTTGGAAAATTAATACTACCCAACCTCATCTTTTTCACCGTTTTGGTGAAATAACAGTTGAATTTAGTTGAATAATTTTCGTTTTGAGAATATATCAGCGTTTTAGGGTAGGGAGGATCTTAAGAGTTGAGTTTTGGATCTGAAAAGAATATTCTGCCATCGCTCGTAGTAAAGAACCTCACAATTATCTGAAATTCATCAATTTCTTGATGGGATGCAATCTTTTTTTTCAATTTAGTACAACGGCCTTACGTCAAATATTGTGGTATCATCGATCGGAATGGACAATTTTTACTAACAATTTACATTATAAAAGGCAGCATGGGTAAAACATTTATCTAAAGATCGTCCTACCTTAGCTTTTCACGCATCTATCACTAACTCCTTTGGAAAAGGTTCTTTGATTCAACTATTGCGCCAGTTCTCTCAGCTACACAAGGACAGACATCAAATTTCTGTCGGTTTTATTGGATATCCAAATACTGGTAAATCTTCAATCATCAACACTTTAAGAAAGAAGAAGGTATGTCAGGTTGCTCCTATTCCGGGTGAAACCAAAGTCTGGCAATATATTACTTTGATGAAGAGGATATTCCTTATCGATTGTCCTGGTATTGTTCCTCCCTCTACGAAAGATTCTGAGGAAGATATTTTATTCAGAGGTGTAGTTAGAGTGGAGCATGTTTCACATGCAGAACAGTATGTTGCCGGTATACTCAAAAGATGTAAAAGACAACATCTTGAAAGAACATACGAAATCTCTGGCTGGAAGGACTCGACCGATTTTATCGAAATGATCGCAAGAAAACAAGGTAGGCTTTTGAAAGGTGGTGAACCAGATGAAAATGGGGTAGCAAAACAGCTCTTAAATGATTTCAACAGAGGAAAAATTCCATGGTTTGTTCCTCCTCCGGACAAGGAGATGAAACCCATTGAGGAAAGCGATTCTAAACCTACAAAAAGATCTGTAGAAGAGGTAGAGCGTGAAGAAAAGGAGCAGAACAGTTCTGAAGATGTTCCAGCCACTAGGGCTGATTCGGCTGATTCCTCTAAGAGAGCTAAGGTGCAATGATTTTTTTCTCCGTTTAAGTAGGTGTGCGTAGGCTCTCTTTTTCGAGAGTAATATTCTGTATATTATAGCTTTTGGGTTTTACATCTTTCGTTATACTTTTGTATTTGATATTTAATTTCTAATAGAATGTACGAAAGGGCTGGTTACTATATATTGGCATTAGACCTTATCCAATCTTCATAATCACAGAGAACGGTGATGAATTCTATTTTAGCGTATGTAGTGATTTAAGACTATCATATTGTCAAACTGGAAAAAAGAATATTTCAAACAAAGTGAACTCGAAATTTGAGTGCTGAGCTAGTTTTAGTAGCTGGACTTTTAGATGCATACCTATAAGACGAAACTGGAGAAGATATAGTGTCAATGCAGTCAGTAAATGGGCAGCTAGGCAATATGCCGAACACAGAACAGCTATTTGCAAAGCATGTTGGTCAACAAGTCTCTCAACAGCAACAATCTCAGCAACAACAACAACAACAACAACAACAAACACAGCACCATCAACAAATTAAACAGGGACCAGTCGGTATGAATCCTCTCTTGTTTTCACCATCTGTGAATGCCACACGTATGATCCCTCAGCAACCTCAACAAGCGCATGCTTTGTATGGACTAGATTCCAATGCAGGTTTACAAAATTCGTACTTACTGAAGCAGAAGTTAGATGTTGTTAATAATTCATTCGGACAGCAAAGCAATGCACAACAGCAGGGGAAAATGCCAATTGCTAACAATGGACAAATTCCTGCAATGATGCAAAATAATATGTCTGCTATGCAGTCTAATAATATCCCTCCGCAGTTTTCAATTCATACGCAGCACATTATATCTACTGGCTTAGATGCACCATTACCAAATAATACACATATGCCCATAACATCTCCAGCTCACTTACTTATCAGGGAAGTTTGGCAAACTAATCTCAACTTCGAGTTTGCAATTATAAGAAGAATGGTTGAACAATACAAAGTTGTATCTATTAGCACCGAATTCGTTGGTACCATTGCAAGGCCAATCGGGAACTTTCGATCAAAGACTGACTACCACTATCAAACAATGAGATCAAATGTAGATCTATTAGCGCCGATTCAGATCGGTCTCTCTCTCAGTGATTCTCAAGGGAATAAGCCAGATAACTTCCCATCAACCTGGCAATTCAATTTCCAGTTTGATGTTACAAAGGAAACGGTTAACTTAGAATCTTTGGAACTTTTGAAGAAATCTGGTGTAATGTTTGATAGGCACCAACAGAATGGTGTCATTTTTGAAGAATTTTCACAGCTAATGATGGACTCTGGGTTATTATTGAATGATGAGATCATTTGGCTAAGTTACCATGCTGCATATGACTATGGGTTTTTGATACATAAACTAATGAACACCAATATGCCAAATAATAAGGAAGATTTTGAATGGTGGGTCAAAAAGTACATTCCAGTGTCATATGACCTAAATTTGATAAATAAACTAGTCCATGAGGTGACTCAACAACAGCCACATCCTCCCTCAATACCTTCGCAGCAACAGCAACAGCAATACACACTGGAACTATTGGCCGATGAGCTTGGAATCCCTATTTTCCCGTTATTCAGTAGTGCTGGTGGCCAAAGTTTATTGGCATTACTGGCATACACTCAACTTGGCAAATTGTCTATGTTCAAACTACGCAACGGAACGGATTTTAATCACTACCTGAATCTGATCTATGGTATTACTCAAGAGTAAGAGGTAATCTTATTCTCATGAATAGCAATATAGATTCCCGATTTTCTTTTCAAGCACCATCTGTAACTATATAAGATCAGAAAAGCACATTATCACACAGCATATTCAAATGCTCCATAATTTATAACGAATTTCTGGTAATGCTCTTCAAAAAATCACCACTTTAAATATAGGTTTATAAGTACTACTGGGATTCACTCAAAGCTGAGATTCATGTAACAATAAATGCAAATTTGATTAGTCATATCAAGGAGTGACACATTTTCAAAGTTTGATGGTTCACCGAACTTTGAAAATGTTTCTTTAGATGTTGACTTATCCTTGACCTAAAATATGACGTAGAGATTTCGAATTCATATGGCAGTCATTTGAGTTAGGATGGTGATTATTATGAAGCCCGATCAGGTAGAACCCAAGATCCAAACATTTATAGAAATAGACGTAAGTTGATCTACAAAAACACTGTAGGTATCTACATTTCACATACGTAAAACATGATCTTACAATGACTGTGAAATTTAATAATTTGACAATTGGAAAAATTTTGATGAACCTTTTGATGACAATTTGAGAAGGAAATAATTCCAATCATCGTAACCTCTGATCAAGAAAACATAAAGGTTAGCCACTTAACTTGAGTTATTCTGATTTCTATACAAATTACATTTGTCTCTTCATTACCTGTTTTTTTATTTTTTTCTTCCTTTCTGCATAAAACTATACCCATTTGAATCCTTTTTGCATTTTAGCATTACCAACCAAATTCCAAAGCGCTGATCAGACTGCATCTTTCATCGACGCAATACAATCACTGAAGATATTCTGATTCTTAATATACGGAACTGTCAATCATTTAATATATCGAGGGTTTTAAGGCGCAAACTCAACCCTATAAAAACATTATTTTAATATAGTTCAGAATTAACATTGATCATCATCGTTATTTGATCTCATTATTGGTGGTACAGTTCACTCAAATAAAGCTCATAAAATGACCAGCTACGATGTAAAAGAGATTGGCTACGCCTTCTTGAAGACGTATTATGAACGTATGCACAATAATCCGTCAAAGCTATCGTGTTTGTACTCAACCACAGCAGAATTAACGCATATAAATTACAATGAACCAAACACACATGAAAAAGACTATCTCGAAACTTTAAAACTGATCGGTAAGGACAATATAAACTATTACTTTACTAGAAACAGCAAGCGTGTTCAGGACTTGAAGGTCAAGATAGATTCGTGTGACTTTCAATCTACAGGCTATGAAAGCTCCTCTATTTTAATTTTAACATTAGGAGAACTGTGCTGGACGAACTCTCCTTCCTACAGATTTTGTCAATGCTTTATTTTAGAGCCAGCTGAGTATAATAGTAAAATATATGACTTGAAGAATGATATCATTCGTTTTATCCCTGATTTACTTCCTCTAAAGAATGTCGGTTCATATGTAGGTGCAAGCAATGATACGGCTGCCAAGAAAAGTGTCGACAAACCAATTCCGAAATCTGTTGATGACAAGCAGGACAAGCAGCACCAACAACTAAAAGAAGAAAATACTTCTTCTCTTTCTTCTTCTTCTACTACTTCTTTGTCTGGAGTAGCTATTGGAAAAGCGCAAGAAGAGAATAAAAAAGGGGCCGAAATTCCAAAGAGGACTACTGCAAACCAACCTATCAGCACAAAAGATAATGCAGGTAAGCCAAGCTTGAAAAATGGTGAGCAAAGGAATAATGTGGGTAACGAAAAAAGTTCTGTTCATAGTACTCAAGCTGAAGCAAAAAGTGAGCAGAATTTAGATCATAAAAGGCAAGAACCCACGGGAAAGCAAGTTTCAGAATCTAGTGTATCCTTACAATCTCAAAAATTAGGTGATGACTTGGTATCAATTGATAAATCTATTTTATCCTCCCCTCATGATGTATCGATAGAGACAGCTCCTTCTGATACTATCGAAGTGGTTAATAATACTAAAACTGATACAGTAAAGATGACATGGGCTGGTAAACTTAATAAAACGTCAAAGCTGACTACAAATTACATAAGGGTTGATCTTGCCTCTAAGAAATCGAAATCTCCACCTCCAAATGGTTTTACAAAATCTAGTAAAAAGGTCAAACAACCCGGGAAACCTGTAGGAGAAGTAATTATTCAAAATAGTAACGGATATTACCCGGTTTATGTTGGAAATACCAATGGTTTGAGTGCAACAGAGTTGGAAAAGGCTCTGATAAAGGAATATGGTGAAGTTGTCAAGACGTCCTTCCAAGATTCGTTTGCTGTGGTTGATTTCAGAGAAAAATCTGCTAGAGATGCCGCAATCGAAGCTCAGCATTTAAGAGTTGGAGATAAAACAATAAACCTAAATCCTAAAGAAGAAAGAGGGTCTAAATACGGAAAGGCTAAAAGCAATAATAATACCAATTCAAATAGTGGAAATTCTTCTCCTTCTCCTTCGTCAGGATTTGTTTCCTCCTCTCAAAATACATCTTCTCTTAAGAAAAACTCGATGAAGTCAAGAAATGATAAATCAAAAAACTAGGTTAATTATGCCAACTGATTTCATTTAAACCAAAGCAGACCCCTGATCAAAAATCATAGAAACTTTGCCAGTAAAAAACATGATTCCATAAACTATAAAAATGTGTCGATCCTCACTTCTGCGGCGTTCCGATTCTGGTTTATATAGATTATAAATTAGTCCTTATTGTATATATAGCGTTTAAACAATAATTGTTAATTAAAATGAACTGAATGAAGAAGTAAACTCATCATTCAACTTTTGCCCTTCTACGTTTGATTGAGGAAATGTACGTAAATTTGTAGAAAAAAGTTAAATTTGATAATAGATAATCTGTAAAAAGATTACCAAACATAAGCAAATCACAAAAGGAAATATCATCGCAAAGATGCTAGTCCCACCAGCAAACTTCGGAATATCTGAAGAAGGTATATGTATGTTACAAGTTTTATGTCAGGCACATTTAAACTATTATTACCTTTGACTTTAGGTCCCAGTTCACTCATAACTAACACATTCTTTTTTTGACCGCAGATAGATGCTCAAAGCTAGAGACAATAAATTTGTCTTTCTTGGAAACTTTGAATCTCAAAACTGTCATATTCATCGGTGGTCAGATACCAAGTAATTTTTTCAAAGAGTTCTTCGAAACATCTGCGATTGAATGGTTTGTTATAAAAACCTCCGGAGACTCTAGCTCGTTAATCGCGCCAGATCAAAAAAATGCAAAATCCCAAGATACAAAGACCATAACTGGAACTAATTATTGTGGCTACACTCTCTGTGATTTAGACGATCTCATGTTGATAAAAAGTCAGAGCATCCAAAGAATTCTGAAACTTCTTTTAGATGTTTCATATCATAATGTCCTTCTGGTTGACAAAACTTCAGTGGTAATAGGATTGTTAAGAAAAATCCAAAAATGGGACTTATCGTCAATAATAAGTGAATACAGGCTATTCACGGGAAAGAACAAAAACTACTTTGCGGAAACTTTTTTGGAATTGATTAGCATAAAGTTAATTCAGGAAGATAATGAAGATGAAGATGATACTTTGAGCTCCAACGTAGAGCATTTAAATATAATAGAGGAAAAGACACGAAATAACTCAATTGATGATAGTCTGTCTTTACAGCAAGTAATTAAAGAGTCCGATCTTTCAATGCCACCAGAACTACCGAAGCGTATGATGAATATTATTCAAGACATGGAATTAAAACCAGATGATACCAGAGATCCCATCCCAAGTATCCCCTCCGCTCTGGGAATATTTGGAAACAAATACAGACTAGCATTTAACAAGAGGGAACGCGGGGATTATGAATATTATCAATCGTTCAAACCAAATGCTTTTGTATTTACCGTGCCGAAAGAGTCTCTACTACCAAGTTGGTTCAAATTCCAAAGAGATTTATGGGACCAGCAACACTCAGTTGAAGAAAACCAATACTACAAAGAGAGTATATTTACTGTCTAGTCGTTCAATATAAAAATGTATCAAGCGTTCAAAATAGAAATGTTGTGTTTTTATTAAATCCCCTTTGCAAGGGAGTTAACAAGCAACAAGATCCACTCTGTAGCAAGATTAAACTGAGACAAAGACATCTTAGAAGATGCCAGTGCAGCAATTATAGTTAATTTTCGGGATTCGTTTACCACGGCTATCTTTATTATGGCATAGACATGGAGATAAAGTCCCATGTTTTTTTAAAAAATTTAAATGTAATGGTTATGTTTAGGAAAGAAGAACGGTTAATATACGTTGTAAATTTATATATTTTTCATTTTCATTTATGTATAATTTTCAAGCACTTTAGACACTCCTCATAAAAATGAAATTATAAGGTAATCGGCAATCACACATAAATGGGAAGGTTAGGGCTGACAACAAGCAAGAAAAGATTAGAAAATTCCCCGTTGAGGTATGCAATATATTTGACTGTTGATATTTCGACTTTATTTACTCATATATACGCTTGCATATAAAACTAGACGTTATAATGTGAACAGGAATATTCCTGTGGAATTTCACGTATTTTGAAACATTTTCTGTCACTTCGCTCTGTTATTTTGAAATTCCTCAGGAATTTCAAAATAAAGTATATAAGAAAAGAACATCTGTCATCGTTGAAGTGAAATGTGATTCATGCGTGTGTTGCATAGAATAGAATTCCAAAGCGTTCTGAATAAATCACCGAAATTATTGCAATGGTTAAGAAAGTTTTATTGCTAGGTTCTGGCTTTGTTGCTCAACCAGTTGTTGACGTTTTATCTTCCACTGAGGGAATCTCGGTTACTGTAGCATGCAGAACTTTGGCAAAGGCACAGGCATTGGCTGCAAAGTCTGGTGCAGCCGCGATTTCTTTGGACGTTTCAAATGAATCTCAATTAGATGCAGCATTAGCTGACCACGACCTTGTTATTTCTTTGATTCCATACACTTATCACCCAGCAGTGGTCAAGTCTGCAATTAGACTGAAGAAAGATGTGGTTACCTCCTCTTATATTTCAGATGCCTTGAGGGAGTTGGAACCAGAAATTAAGGCAGCAGGTATTACCGTCATGAACGAAATCGGTTTAGACCCAGGTATTGATCATTTATACGCCGTTAAGACTATTGATGAAGTTCACAAAGCTGGTGGTAAGATCAAGTCTTTCATTTCGTACTGCGGCGGTTTACCTGCTCCAGAAGATTCCGAGAATCCTCTTGGATACAAATTTTCTTGGTCATCCAGAGGTGTCTTATTAGCTTTAAGAAATTCTGCTAAATACTGGAAGGATGGTAAAATTGAAACAGTTTCGTCCGAAGATTTAATGGCATCAGCAAAGCCATACTTCATATATCCAGGTTACGCATTTGTTAGTTATCCGAACAGAGATTCTACTTTGTTCAAAGAGTTGTACAAGATTCCGGAAGCTGACACTGTTATTAGAGGTACTTTAAGATATCAAGGTTTCCCAGAATTTGTCAAGGCTTTGGTTGATATTGGTATGTTGAAGGATGATGCAAATGAAATTTTCTCCAAAGCTCAACCTTGGAATAAAGCTCTAGCTCAATACCTGGGCGCTTCTTCTGAGTCAAAGGAAGATTTGATAAAGGTAATTGATTCTAAAACACAGTGGAAGTCTGCAGAAGATAGAGAAAGAATTCTTTCGGGTCTCTCTTGGTTAGGATTGTTCTCTGATAAGGAAATTACCCCAAGAGGAAACGTTTTGGATACTTTATGTGCAACTTTAGAGGAGTTAATGCAATATGAAGAAGGAGAAAGAGACATGGTTGTTTTGCAACACAAATTTGGTATTCAGTGGGCTGATGGCACTAATGAGGTTAGAACTTCCACTTTAGTTGATTATGGTAAGATTGGGGGGTATTCTTCTATGGCTGCTACTGTTGGCTACCCAGTCGCCATTGCTACAAAGCTCGTCTTGAATGGCACAATCAAGGGACCAGGTTTAGTAGCACCTTACTCTCCTCAAATCAATGACCCTATCATGAAAGAGTTGAAGGAAAAGTATGGAATCTTCCTAAAAGAAAAGACTGTTGCTTGAGCAGGGCTCATGCAAAACTCTGTTAGTGGTTTTTATATACCTCTTTATATCTAAATATGTATATATTCGTCATACTCTCCGGGGTCTCTATTTAAAAAGCTTCTATACTAGCTCAATGAATTATTTCCAGTAACTCAGCATGCATATTTCATTTGCATATATACTAAGTATATACTAAGTCTCCTATAATTCATTTTCGGCATTCTGTTGTGTATGTGCTGCAATCAAAGTCACTAGTCGTTGTTCAGATTTTGGATTAAACTATACCAACTTTTTTTTGGATGTATCTGCACATTGAAAATTCTTAATTTATTAAAAAAACGTTCCGAACGCTTCATCAGTTAAGAAGTTGACATTTAGCTGTTAATTCTTGTTTCCTGAAAGCTGATATATACATTTGGTTCTGCTAGCATCATGTCCCATAAGAACGTTCCTAATAACATATGGAGTAAAGTCAAATCTAGCACAAAATCCTTGTCTTCCTCAATACAACACCTCTCGATTAAGGGAGAACACGACGGTGACACTCCACACACAACATTGGTTCATAAAGCACTCGTAAAATACTACACCAACAAAGAACCTTTCCAAGGATTCCCTGAGTGGCTCGATCATAAAACAGATCCTATTGAGGAGCAGAAAATAATGATGAAACAGAAAAGGCAAACCGACCAGCCTTCGAATGTTAACAAGTTCGAAGTTAGAAACCAAGAAAGCAACGATCAAAATTCATCCACCCATATTAATACAACTGGTATTCCGCAAAGAAGAACACCAGGATCTTTTGCCTTCAGACGTATGGTCTCTTCTTCACAAGTCACCCAAGGAAATAATACCGTCACGCAAGAAAGAACAGCAGAGTCGTTTTCTCTAGATGCCGGGAAATCATCTTTATCATCTGCTGAAGCTGGTCTACCTGTTCAGAGTCGGACGGATGATTTAGATTCTGTAAGGTTGTCCAGTAACAGATATGATTCAGTATCATCCAGAATGATGCAAGACAGACTTCGGATAAATCGAGTAAACTCTAGTTCAGCCTTCGGTACCCGTCACTAGCAATTATTGACCTTATATAATTATATGCTACGTACAATTCTGAGTTATACCAATTTTCTGATGTTTGTTATCGGAGAGGTCTGACAATCACACTTTACTAAAACCTCTAATCTTGATATATAATATTTTGAGGGAAAAATTCATACCAAATAATATAAGGACAAAACAATTGAAGTGTTGATCAAGACAATATAAAATTAGTGTTCGTCTGATTGTAACTTAGTCAATCTTGAGCAAGTACAAAGGTCCTTTTAATCAATAAACGAAGACCTGAACTTCGGCTATCATTAGTGGACATGCCAGCTATTAAAATCGCTATCGATAGAGGTGGTACCTTCACTGATTGTATTGCCAATCCAGGGACTGGAAAGCCAGAAGACGATATCATTATCAAGCTGTTATCTGTGGACCCAAAGAACTACGCAGATGCACCACTAGAAGGGATAAGGAGGCTTCTAGAGCTATGTGAAAATAAGAAGATTCCCCGGAATATTAGCTTGGATATTTCTAATGTCGAAAGTATACGAATGGGAACTACATTGGCAACAAACTGTGCTTTGGAAAGAAATGGTGAAAGGTGTGCGCTAATAACTACTAAAGGCTTCAAAGATGCATTATTAATCGGAGATCAAACCAGGCCAAATATTTTTGATTTGGCAATAAAAAAACCAAGTGTTTTGTATGAAACAGTTGTTGAGATCGATGAAAGAGTTACCCTAGAGAATTATACTCAAGATCCCACAGGAAAAAGGACAGGAGCAGATAAGGAAAATGGTTTAATACTTGGAAAATCCGGTGAAACTGTTCGGATCATCAAGCCAATTGATAAATCTGAAGTGAGGTCGGTGTTGAAATTGCTTTATGAAACTGGTATCAGATCATTGGCAGTTGCATTACTTCACTCATTTACGTTTCAAGAGCATGAAAAACTTGTAGGTGAGATTGCTAAGGAAATAGGTTTCACGCACATTTCACTGTCATCAGAAGTCTCCCCAATGATAAAGTATATTCCAAGGGCAAATTCAGCTGTTGCAGATTCATACCTCACCCCTGTGATCAAAACATATTTAGAAGGAATTGAGGCAGGCTTAAACAGTACTACTAAAACGACTATTCAATTTATGCAATCAGATGGGGGGTTAGTCGACGCTCATAAATTTTCAGGTTTGAAAGCTATTCTTTCTGGACCTGCTGGAGGTGTCGTAGGATATTCTTCGACTTGCTACAATCCAAAAAACAACACTCCTTTGATAGGTTTTGATATGGGAGGGACCTCTACTGATGTCAGTAGATTTGGCGATGGAAGACTGGAACATGTTTTTGAGACTACTACTGCTGGTATAGTTATCCAAACTGCTCAACTAGACATTAATACTGTTGCTGCAGGTGGCTCTTCTCGTTTATTTTGGGAAAACGGGCTATTCAAGGTTGGTCCAGAATCAGCAAGTGCTCATCCTGGACCTGCTTGTTATCGTAAAGGTGGTCCGTTAACCATTACGGATGCAAATTTATATCTTGGTAGGTTAGTTCCTGAACTGTTTCCCCATATATTTGGTCCAAATGAAGATGAACCGTTAGATTTTGATGCAGCTAGATCAGGATTTGAGTCATTAACAAGTCGCATCAATTCGGATTTAGGCTCATCTTTGACAGTAGATGAAGTTGTTTATGGATTTTTGAAAGTAGCCAATGAATCTATGGCCAGACCTATTAGGACACTGACAGAAGCTAAAGGCCATGTCATATCAGAGCATCGCCTTGTCTCTTTTGGTGGAGCCGGAGGACAACACGCCGTTGCGATTGCGGAATCGCTGGGGGTCGAAACGGTTTTAATTCACCGCTACTCGTCTATATTATCTGCCTATGGGATGTTTTTGGCAGACGTTGTAGAGGAGGCAAGAGAACCCTGCTCTTACACTCTCAATGAAAAAAACGAAGTATTTACTCACTATTTGCAAACAAAGCTTGATCAACTTTCGTTAAGATGTGCACAGAATCTCCAAAAGCAGGGATTTTCGGAAGATTCCATAAGAATGGATGAGTTTTTGAATTTAAGGTATGAAGGGACTGAAACGGCTCTAATGGTTCTCAGAGATAAGAATCAGTGGAACTTCGTGGAGAAATTTCATAAATTACACCAGATAGAGTTTGGGTTTAAATTTGAAAACAAATCCATAATTATTGATGACATAAGAGTCCGAGCTACTGGTATGACGAATACTAGAATTGAAGAGTATGTTGATGATCAATTAGATCGGATACCATCTAAAGTGAACATTTCACCGCCAGCCATAGTTCAGCAGGTGTTTTTTGAGAATAAATGGCTGGAAACGCCGGTGTATAAACTTGAAGATCTATCTGTTGGATCAGTA
This sequence comes from Kluyveromyces wickerhamii, assembly GCA_030564205.1. Taxonomy (NCBI): domain Eukaryota; kingdom Fungi; phylum Ascomycota; class Saccharomycetes; order Saccharomycetales; family Saccharomycetaceae; genus Kluyveromyces; species Kluyveromyces wickerhamii. The sequence goes on along the minus strand of JAJLUE010000012.1, from coordinate 344,302 downwards.
ATCAATGGGCCCGCTATTATAGCTGACGGAACGCAGACTAACTTAATTACCCCGAATTCGAATGCAACGGTTTTGGCCTCTCATCTGTTTATTAAAATTAAGAAGAAAAGCGAGAAAATAAATAAAAATGATCCTGACTACATAGACCCTGTGTTTCTTTCAATATTTGGGCATAGGTTTATGGATATTGCAGAGCAAATGGGCAATCAGCTAAGAAAAACATCTGTGTCGACCAATGTGAAAGAACGACTTGACTTTTCATGCGCATTGTTTGATAGGGATGGAAATCTTGTTGCCAACGCGCCTCATGTGCCAGTACATTTAGGATCCATGTCAACATGTATCAAAATGCAATCCAAACTATGGGAAGGTAGACTGTCGCCTGGAGACTCGATTGTAACAAACCACCCAGATGTCGGCGGTACTCATTTGCCTGATATAACTGTCATAACTCCCGCTTTCGCAGAAGGCAAGATAAACGGTAAATCCGAGATCATCTTTTATGTAGCTTCTAGAGCACACCATGCAGATATCGGCGGGATTTTACCGGGATCTATGCCACCAAACTCTAGGGAACTATATGAAGAGGGAGCGGTTATTTATTCAGAGAAAATCGTGGGAAATGGACTATTTGATGAAGGGATGGTAATCAAGCTTTTACTCGAGGATCCTGCTAAATTTCCAGGCTGCTCTGGGTCGCGAAAGATTGCAGATAATATCTCAGATTTGAAAGCTCAAGTCGCTGCAAATACCAAAGGAATATTCTTGGTTAGAGAATTGGTTCGAGAGTTTGGATTGAAAGAGATTGAAAAGTACATGTCGGCTATTCAAGATAACGCTGCAAATACGGTTAAAAAAACTTTGATTAAGTTAGCTAGACAATTAGACCAAAAGATATTTCAATCATTTGACTTCATGGATGATGGAACCAAAATATGTTTAAAGGTAACATTAGATGAAGCTAATGATCTATTTAAGTTTGATTTCACGGGAACATCACCTCAAGTTTATGGGAATTTAAATGCACCTATAGCTATAACTTACTCTGCCATCTTGTATGTGCTTCGATGCATTGTGAATGAAGATATTCCTCTAAATCAAGGCTGTCTTTCTCCTGTCGAGATTATCATACCACATGGCAGCGTCTTATCCCCTCTTAAAGGAGCTGCTGTTGTAGGTGGTAATGTGATGACTTCTCAAAGGGTTACTGATATTATTCTCAAAACTTTACAAGTGCAAGCAGACTCGCAAGGTGATTGTAATAATTTTACTTTTGGAAATGATGGGTTTGGCTACTATGAAACTATATGCGGAGGTCATGGTGCTGGATGTTTTTATTGGAGAGACACTAAACAAGAATCTGCTGATCAGTTTGGTTGGAATGGGGCTAGTGGGGTTCACACAAACATGACAAATACAAGAATGACTGATGTTGAGATTTTTGAAAGAAACTATCCGGTTCTATTGTCCCGATTTGCTTTAAGATCAGACTCAGGTGGTAAGGGCAAGTTTAATGGTGGAGAAGGTGTAATAAGAGAGGTGGTCTTTAGAGAGCATGTGCAGACTTCTATCCTATCTGAAAGAAGAGTCCATTCGCCAAAGGGACTAAAAGGTGGTCAAGACGGCCAATGTGGAATGAATTTATGGATTAAAAAGGACAATAATGCAACAATTAATATTGGTGGTAAGAATACCGTTTCTATGAAACCTGGGGACAGAATAATCATCATGACGCCAGGAGGTGGTGGATATGGTTCTGTCTGACTATCAACATTAAACCTACGATAAAAATAAGTGTGGCTGTAATCGGAATCTTTTCTCTTTTACAACTTCATCGCATTTCAAAAATGATTTGTTCAAAAAGTCTATTTTGAAGATTTATTTCACTTTGAAGTTTTACGCCATTTCTGTAAATTTCATCTGCTATTTTTGGTGTTAAGGCCGTTTTTTTTTTTGAAGAAGTTGACTTTCGCATCTCGGAAGCATCCGTGCAACATGCAAGTATGGACGGAAGGTTTCAATATTTACAGTTTATAACTACATTGGTTATGTTTGACTGATTCAGATAAAAGAAATGAAAGACCTCTTGACTAATAGATGTGTCCTGTGTCTCTTTCCAAAAAGTTTATATTTATAAGCCACAGTTTGACTGTGGTGCTTCGACTGGCTATATGCAAAAGTATCTAACTACTCATTTTGTACCTTACATGTAAACTCCGCTCGGTATTTAAAGAAAAGGATATGCATGAAACTGCCCCTCTTTATAGATACATTTGTTGTAGGATTTGAGATTAATTATGAAAAGAAAAGAAATAATACATACAATTCAAAGACCATCTAAACTGATCCGTCTAAACAAAACTTCTATTAAGGATTCCTAAGATCTAAATTTTGTGATAGCAAAATTTTTTAGGAAGTAATGCCTGCTAGCATAGTGGATTTAGAAAAAGAGGGCGAAACTGAAAAGGTAGAAAGTATCCAATCATTGATCATTGAAGGACGTGCTTTGGAACTATTCCAGGAAGCAAATGCGCTAGATTCGAAAGATCACAAATATACTGTCGTTTCATCTAGAGATGCTGATGTTACGTTAGAATTTTTGGAGAAGTATGATAGTAAAGTACCAATTATTACTTCTGAACAAGAGAAAAAACTGTCACGTAAAGTTACGTGGATTATTGTATCATTGACTTCTTTTATTAATTTGATTTTATATTCTGATAAAGCGACTGCTTCTTACGCATCGATATTAGGTCTTTGGGAGGACATTGGCTTGACACAGGGTCAGTACAATAACTCTAATACTCTGTTTTATGTTGGTTTTATAGTTGGGCAACTCAATATAATATTGGTTCAAAAATATCCAATCGGAAGGATTGTTACGATTATGACAGCATTGTGGTGCGTTATTATCTTCTTACATTGTACGGCATCAAACTATCAAGGTTTTTATGTTTTACGATTTTTCTTGGGTTTTGTTGAATCCGTCGCTTTGCCATGTTTGAACAGCACCATGGGACAGTTTTTAACAGCTGATGAAAAAGCCGCCACTGCTCCTATATTTTATAGTACTTGTGTTGGTGTCACGATACCAGTTGGATTTATCGCATTCGGAATTATGCATGCTAACTCTGAAGTGGCACTTTGGAAATTATTTATGATTATTATTGGATCATGTACATTTCTTTTGACAATCTTTGTATTCTACTTGTACCCAAATAACCCAACGGATGCTAAATTCTTGACCACAGAAGAAAAAGTCTGGGTCATAAGAAGAGTACAGCAGAGTACTCTTTCGTCAATTGAACAAAAAATCATTAAAAAACATCAAGTTATTGAAGCTGTAAAAGATCCCATATCCTGGTTATTTGGTGCATTCTTTTTGCTCCAACAACTTGCTAATAATTTACCATATCAACAAACAATATTATTTGCTTCTATCGGTGATATAACTACCTTGGATTCTACTCTAGTGTCGGTTGCGTCTGGTGGTTTTGCCGTGATTTGTTGTATTCTGGCTACTACTTTCCTACTCTTTTACAAGAATTACACAGCTTTTTCTGTCGTATTTTGGACTATTCCATCATTCGTGGGCTCTATTGCAATGGTAGCAATTCCGTTCGATCGTAAAATTGCCTTACTAGCGATGTTGTGTATGGCTTCTCCTGCATTTGGTGTTCCATGGATTTTGATGTTTAGTTGGAACTCCACAACATGTTCTGGTTACACGAAGAAATTGACAAGGAATGCAATTGTGATGTTTTTCTTCTGTGTTGCCAATTTGATATCTCCTCAGTTATGGCAACCAAAAGACGCACCAAGGTATGTTCCAGCTTGGATAGTACAGATCGTTTTATCATTTTCAATCGCTCCATTAATCGCTATTGTTATTTGGTACATCCTAAGAAAGAGAAATTTGGAGAGGCTCGCCAACTTGGAGAAAGAAGAAGAGAAATATGGTTTGATTGAAGTGGAAGGAGAGACAATAAAGGCTAATATTGCCATGTTGGATCTAACTGACCATGAAAATAAAACTTTCATTTATCCTTTATAAGCGATCTTTTTGTGTTAATTATTAGCTTTCCAAAATGTGATATTTTACCATCATGAAGATAATTATTATTGGATATCTATCTTTCATTGAGTAGATATCTAATACTGTTTCTTTAACTATTCAATGTATGTTCGTCATAAAAAGTATGTATTCTAACAGCTGCCTGTGTAAGAGAGTACGTACATTCTATTCTTTTAGTAACTCTTCTAGGATTTTATTCGCAGTTTCGTTGTCATCCAAACTCATCTTTTTGATATTAAGTCTCCTCAACACTTCGACAACAGCATTCTTTTCAAATCCTTGATTGATGAACTCATTTACTAGATTTTGATCAATTCCGTAAAGTTCAGCCGTTTCAGGTTGCGGTATTTCAGTGGCATCGTCATCTGCGGTAGCATAAGTCTTGGTCCATAATTTTGCGGTTTCATCGAATGCTGACTTATCGCTTAAAAAATGCTTTGCAACTTCTGCATCTTGAGGATCATTTGGTTCCGGAGATTGTAACAACGCTTGTAAGGAAATCAATGCTGATTTTAACGTTATCACAGGAGTCCAAGCATTCTTTAGGATATCTAGACAGATAGCTCCCGTAACTGACGAAATATTCGGATGATAAACTCTTGTATCGAATTTCATAACAGGGGGTTTATAAGGATATTCGACAGGAATCATAATGTCAACCACGAATTTACCTCCTTCATATGGAGTCCCTCTTGGGCCAATAAAGCTACCCTTCATGTGATGTATGTCAGATTCGTTAACAAACTTCAATTCGATATGTGCCTCTGGATCTTCTTTAACCGCTTGGATCTCCTTCAAGATTCTTTTTGATCTCAACATAGTGTTTATTGCTGGTCCGCAAGATTTCAATGGGCTACTTCGATGTAATTGCGTCTAGGCCTTCACAAAGATAGTAAGGAAATATGTGCCTCTCTAGAATTCGAATCTGTTAACTTTTTGTTAGTTTGATTTCAGAGAAGGGTAACACATGTAATGTACGGCCAAAACTAACAAAATGGTAGTATGTAAGTTGTTGTATAAATGCGATACTTTCGAGGCAACTGTACCTTTTATAACAATCTAAAGAGACTCTCGACTTCTTATATATATCAGATATGACACGGGAAGAGCATTCATTCGAAGCTGACTCCCCAAGAATGAAGTTGCTTTTGAATTTTTCAGCTGTTTAAGAGGAAGAAGAAGCTGGTATCTGAGTTTCATCATCTTGCTCGTTGAAGTGTAAAAAGGAATGATCACCCATTTTCCTTGGTTGTACTATAAGCTTAATCAAGAAAATCACACCAAATAATATTGCGATACCAGCCACAATTAAATAAACCACGCCAAGAGACATGTTTCTACCTCCAATGATACTGTTTGTCGTGATTATGTAAGATTTACTACCACCAAAAATTTCTACTGGATAATTCAATTCTATGGATGTTGTATACGTTCCATTCTTCAAGATATCCTTTTCATTCTTAGCAGCTAATTTGTAAAATTTTGGCAAGCCAGCTGTTCTCATCCAGACTTGAAGTTCTTCCCAAGTAGAGATATCTGGGATGTTGTCTTCTGTATATCCATTTGGGAATTTTTTACTCCAATTTGGTGGAGGTACTATCTGTGAAGCATTATATTTGGTCTTTTTATATCTCTTGCGATCGGTACTCCATGATATATGCTTGTTTGATAGAGTATAATCACTTGCTCCGTTCGTGCCAGACAATGAAAGCGAAATACTATCATTAAATATTGAGTTGGCAATTAATCCACAGGGATATATTGCCTTTCCATCTCTTTCTCTCAATGGTTTGCATTCGCTCACTAAATCTTCCGCTTCGACCGCCACACCTTTTAATTGATCCAAATCAAATGATGATACGTACTTACGATGATTTTGATAAAAATTGGTCAATTTGTAGTAGACATAAATAGGTCTCTTTACATCATTTGGAACAGTAAACTGCAAGTGACATATCTCTTTGTCATTTTCTGATTTCTCTAATTTCCACTGCGGTTTTTCTTTAGTCGAATCTTTGAAATGATAGCTAACATATTTCGAAGGGATAGATTCAAATGATGAAGTAGCAATATCTCCACAACTACTATAGTCAATGGATATGTTTTGAACATTATTAGCACTAATTATTAATCCTACACCAATGGGAGCAAAAATTGCCGCAACAATTATGAGCAAAGGTAGTACTGATTGTGGTGATAAAATTGGCTGCCATGCCTTCAATCTTTGTTGTCTGAATGCACTATTTGGAGGTCTTTTCGATTTTTTGCTGGATGGTGTTTCCTGTGAATCAAAAGAGTCACGGTGCTCTGACAAAAACGCCATAGCTTAATTATGAAGGGTTGTTTAACGATATATGGATTATATCGATGTGAACATATCTCAATATCTCTCTAAATAGAGTTTCTATCTAAATATTAATTGGGTTATGATAATGCCTGCACTAAAAATAAAAGCCAATTATATAATCGTTAAGAATGATATCATTTTGGCGTAAGACTAAATCGACGCAATATAGATATATACTTACTGCCAGTATACAATACTCGTACACCAGTAAAATCATCAGATAGTCAAAAAAGTCATTCAATAAAGGGCTTCAACTGATAGAGATAAAGTAAATCAGATTAGTTTTATCAAAAAGATATATATACATCTATGAATTAGGAGCTTGATATAGTGTACTTCTGCATATTCTTGATGATTGTATGCACTTCAGGAATTTCTTTAATGTAAGGCTTTTCGAGCAGATTAATGTTGTCTTGTTTCAACAAATCAACGAACGTTCTGACGATACCCCATGGGTGCGGTTTATGCACAATTATTCTCTCCATAAGTGCCCTTAAGATAATTTCTTGCACGTTATAGTTTTCGCCTGATGGCCAATTTTCACTCTCAAACAGTAATTTGAACGCAAAGTTGAACCAGTGGGTATGAACATTTGGATATCTCAATTGATTTGCCATAGCTTGGATCACATGGAATTTCACTTCATCGGTACCGTCTGCTATCATCCCAAACAATAAAGTATAATAGGAAGATTGTACATTGAAAACAGCACTTCTAGAAGCCTTCTCGGTTTCAAGCCCAACTTCCAGCGCAACGTGTGTCACAATAGCGTAAATTAAACCAACGTCGACGCTATTTTCTTCATAACCGATACCATTCTCATATTCCAACTCCGCTCTGAAGATACCACCACAAATTGTTCTTAACAAAGACACAGAAGGGATTCTTAAATAGTTGATGACAGGTTTTTTCAGAGATTTTAAATCCTGAGAAGGATCATAACATAAAATCGGAATATCAGAATCCATATCCTCACTTGTGTTGGTGCTGAAGGGGTCTGGAATCAACATCTTCTTGGGAACTGCGGCCAAAATTATATTTCTCAATTGAATACAAGTCGGAGGAACGTTGTTAACCAATTTGTAGTGATTTTGAATCAAAAATTCAGGCATGTCATTTGAAATTCCTAAGAAGATTCTCAAAGTACCTTTGTAAATTACAGAAATCGAATCAGGCACATTTTCTTTCATGATGTAGTGAGATAAGAATTTCAATAAATCATTTAGTAATAAAACTAGCTTATCCCATCCATGAATCTCACGAGACCTAAGCACTTTCGGTAAAAACATCCTATGAGATATCAAGGTGATCCAAGCAAATGAAAACCCTGGGAATGCAATCGGTTGATAACAGTGTAGGTACGAAGCAAAAGTTTCATAAAACTCTCTATCGAATCCTATTAGAGATTGTCTAATAGATTTGTCTGCGATCTTTATGAAGTGATGATCACGAAGTTTATCCCAGTCTGAAAGTAAACTAGAATATAAGCGGAAATATGGTCTTTCATTGAAAGACGAAGAATTCGTTTGATGATCTTTTGCGAAGACGATAGTCACAACAGATAGGATTAGAGAGAAGTACTCCTTTCTTTCAGCTACATTAAACTCTTGCACAACTAATAAGCAAATCATTAAGCGACTTAAAGCGTCTATAGCAGTGAACACTTCTCCAGTAGGATCACTTTGTTTGAATGAATTTACAGATAACTCTAATGCAGCCTTGGTAAACTCAACAAATTTATTCTTGGTATCTATGACTCCCTTTTCAAAGAGCTGTCTAATAAAAACAGTGTTGACAGGATCATCGGTTTCTACGCGTTGTTGTAGCTTCACCCATTCGGTGAATACTAAGTAATTTCTTTCCGTCTTACTAACAGCTGTATTTTGAGACACAGGAATAGCTTTTGATTCTTCGTATTCCCGCAAAAATGCTTTAGTTTCAGGTGAGTTCACTGTTCTCAGATATCCTAATATACGAATAAAATCTAAACGCATCAGCAACGGTGAGTCTGACATAACAGTGTCTCTAATTAGATTCATTGAAAATTCTGTAGATCCGACCATTCCATTCTTCATTGCAGTAACTAGAACCGCATCTAATTCCGCAATGTTAATAAGGTTAACTTCGAGCAATGAACGAACTACCGGGACATTGAATTTACGAGGGTCAAGAGCATAAACAAGCCACCAAACAACATCTTTTCTTGCAACCATAGACAGTGAGCAGAGTTTCTCTAATAATAATGATAGTACATCTCTGCATAGCTTGCTTTCGTTGGAGCCAAACAAACTATTCACAACAGCTTGTGATACTTTTAGAGACAGTTGATCCTTTTGATTACTTCTTGAAATGAACGAAAGAATTTCAACAATTGTATTTTTAATTGTACTGTCACTTTGAAGACTGAATTCGATGTCTTCACTGTAATCTTTAATTTGTGACACCAAAGTGTCCATTAACTGCAAAAGAACCCTATGATTTTGTTCTAATTCAGAGTGCACTGTAGACAAACTGTGTTGGGGCAGTTGCGTTTGGGGAGGAAAGACAACCGATGTACCTGTAATAGATTGAGAAGGATTTGAGTTTTGATTTTGCTGTAACTGCTGCAAAAGCATTTGCTGTTGTTGTTGTTGTTGCTGTTGTTGCTGTTGCTGCTGCTGCTGTTGTTGTTGTTGTTGCTGCTGCTGCTGCTGTTGTTGCAATTGCTGTTGTTGCAACTGTTGGTGTAACTGCTGCTGCTGCTGAAGTTGTTGCTGTTGCTGTTGCTGTTGCTGTTGTTGCTGCTGTTGCTGTTGCTGTTGCTGTTGTTGCTGCTGTTGCTGTTGCTGTTGTTGCTGCTGTTGCTGTTGCTGTTGTTGCTGCTGTTGCTGTTGCTGTTGTTGCTGCTGTTGCTGTTGCTGTTGTTGCTGTTGTTGCTGTTGTTGCTGTTGTTGTAGCTGCTGCTGCTGATTTATAGAGGATTGCAGTGGGCTACGACTATCAGTTCCAGTCATACTTTTGCCGAACTGTTCATATAGGCTAAACTGCTGAGGTGTTACCCCAGTAGACTTTAGACCAAGTGGGTCAGGTAGTGTCAAAGCGAAGCGACTCACGTTCTGTGCAATAAAAGGTTGGTCAGACCTCCTCTCCAAATGATATCGACGAACGGCAATGGCCTGCGATAATTTTTCATTCAATTCTTGGATAGCTCTCTCAACGGCGGCTCTCTCGATTGGTGAAACAGCAATGGATATATTGTCGTCGATTGCTGTATTCAACTCAGCAATTGGAGAGTTTGTCATATTGATCAAATTAGGTGTTAAAGATTGGGTGGTGTTACGGATGGTTTCCTTCAATAGAGGAACAGATATTGAATGAGCAACATTCTGAGCCAAGTATTTTACCATATTTACTGCAGCAGTTTTTAATTTTTGTTCATCCACTTCAGTAGCAAAATCTTTGAGAACAATGTTCACACTTGATTGGACCGCTATATTTGAGGCTTTTTCAACAGCAGGAATCAAAATTTCTCTTACCGATTTTGAAACTGCCATTTGGAAAAGTCTCTTCAAGTCAGGGTGCGTTACGAATACTGAGTTACCGATAAGAGTACTGTAAGGTGTATCAACTTTCTCAGTTGATATTTGTTCTGTGTTTGTATTTCCATAACCATTTGATATTACACGCTGTTGTTGTTGTTGTTGTTGTTGCTGTCTTTGTTGAAGCACCATCAATTGTTGCTGATATTGTTGCATTAGCATTAATTGCTGTTGTTGCTCTAACTGCTGTTTTTCTAAACTCAATGCAGGCAAGTTACCAGACAAATACTCAGCAGCATCAGGAATATCCAAATAGTGAGAGGGTTCAATATCATCAGAAGTTAGATTCAAATGCTTGAATAATACTTCTACTTCAAATTTCAGACTTAATGGCCAGTCTGCCTTGTTATTCAACTCCTGTAAAACTTTTAGGATACCAACAGTCCATGGATTTGGTGGGTGGAAGACTTTGGACTCCTTTGTTTGCATTAAAACCTTGGCTACAAAAGGAATTATCACAAACAATCTATCATTTTTGTAAGAATCAAGCAATAATTCTCTAAATGCAATATGTTTGTGTTTGATTGGAATATCAAGTGACAAAGTTATGCTACCTAACCAGGCTGCCAAGTTTTTCATATGCGTTTTTTCTGTTTGGCCTAGTTCCTTCGTTGATAAAAGAATGAATAACTGCTTGTATGTGAAGTTCAACATGTACGACTGTAGCAACTTCGAATCTATTGAGTTTAACATTTTTGCATATAATGAGTGATAGTTTGGTTCTGTTTTCGATCTTTGGTTTACCAAGTAGTTAGAAAACCATTGGTAATATTTCTCATCCAAAATTGTTTTCAATTCTATTATTTTGGTATCGAAGTTATCCATTGTGATATTGTTAACATTAAAGAGAATACTTTCTATGATCTCTCTTGGTGGGTTTTCCTGGACCACACTGGAAGAAATCTCATTGATGTTGAAGTAATTTAACTCTACTAATGGGGGAATCTTTTGTTCAGCAATGGCAACGTTGGGATTCGAAGCAGATTCGGCTAATATTTGCTGAATTTGAGGTTGAGTTTGTAAGCCAGGAATTTCATCCAATAATCTTTTGCAAAACGGTGAGTATTCATTTAATCTCATTCTGAATGCGTATAAAGCTTGGACGGCAAATTTGAACATTTTTGAATCAGGGCTTTCCTTAGCAAATGTGAAAATTATTTGAAAAGCAACATCTAACACAAATCCACGAAGCAGATCAAACAAAATCATTGAGCCGAATAGGACAGAAGTTGTAGCTAACGCCTCCAAAGGGTATTCCTTGAAGAATGTGGTCTCAGCAATTACTGCATGGATGATACAGCAGAATATATCTTGGTCATTAGCTTCGTCACTATCCCTGAGCTTTCGTAAAATGTCAACGATGTCTTTGATTGCCATTTCTTTATTGTACATTTTTTGCAAATACGTTTGCATTTTCTTTTCGACTTCTGATGGAATAGGTGCATTATCACCGTTTGCTATGATTGCAGAATCGTGGCCAAAGCCATAGTTGATCAACCTGGGGAAAGCGATAAGAAGTTTGAAAACAACGTTGTTGAAGTCAGTTCTTTCGTCAACAGTTAATTTCAAGGCAGCGGTGTGATTCACTAAGACATATAAGGAATTTAGATCAAGCAACTTTGTTGCCTTGACATTCATATCAATTTCATCCACCATCGTCTCAGATTCCAAAAATTCCAAAATAGAATGCAGATTTTTAGAGTTTACACTATTCTCCACAAATTCTGGCATATTAAAGTATCCTAAACGAACAGCTGACGGCATAAGTTTCAATGAGTCCCTCGTCGGTAATTTTTTTACAATCTCGTCCAATATATTCAGGTCATGCAGTGTTTGAACGAGGTTCATGATTTGTAAATCATTTTTTGCTATCACTCCTCTTGAAATATCGATAGCTTTTTCCTTTGGAACCAATTTTAGGATCTCTTTGAATGCAGTCAAGTTTTTCTCAAATGTTTGAATCACAAGAGTGATCAATAATTCATCGATGACAGTTTTATTATCTACAAGTAGTGAGAAGAATTTGGATTCGGAAATCAAAATTGAAGCCAAATATTCTGGTACACTGTTATACGCTTCAAAGAAGAACCCATGAAATGCTGAAAATAGAGGATCCGTTGAAATTTCCTCTCTTGACAAAAACAGTTCAATGTTTAACTTTCCGACTGAGACCAAGTACAATAAAGAATTTTTAGTTAGTGGGATATTCTTATTGATTTTCTTTATACCTGTAAGCTTCATTAGGTCCATGCTCTCTGCTGTATAGTTCCACTGGTACATTAAGATAGATAATCGTAGTTTAAAGTGCAAATTCCAGTCGCAAGCAAAAAACTGATCGACTAAAGGCCCACTTGCTAGGATTGAGAACAAAAAGTTCAATGATGGTAACGAAGCGTTGACGTTCTTGTTCAAGAAATACTTGGTTGACATTAAATTGAAAACACGGTTCCAATTGACATTTGTAGCTCCCAGAGATTGAATGATGCCGTTTACTTGATCACCGATTTCGCGAGCATCGATTACTTGTATATGTAGCATCCATGATTGCTGAGAGGATGAGGTTTGAGAGCCAGGAGATAAGATTTCAGACAAAATTAGCGCAACGCAGTCATTCAAATTTTCGCCAGAGAGTGACTTTAGAAAGTCCGATAATAATGAAAGAAAAGATGGTTGATTTTCATTTGCGAATAGATTTTGTATAATATTGGAAACGCTCATGTTAGCCTTTTGTTGTTCTTTAAGGTTTTGTAATAGTGATTCTGGGTCCAAAGATTCTAGTATAGTTTTATCCTTTTCCTTGTCAAATATCGATAATAACGCGTCCCTCGGTAAAATTATTCGATCTGAAGTAAAGACCACTGTTTGAACTAATTCTATGATATCAGGACTTTTCTTCCTCAAGTCTAGTATCAGAGTGTGTAATAACTTGTGCACAGGATCAGAAGCGTCTAGGCAACCGTGTGTTTTGATATACTCGCTGGTAATCTGTAAGAGTGTCCTCCAGTACTTTATGTATAAAATTGATGAACTTCGGCTAAGCAAATGTGATATTTTTGCTTGAATCTCTTGGTAGTTAGAGTCAGTAACCGATGCAATTAATACACTGACTTGCGTGATCGCGGTTTGTGCTGCTTTAGCTTCTTCTTCTGTTAGAGTAAATGTACGCTCTATATTCATGAAATTGTTCCGTTAAGTTCGGACAATTGATCTCCAAATGTGCTATACTTCCTGAGTAACTGCACGGCAGAAAGTTTATCGATAGTTCGAATAGTTTCTACCTAATGTGCCGGCAAATCAAGCTTCCTCTGTGAACATAAGGAGCACTTCATAATCGTTTTCTAAAAATTCCTAATTTGAGAAAAATTTGCCACTTCTATTTGAAATATATTGTGGTAGGGTAATGTAAATTTACAACCATTGGAGGATTTGGTAAACTGTTATTTGATATCAAACATGTAATGAGGATACACAAACTGCCTTTCTCACAGCTTAAATGTTGTAGAGTATATTCCAACTGAAACAAATCTTGGACAACATGCATACGCCTAGCTCAATTTTCGTCAATATATAATATCTTAAAGTATTAATAATAATACCTTCTAACGTGGTTTTCACCATAAAAATAATTTTAAGATTGAAAGTGTATCTGCAGTCTTATAGTTTGAAATCTGAAGTGACGAGGGAACTGTTATACATTCCTATCTTATATATCAATACAGATAAATTTATTAATCTGAACAACCGTCTTACCAACCTTCTTAGAAGATGTCTAAACTTTGAGCATTATGGAAGTTTTACGCCATATTCTACTATGTATAGATAATACGTATTTTGTCTTTGGAACGCGAATTAAAACGCAAACACAGCGAAGCATTTTAATTTACAAGAGATAAAAAATCTTTGAGACTGAGGATAAACAGGATTGAACAAAAGCTATCTTAGATAACCTGCAGATGTTTCAACCAACGATAAGTCATTTTTTTAAGTCCTCACAAAGTCCCCCTACATCACAAACCGATAGTGACCAGAAGGTAGATAAGAAAATAGAAGCCACCGAAATTGCTGACGATGAATTAATCGAACTATTGGATTCGGACTCGGGCTCCGGTTTAGAACATGAATTGATCGAAGCATCAAACACTGAGAAGTTGAAGGAGGTTGTTAGCAAAAAAAATATTGTAAATGACGAGAATGTTTCAGCAAGCCGTGGTGGTCTGGTATTAAATAGAAAACAGACTGCATCAGTCAAACAGAATCAAAACAAAACAGATTTTGCTGATAGGTTAGCCAGCATTATGAATAAAAGGAACGCAGGGTCCATTATTGACAACAATTCAGATGATGAAGTGGATCCAAAGGCATTAAAAAAGCTGAAGGGCAATAAGCTTACAGATTTGGATCAACAGTTTAAAGACTTGAAGTTAAAACACTTGGAAACTATATTATGCATTCGGGTTGGCTACAAATATAAATTCTTTGCCAAAGATGCCGAAATCGTGAGTAATATTCTTCAAATAAAATTAGTTCCTGGAAAAAAGACTCTAGATGATTCAGATATAAATGACAAGAAATACAGAAAGTTCCAATATTGCTCAATACCAGACACAAGGCTACATATACATTTACAAAGGCTAGTATTCTTTAACTTGAAAGTAGCAGTTGTCGAACAAACCGAAACAAGCGCTTTAAAAAAAACCAATAATAGTGGAACTCTATTCTCAAGGGAAATTAAAAATATCTTCACTCAGGTTTCATATGGTGTCAACGAACCTTTTCGAATGGATGGGAAACAAGTTCTTGGCGATCTAAACTCAATATGGGCACTTTCAGTCAGTGAAACCTCTAAGAAAAGAAACGTTTCTCTAATATCAGCTAACCTAAACACTGGTGAGATTATTTACGATCAGTTCTCAGATGATATTCTCCTAAACACAAACTTGGAGTCCAGAATTAGATATTTAAATCCTTCAGAAATTATCACAGATATAGAACTACCAACAAAAATTAAGGGTATATTCAGCAAACTGAATGAAAATGTTCAATTTTATACTTCAATCAAAGAAGAGATTCCTGAACTATTTGAAACATTAACAGATATTTCCTTGACTGATGATATGAAAAAGCTAATTTCAATTTTACACTCCTATCTTGCTACGTTTGAAAACAATAAGATTCTATATCTATCTTCGAATTATTCTTCTTTCACATCGAAAAATCATATGATTCTTCCAAGCAATGCGATAGAAAGTTTGGAAATATTCGAAAACTCAACTACTGGACAAGTTTTTGGGTCTTTTTTATGGGTAATGGATCATACAAGAACTCCATTTGGGTACAAACTTTTGAGACAATGGATATCTAGACCACTTATAGATATCACATCGATAAACAATCGCTTGGATGCCGTCTCTTGCATAATATCAGAAGTACACCATATATTTTTTGAATCATTCAATGAAACTCTTAAAAAATGCCTAGATCTAGAAAGATCAGTGAACAGAATTGCATACGGAAACACTTCAAGACGAGAGGTGTATTTTTTCTTAAAACAGATATCAACGTTCGCTTCTTTATTTAAAAGTCACCAAAGCTTCATTCAGAATCAACTGAACTCATCAAATGGAAATATCCGTAAGAAGTCGTCGTTACTCACAGATGTACTTCTCAATCTCAACGAATTTTTCATCAACACGACACTCCCAAATCTTCTTTCCATGATTAACGTGGATGCTGCTTTGGACAAGAATAGAGAAAAAAACATAGTTGAATTCTTCAATCTTGTTAACTATGATACTCCTGAAGTTCTCATCTCTAAGAATCGGGATATAGAAACAGTTAAAACAGAATTAGAAGAAGAATTGTCCAATATCAGGCATATTCTTAAAAGACCCATGATGAATTATAAAGATACCAAGGATTTCTTAGTTGAGGTAAGAAATTCTCAGATGAAAATGGTCCCTTCTGATTGGGTAAAGGTTAACTCTACGAAAACGGTAAGTCGTTTTAAAACCCCTAGGACGGAACAATTAGTCCAAAAGTTACAATATCATAAGGACTTATTACAGGTTCTGGCAGAAAAGGAGTTTGAATTATTTTTGAAGAGAATTGTAGATTTCTATCCTTTAATAAAGGAATGCATCAAAAACTTATCTATATACGACTGCATTTTGTCATTAGCAGCCACATCCTCTAACCTCAATTATACCAGACCTAGTCTGACCTCCAAACCTCAATCGCTCAACATTTTAAATGGGAGAAACCCAATAATTGAATCTTTAGACGTGAATTATGTTTCAAATGATGTCAAAATGACTGCAGAAGCTAGCAAGATTAATATTATCACAGGTCCAAATATGGGAGGAAAATCTTCTTACATTCGCCAAGTTGCATTGTTGGTTATTATGACGCAGATGGGTTGCTATATTCCAGCCGAAAAGGCAGAACTTTCTATATGCGATCAAATTCTTACTCGCATAGGGTCCCATGATGATATTTTGGCCTCTCAGTCGACTTTTCAAGTCGAGATGTCTGAAGTTTTGAATATCCTTAATTCGCTAACGCCGAGATCGTTATTACTCTTGGACGAAGTAGGAAGAGGCACTGGTACACACGATGGTCTCAGCATTTCTTACGCAATTCTCAAATACTTCATCGAGCTGGGAGAGAGATGTCCTCTGGTACTGTTCATAACCCATTACTCATCGTTATGTGACATGGATTCCCCTTTAATCGCCAACTATCATATGTCATTTATGGAGAAACAGTCCCCTGGAGAAAAATGGACAAGCGTTATATTTCTTTATAAATTAACACCTGGCCATGCAGATAATTCTTACGGACTCAATGTCGCTAAATTATCAAATATTCCTAATAAAATCATAAATCGAGCTTTTGACATTTCTCAAAGTCAGATGAAGCTCGCAGGCAATCTCGATGACTTGAAATTAATTGGGAAGATTCAACATTTCATCAAATGTCCTTTTGATAATGATAATATGGAACAACTGCTGAAGCTCATAGCTGATACATAAACACTATTTACTATCATCTTTTAAAAAAACTTCTGTGACTATTACTCCTGGATCTATTTTGGTTGGGAGTATAAGAAATTTTTCCATATGAGGTGCTATCACCATATATCAAAGAATCGTTGTCTTGTTTCATCAAACTCATTGAATTAAAATCATGGAAGGGGTCAGTATCCGAAACCTGGTCATCAAGTTCAACCTTTTCTTCGAACATCAACCTCTCTTGACGTTCGTCAGAAGTTTTGTTGTCTTTGGAGGTTTTGGGATTATTTGATAACTTGGCAAAATCACAACCATTTTTAGCTAATACTGGTATCAATGGAGGTTCTTGATTTCTTAATAAAGACCATTGTACATTCTTAAAAAATGGATGTTTTTTGATGTCTGAGGCTCCCAATTTGGATCCCAATCTTTTGGTTTCATTTTTAACTAGGAGTTTTTTGATCAAGTCTTTGCAAGCTCGAGATATCTCGTTGTTATTGGGAAAGACAACTTCATTTTTCAGAATATTAGAGAAAGTTTGGTTTGTGTTGTCACCTTTGAACGGAGTAAACCCAAATAACATTTCGTATATAAGAATCCCTAATGTCCACCAATCAACAGCTGCCGTATGTCCATTACCTCTTATGACCTCAGGTGCGATATATTCCTCAGTCCCCACGAAAGAGTTAGTTCTAAACCCGTCAGAACATATCTTGGTATCAACGAGAGAGTGTGTTGCATTGCCTTTGACTACAGGATTTTTTATTCCTTTTGCTTGCACGGATAAATCAAAATCAGATAACATGATATGGCCAGATTGGTGTAACAGTATATTCTCAGGCTTTAGATCTCTGTAAATAAAACCCATTAGATGTAAGTATTCTAAGGCGGCGGTCACTTCACTACAATAAAATCTAGCATCGTCTTCCGATATACATTTTGTCTTTCTGGTTTGTAGAGCACGGAAAAACTCACCACCCATGCAGTATTCCATACACAAATACAGATAATCTTCTGTTTGAAAGGAATGATATAGGGTTACAATGAAAGGATGATTACTTGTTGCCAAAATTTCTTGTTCGGCCAATATTCTCTTGATCTTTTTTCTCTTAATCATTTCCGGTTTGCTAAATATCTTCAAAGCATATAGCCTGTTGGATTGTTTCTCTTTAACTAAGTAAACTTTGCCCACATCACCTTGTCCTAGTATTCTGATCTTTTCGAAAGATTGAGGCCCAACTAAGATATCTTGAAATTTATTGCTGAAAGATTTATTTCTCAATCTTTGGGATCTCCGGGGAGGTTGCAATAAAGAAGAGTCTGCACCCACCGTGTCCCTTCTTGGACTGGATTCTTCATTCACTGGGAAACCTTTCCCACTCAACATTAAATTCGCTTCGACAGGTTGCGACGCAGTCCTCCTTAACTCAGGTTTCGGAGCAGTAACACTGTCAGGCAATGGAAGTGTGCCGACATCGAATTCGCTAGAGATAGGGAACGGCTTCATCAACTGGGAGACCATAAAGGGACTTTCCGAACCTGATTTGAATGGAACCGAAGAGACAGATCTTTTCTTGTCACCATTGGTGAAATTACCATCGAAGTTTTGCACTTCCTCATTTTCGTCAATGAAATTAAGAGAAACAGTGCTAACATTTACGGTATTGTTCAATGAGGTTGCATTTACATTATCATTCAATTCCAGGTTTTCCAATTTTGAGATCTGTTTGTTCGATGATAATGCATTGTTCGGGAATTTAGGGTTTGCACCCGCGTAAGAGGAAGCTGATTTCGACGGCGAAGTCATTGGTGTATTTTGTAATTGTGATCCGTCACTATACAAGTTTCTCTTAGCATCTGCATCCGAATTGGTCCTTATTCTGTGAAAGGAGTCTTCAGAGTCTAAGGGGGTTTCTGCTTGAGAACTAGATGGTGGAGTCCTGACGCTTTCCTCCATGGAGTTGGCCTCATCCTTTTCCTTGCCTTTACCAAAGACCCTTTTCAATTTCATTGATAGCTTAGACTCTTTACCGTTGATTGTTTTTTCGTTAGCTGCAGACTCTTGTTCGATCGATTCCCTCGTCACATGGGTCGGAGCCAGAGCACCGTTCGCTTCTTCAACATGCAAAGAAGTGTGCAGACATGCTTTCTCCTTATCCAACGGCTTAATGACATCACTGCCCATTGTCTGTGCCCCTTGCTGCTTCCACAGTGATTTTGGTATGAACTTGGAGAATGAACCAATACTCTTGGACCTTTCGGAAACGTTGACTATATCCAGCTGACCAATCTCGGCCTTATTGAGCATAACTGCTTCTACTTCCATGATATATCAAAATACAAAGCCGCAAGTTTCGGTCAACAAAACAAACACTTATGCTATTATGATAAAGTCCAATCAGGAATACACCCGCTTAACGCTCCAACGCTAAATTAAAACTCTTTCGATTCAAACTGCTCTCTAACTACCGAAAATCGGAAAGAGAAGAACTGAGAGGAAGATCTAATCGAGGCTGTGCACTGACAATGTACACTGATCTAGATGATTCCTAGCAAAAATCGAAAACCTTAATCTACTGGCAGACTAGGTACTGTTTTGGCTAACCTGGTATTATGGAGGCTGCTGAAGTACATATAAATAGACTGCTACAAGTTTTGCCAATATTTAATTTTTGAAAAAAACCCTCTACAAATCATCCATTTCTAGAAATCCAATTCTTTTGATGAATAGAGAGCAGAACTGTAATTGCAGTCTGTTGAAAATCAAATCCATCACATCACAGCATGGCAAAGACGTCAGAGGAACAAGATTGAGCAAGAAAAGTAGGCGAAGGAGGAGTAGTTCAAACGCAACGTAACAAATGATATACACGTGATGTTAATTATAGGATGCACATCAGTATGTAATAAAGGTGGTGTAGCTATTATACAGAAAAAGCAAGAGTATATGGCTCTAAAAAGCTATCAGGCCAAATGCGGTGGGAGAAGTAAATTTGGAATACTGTTCTTGATGTAGTATATATGTCCGCAACTTTTGCATTGCATTTCGCCCTCAACGATACTTGTTTGGATGAGCAAAGTGTGGAGATCTCTGAGAATCACCATGTCTTCCTCCTCCAGATTTTCATCGAACTCTGGTTTATTAGCAGGAAGTTGTGAGTTTCCTAGGTCAGTAGCGACTTGGATTACGGCATTCCAGTCCAGTCTGTCAATGATTCTTAGTAGAAATTCTGGATTGAATTCGATACTCTCGTCTTGTTCAAGCTGGCATTTATCGCCCACGTATCTTAATGGGAAGTTATCGTTGTTGTTATCACAAGCTTTGACCGAGCACTTCAAGAAGTTGGTAGTCAGAAACTTCATTTTGTTGCGATCCTGGGAGTTGTACAGGCAGGCCGGTGCTGTCAGATCGTAATCATCACATCTCATCAGAACGGTTTACTTCGAAATTTATTTTTCGCTAACTACTAAAAACGATAGGAAATAAATAAAAGAAATGAGAAGTAGGAGCTGAAGAACCGGACAAATACATTAGAAACTTGTTTTCTATCAGCTCAGTGGATATACGAATGGAATGAGCGATCTGATATACGCGCCTAAAATTGGAACTGCATATCTTTCTGAATGCTGGCAAACTACACTTTCAGGATTGAATGCAGCTGAAGAAGATTAGGTAATGTTTCATTTCTCATGAATGGATGCTATATATAAATATTCAGATATACATATATGCCTCGGTGTTCTATTGTGTTATTTTCCCAATGTTAGAAAGAAGTTTCAATGCAACAGGGTCTTTTGCCATGACTGAATATGCTTTCTTCTTGATTGTAGGGGTTAAAATTTCTTCAAGTAAGGGTTCCTTATCCTCTGTCGGAATCAGAATACGTATTCCTCTTTTTTTCCCACAAAACATGCTGTTCCTTCGCAGTAACGAGACCACCCTGACAATGTGATCGTTTTTCCATTCCAATTTGCAAGTTATCAAACCTTTGAGAACCTCTAAAATGGTTACCAACGAAACACTCGGTATCCCGTTCACATAGTTATTGTTGAAAAAGGATCGAAATATCGAACTATTTGGCTTGAAAATGACCTTCAAATATTTCTCGAACAATTTTTCATTCCATTGAGAGCTATCGAATACCATTTGACCATATATTTTCTCATTTGAATAGTTGTTAACCTTTTTGAAATTTTTACAGTTATCGAAATACCATTGTTGTAGTAGTTGTTTTTCAGAAATGTCGTCTATTGATTCATAAAACGCAAAAAAGTCGCTGTGGTTTACCATTGGGTTCGAGTCTAACTTTTGGAATGTTTCACGAAGCTCTATTGGAAAGCTTGAGGGCGTAGGCAAATGGAATTGCTGTGAGTTGTTTAGATTTTTTAGCAAAATACGAAATTCCATTTTCCACGTTGAATAAAAATCGTCACATCCCATCTCCATGACCACACTATTCATATCCGAAAGTTTCGATAAAAGGGTTTTTAAAGTCTCATTGTTCACTTCAGAATCCTTCTGTAAAGAAACCTTATAAACATGGAAAGAGTAGAATAGATAGAATAATGTCATTTTAACAAAATATGAATTGGTTGTGGATAAGTCGATTTTTGCCTGAGATTCCTCCGTCCTAAAATCTTCCTGTGCAAGAACATCTGAAAATGGGTTCTGAACCTTCTCTACCGAGAGTGTCGCTTTTTCCGGTGATTTTGGCTGAACTTCAATTGGCCGTTTTATATATTTATCATCTCCAGATTGTAGTCTCTCTTCCAACGGAAAACCACTTTCCAGTGATTCAATTAGGTCAGACTGTCTTGTCATGCTAGAAATAGTTGAGTATAACATCATACCACTGAGAGTTACTATATTTGTAGTGACAAACATTGCATTTCCTGGAGCGTTAAAGTACTTCCATAATATCGCCCCATATCTTTGTCTTTGTTTGATATTCATGCTGCTTTTGAAATGTATGCCATTTCTATTGAAACTCCTACAGCAACTAGTGTGAAGCTTCCGTACTACCAAGCGAATGTAGCCACGGAAACTCATACCCTCTTACTTTTGTATCAAGTTTTAGATGTTACTTTCCTGTGTGCTCTGGCAATAACGTAAGATGATATTATTTTAGAAATATTTTTTTTTAATTTCGACTTCTTTCACTTAAAACGTATATTTGTTGCATGCTCTTTACTCTAAATATAATGAACCCAGAACAATATTCATCTATCATATGTCTTGAGCACACGATAGCAGCTAGTGGTGTAGCGAGAAATATGTAAAAATAATTATGACCGTCTTAAATGGTATATACAAAAATTTGTTTGAGAATAAAAGCATATTTTAAGAGATGTAAGGATATGAGGAACTAGAAAAGCTACCTGCATTAATAAAAACCACCATTACAATGATTCCAAAAAGACAAACCTGAGTCAAAAATATGGAATTACCGATCTTTCTTTCACTATGCCGAGACATGTTTTTTACTAGAAGACCTAAAAAGCTAGTACAGCAATCGACAGAAGATACTTACAACTGATGACTAGCTGGACAAGCATATCTTAAGCAGCTTAAATATTAATCGTTGATGACTGATCAATATCTACTAGAATTATAATTATTCCCATTCATGCAATCTTATTCTTGTATCGGATTTATCTCTCCCATTCATCTGTTAGTATTTCGTTATCATAGAAAAAAGCTACATTATTTGATTTGTAACGTATTTCCAGTTCACTTATAAGAGATGCAGTGACAGTTTTTGTAGAGATTTACATTGGCTAAGAGCTGCCAATAACGTGTTTTTCTCTCAGCAGTGAAGGTATCAACAATTGCTTTCAAAGATAATCTGTGCGCTATTGTACCGAACTACCAAGATCTTTCAGGACTAGATCTCTTTTGGCTGCTATCATAAATACTTTATCAGTCGACCATCGTCTCATAACTATCAGGTCTATCCAAAATGTCGCGTGTATTGATCTATGAATTCATTGATAATCCAATAACTAACGCAATTATCATCGTCAAACCTACCACACAGAGTATAGTGTTCGTTGCCTTGGGAAATACCAAACCAAGGTTATTAAGTGCTGCGAAGCAATTCACAAGAACGATTGCGGCAAAACCTGAATATTTGCTGAAGAATATTAAGTATCTGAAAGATGAAGACGTGGAATGGTTCCAACTAATCTGCGAAAAGTTCAAATCAAGCTTAATGGGCCATGAGGTACCCTCTATCAAATATGAATTCCTCTCAGGTACTGACTTCCAAAAGGAGGTATGGAGAGCAACGAAAGATATTGAACCTGGTACCACAATCTCCTACCAGCAATTGGCAAATAATCTAGGAAAGCCGAAAGCAGTCCGAGCTGTTGGATCTGCCTTAGGGAAGAATAACATCGCTGTTATCATCCCTTGTCATAGAATTATTAGCTCTGACGGGAAACTGACAGGGTTCAGATGGGGCATCCAGTTGAAGGAATCTCTACTCGAGCAAGAAAAATCAGCCAGATAGATATTTTAATTAAATCTATTGAAAACTACTGCTGCAACAGCAATCTCCTAGCGGTTGGAAGGATACTGGCATTCGAAGAAACCCACAGCATGCAAAGACACCAAAGTGTGAAAGAAAGTGACTCTGGTAATTTAAGAATTCTGAGCTAATGGTTTATTTTCAAGAGATGAGTTCTATACACTGGAGGCAAAAATATTCTCATACCAGCAAAATCACCGATACGCTCTTCTATGAACAATATAGATTTTCTTCTTTAGCGCGCATTGTACCTTACTATTTTTTTTTTTTTGATAGCAGTGATGTAAGGACAGGGTCTATGACTCTTCTTTTACACACAACTTAACATAATATGTCAAATTGTGTATCAAAAACGCATGTCTCAGGAACACATTTCAGGAAACTACTCTTGTTATCGTAAAGTGATAGTACCATTTAGAGAAATTTATTTCAAAGTTTTGATACATCAAAACTTTGTTTGGCGTTTGTCTTCTTTTGTCTTTTCGGTGTGAATTAATTAAGTTGGACACATTATGTTACAGTGAAAAAGATGCAACACAATCATAAAGGAAAATGACAAATGATCTTCAAGAAAGTTGCTGCATGAGTGGAATAAGAGACTTATCCCTAACTGTAGAGAAAGTCTTAGATCTGAGTGTGAAATTTTCCAATAAATGGTGACTTTTTCACCATTGGGATAGAGTGAGGGACTGAAAATGATTTGAACCATCCTCTTAGACAAAGATGTATGGCTGATTTTGTAAGCCTTTCTGAAATCTGTGGAGGCTAACTAATTGAATTGTCACAGTATGCCAATAGCCGAGACTGACCTGAAAGTGAACCAGTATTCTTAAAAGATGAAACTGTATAAATTACCAGCAATGATTCATCAATTCACCAGAGGATAGACAGGTGTAATGGATCTAATATAAAATAAAAACAACCATAAGTACTTCAATATACTTGTTCCTGAGCACATCATGTCTGGGGAGAAAGATCAAAGATATCTTGATAATGATAAGGAGAGCGCCGTTGTGCAGGTCGATACTAATTCGACGTTAGATGAGGTTCAAAAAGTATTTTCTGGTCAACGTACTACAGAGGAAATTAACTCAGAAGTCGATAATCTAATTTCTACCTACAATTTGGAGGAGTATAGGGACCTTTTAACCAGAGGCGCGTTGCTTGCAAATGATCCAGAATCGCTCCAGAGCGATATCTATACCGAATCTGAAAAGGAAAAGATCAGCAAAGAGATAGCCAAACCATTTGCATCTTTATCTCGTGGTATGATTTGGGCAGCTTTATGTACATCATTTGCAGCAGTCAATTTTGGTATGGATGAAAGTGCAGTCGGAGGGGCAGTCTTGGGGTACCAAAAGGCCTTCAATATAACCAACCCGAACATCCAAGGGATGACATTAGCTGCTCCATATCTAGCAGCCGGAGTGCTAACTTTACCTCTTACTGTATTATTGAATAAGCGTTTTGGAAGAAGATTCATTATATTTGTTAGTTGTTTTATCGGTTTTTCTGGCTCTTTGATCCAGGCCTTTTCTAATGGATTTGCTTGTTTACTATTTGCCAGAATATACCTTGGTATTGGTATGGGATTGTGTTCTTCAACTGTTCCTATTTATACAGCCGAATGTGCTCCTGCTGTATCTAGAGGGGCACTTTTGATGTTGTGGCAAACATTTATCGCTCTGGGTGTTTGTTTGGGTTCAGTATTTAACAGAGCTTTTGTTAATATCCCAGGTAACCTCTCTTGGAGATTGATGATTGGGTCGTCTTGTGTGGCGCCTTTGATTACATTATTTGTAATTTATGTTCCTCCTGAATCACCAAGATGGTTAATCGCGAATGGGGATATCGAACAGGCATTGAAGTCATTGATGAGATTAAGAAATACTGATGTAGGCGGTGCTAGAGATTTTTATATCCTTTATGAATCATTGATATATGAAAAAGAATTGGCCCCCAAACTATCATGGTCTGAAGAGATTGTTGCACTATTTTCACGTCGTAGAAACAGATTTGCCTTATGGGTATCTTTCATTGGTATTTTGGGTCAACAATACGGTGGTGTCAATATTTTGGTATCTTACACTGCGACCATCTTAACAAGTGCAGGTATCGATCCAGTAACTGCTATTGCTGGCTCTATTGGTATTGGAGGTGGTTGTTTTTTGGCTACACTCATTTCATCCCAATTAATTGATAGATATGGCAGAAGAAGGATGCTACTACTAACAATTCCTGTAGAGGGAATTTGTTTGTTCTGGTTGGGTGGTGTCTTGAATGTTACCGATAATAGTTCTAGACTTGCTGCAGGTTTAACCGCCATGTATGTTTTTGTTTTATTCTACGGTACGGGGATTGGCCCTATAAGTTTCACTTTAGTTGCCGAGACACCATCCATTACTGTCAGAATGGCTCATAGTGCATTTTCAATGTCAATAAATTGGCTTTTGGACTTTTGTCTAACAATGACGTGGCCAAAAATGTCAAAGTCGATGACTGCATCGGGTGGCTTATACTTTTATGGTGGTTTCAATTTTCTAATTTGGACGTTAGTGCTCTTTTGTGTCCCTGAGACCAAAAAGTTTACGTTAGAAGAGCTCGATGAGGTATTTGAGCACGGTGTCTCTCACTTTGCTAAGGGGAGGATCAACAAAATACTTAGAAAAAGCAGCTGAAGCTATAATTAATCAGTAGATCTATACGCTATAATTTCAAAATATACATAGTTTCTTCATTTCTTCATAAGTGTAGCAGGAACCACCACAAACTATTACAATTACAATATCTTCTGGTGACATTGTGCCCAATATTTCTGGATGATAGACGGTATGGATTGAAGCCGCGCAAGCGGGCTCCACAAGGATGGAAGTATCATCTAGAAACTGAAGACATGTCTTTAGAACATCTTGATCATCCAATACTAGAGACCTTGATTTCAAATATGAAGCCTTCTCATAACAATTTAGCGAAATTTCAGTAGAAGCTAGTGATGTGGCAATACTTGTGATTTTCTCGAGGACTACCGGCTTTCCCGTCTTCAAAGACCTATTCAATACATCGCACCCGTCAGTCTCCACAGCAAAGACAGGTATTCTTGATTCCAGACCATATCTCTCCAAGCCTTCGATAACACCGCTGAATAATCCACCACCTCCAACGCTGCATACTATACCCTTGACATTTTCTAGTTTTAAGCTATTTTCTGCCAATTGATCGACGATCTCATCGATCATCACAGAATGTCCCTCCCAAATAATCGGATCGTCAAACGGGTGGACATAAAGACCGTTGCCAGACGGCACACGAGACAGCAGTTCGGATCTTAAATATACGTCTGCCTCTTTCCAGTGTTCTCCATGAACAATCACTGTCGCTCCAGATGACTCAATTTTCGTAATCATTCTGGCATTGGTAGTCTTTGGCACAACAACAGTGCATGCAACACCTAGCGCTTTTGAGGCTCTTGCAGCAGCAAGTCCCGCATTACCACCCGAGCTCGAAAATACTTGCAAACTATCTGTTGATCCAATCCTCTCAAGTTTAGTTTTTATAAGGTGACTAATTCCTCGAGATTTAAAGCTTCCACCTGGCTGCATAAATTCATATTTTAATAAGAATTTTGGCCCAGTGATTCCAGAATCAGTTGGGAAAGAAACTGGTACCAGCGGAGTTCTATAGGATAATTGACTCATTGATATAAACGAAGACTAAAGACTCAAAGACCTTTTATTTCGATTAAAATATATTTGGTTGTGCATCACTTAGGTTACACCAAATCACCTACAAACTACAAAAAGGCCTTAACCAAGTATTTGACAAAATAATTTAAAAATATAAAAATGATGAAAAGTGATAACTTGTACAGTTATATCAACGGAGGAAAAGATATCTATAAAACTGATTATTAACGAGCAAAATGTCTACAGAGACGTTAGAAATATATCGCAAGGCTCTTAATTTCAATGTTATTGCGCGTTATGACCCTAAGATAAAACAGTTGCTTTTCCACACACCTCATGCAAATGTGTACAAATGGGGAGAAGATAAATGGAATAAATTAGACTATCAAGGCGTGCTTGCGATCTATCTACGAGATGTAAGTGATAAAGAAACCCCACTGCCAGAGTTAAGCAGCTATGATGATGCAGTGACGTCGCAGCAGTCAGAAGGCCATACCCCTCAGATTTTGACGGGCAAGGATATTTACAATTATGGACTAATCATAATGAATAGGATTAATCCAGACAACTTCTCTCTGGCCATTGCTTCTAACAGCGTTTTGAACAAGAATAAGCTGTTGAATCCAGACAGCACCAATCAACTCGAGCCTATGCGCGTGGAGGTCAGAGATGATCTTGTCATGGTGAAGACCTTAAAAAAAGAGGTGTACGGCATCTGGGTCCACACACCAGAAGATAGACAGAATATCTATGAATTGATAAAATTTTTGTTGGAGAGCGAACCAAAGGATTCATTCACATGATGTTACTGACCTGCATATTTTATTTAGTTGTAATTAATTATATATTTTCATTAGTGACTTAATTACACACACTCATGTTTTTTTCTTTGCATTGGCTCTTTTCTTGGGTTGTGCTGCAGTACCATCAGTTGCTTTCTTTGTTGCCTTCCTCCCTCTTTTAGCTTTTGGCTTCTCATCATTTTCAGCACCCGTTCTTTTGTTGTTCGCATTGCCCGTTTGCGCTGCGGTCTGGTTGTCAGAAGTATGCTGAGGTGCCCTTTGCGGAGTCATAGGATTGCCCATAGAAATGCGTGTGTTATAAGCACTCGGTACAATGTTTGAGTTCGCACTTTGTTGTTTTCTTCTTTCCTTTTCGATTCTCCAGTGCTCGATAATTTTCAATCTTCCAAACTGTTGAGCATCTGTGTTAGAGCCACTTCCAACGGCAGCAGCAGCAGCAGCAGCAGCAGCAGCTACGCTATTAGATCCCACACTAGCAGAAGAGTCAGAAACTTTTCCATTTGTAGCTGCTTTTCTGGCAGCATTTGCTTCGGCTTTTTTCAGCAAGGAAGCTGCCAGAGTGGCTGCTGTCGTTGTGGTTGTTTTTTCGCTCATTATTAACATTAATTGTTCATAAGTTGAACTGTGTTGCGGAAGTTCTTCATGCAACTCTATATGATCAACAGCCCCCTTGGTGTGTTGATCAACACATAAATCTCTGTGTGAAAATTTCCAAACGCCATTTTCAGCATCAAGTTGTGGTTCAAGGAACTCTTCCTCATAGACACAAGCCTGTGAACTGTAAGGATTAATAGGCGTTTCTAGGTTTAGATTTCTCTTCGTCAAAGTCAAGATTTCAGACTCTAATTGTTGGTACATCGAATCTGGAAAACGAGTATGGTCTGCATACGATAACATATCGTAGTAATGCGTAAGGTCGTTAGGTCTTAAAAGCGTCCGGTACATTCTTGGACGCTTTAATGTTGTGAAAGATTTCCCTGAGTTTTCTTTCTCTTTGTCGTTCTTATCCGGTGTTGAATTCAAACTATTCAACTCAGGCTTCTGTAGTTCTCTTTGTACAGGTTGTTTAGATTGATTTTTGGGAGATTCCTGTTTAACGTCAACTGTATTGGTATGATCATAAACTTGGAGGATCAAACATCCTTCGTAGAACTGTATGTTACAATCACGTAAGACTTCCATAATAGCTTCTGGTATTATTCCACGGGCCACGTATTCCAAGAACTCTCGTAAAACCTCGTTATTCTTGTTCAAAATGAGACCATCGTTGGAGTTTTGCGGCGTCTTCTGGTGCTGCTGCAACCGCGAGTTAGCTGGTGCACATATTTTAAAGTTGTTCTCGTATATGTGAAATTCAAAGCTTGGTTTGAATTGTTCATATTTTTTCAGCAGTTCATCCGAATCTTCTTTGAACTGATAGATCCTCTTCGGTTTTCTATTCAGAGTAGTCAAGAGTTGATAGATTTGTTGCTCAAAATGTAATTGCTGTTGCTGTTGCTGCTTTAGTCTTTGTTGATAGAGTAATCGTTGCTGCTGCTGCTGCTGCTGCACTCCAGAGGTGGAGGGTGGCATCTGTGTTTGCTGTGGTGGAATGCTACCAGACTCGTTCCCCTTCACGTATCCTCCAGGATACGGTACACCAGTACTCATTTTACTCTACCCAATTAGATGCCCCAAACTTCTATTATGCTTCAATAAGTGCTTTTTGGATGAGCCGCTAGTAATCAGTGCTGGCGATTGACACTTTCGAAGCTGAAGCTCTGGCTTCATGAATATCTTGAATTAAAGACTATTTACTTTTTTTTATACCTATACAATCACATCGGGTAACCAGAAATACGAAATGGCAAGTCATGGAGGCTTTATGCGTGGACCCAAATTCAGACAAAGCTTGCTACAGCACGCCATTCGATCCGAGGTCAGTTCACACTCAGTCGGTTCAAACTGAGCAAAACGAAATTTATAAATAAAGGAAGCATATGTATTTGACTATCTGTTTATTCATTTATTTACGTCGCCTTCCATAAGTCTTGCAAGCCAAACACAGAAGTAGCCACACCAGCAAGTGCCACACTCGATTCATCGTTCTTCAAGAATTGCAAATTATTCAAAACGATGAACGTGTCAATGGAGTCCCAAACCAACCTTCTGAATGCTGCGAACCTGTCATTATAGTAAGTTTGTAATTTATCGGAACTCTTTCCTTCTGCATCTGTCAAAGCCACCTCGATCTTTCTTTGCGAAGTGTACAGCTTGCGTAGATCAGACAGCACACCAGCTATCAATGCAGCAAACCAGAACCAGTTCGTGTAACGAGGAACTTTCTTTGCCGTTAATGGGGTCACGGGAACCAACTTTAGAATGCGGAGCAAGTTGACTTGGTCCAGCGTCAAATAGCCGATGTATCCGATGTTCTTGATTACAGATAGCCATCTAATCCACTGATCTGGAGCAATCTTGTTGTCGTACAGCTTCGCAGCCTCTTGGATGTGATTCAATGGTTTTAAAAACCTTAGCACCTTTCTAACAGTAGTAAACTCGGATTGCAACTGTCTATTCAATCCTGACTTATACTGAACAGCAAGGAATCTCACCAAATACTGCAACAATCTGAGCACCTTCTCTCTACCAGCAGTATTGTTCAAAAATTGGATCAACTTAGTCAAAGTGGGATGGTAAACTACCGCGTCACACACCATTTTGTCTCTATTATGAAAAATTTACACCACCTGCTAGTGTTCCTGATAAATTATCTCCAGCGATTTTTCTTATCAACTGCGAAAGATAATCTTATCCAATTTTGCCTCTCTCTGTTTCTCTAAATATGTAGTCCTCCCTGGATTCTAAGAACATTCATTCATTCATGTTTATATAAACATTTATTTTTCCAGTTGCTAAGATGATTCAATACAATCAAGTCACCATGGAGTCAAATGGCCACCAATGCGGCCCCACAAAAACATCTTTTGGGGCCGCCTGGTTCGTCATAGCGTGCAATCTACGGAAAACTGCCACCATATCTGTCCCCGGGCACGCTTTGCTCCTGGGATCGCACTGCAGCCGGTCGTGTTGACGCTAAACATTAACACATTCATGCGATTCGGGTAATCGGACAAATGCAGATTCCCGTTAAGTGCTGTAGCGAAAAAACTAGATGGACAACCGCCGTTTATGTTCCGTTCTGTTCCGAGCAGAGACAGGCGAAGGCGTGGCAATTGGAGGGGTCAAGGGCACGTGCCAGATAATATATAGATTAGCACGTGGAAAACATGTGACTGTGTAGATGTGGTTTAGCCGGAGCTAGCAGCAGTGGTGTTCCTTCGCTCACGTTTACGTTATGGCGACGCCATGAAGGCATCGAAACGCGCCAAGAGGGGAAATACAAGTGTAAAACAAGACGCCATAGCCGATCGTACTGCTCACTGGTTGGCCATAGAAGTTATAGTTTACGTTGGGAAATCTATAGAATATCTGTTGTGTCATCGCTCACTCAGATTTACGAAATCGTAAGACAGTAAGTGTGCATCGGTAGAGGCTGGGGTTGTTATAGCTGAAAAGTTATGGGTTATTACGATATAGACGATATCTTATCGGATGGAACAAGATTTCCATGTAGATTCAATTATGAGATTCCAGGGCTAGGGTATCTGGAGGGAAATCCGGGCCGTCCAGTGTCGAAAAACTCCAGATTGGAGCTTCCCTTGTGGATGGTACATCTGTTGGCAGTAGTCGGTGCACAAGTCGATGAAAACGAGGAAGAACCTTTACCGTTTGTCGAACTACTCCCGCCTGATTTGTTTGCGCCTCGTGTTTTGAACGCAATAAAATCTGGAGCCTCGAGTTTGGATTTGCATTCAATAAGTCCGCATTTCTACAGACTAGCACAAAAGTGGGCAACGTTATTCTCGGACAAAGAGCTATCCCAAGTGTTAAAAGACATGCTGTTAGAAAGAGGGCAAGAAATCAATAACCACGCTGTTAGTGTGTCATTAGTGAAAATTCGTGGACAATTGAATGATTCTGCTGTATTCTTGCAGACGTTAGACGAGTTCGAAAAAAGCCTGTACAGAAACACGAATAACAGTTGTAAAGAGATGAAGAAATGGCTAATACAGAAATAATTACAATTTATTGAGTACATTTTTAGTTTATATTATTCAATGATATTAACATATTCTTGGAATTAATTCAAGAGTTTTTATATAATTGACAGTTTTATTGTACATCTTCGTCACCCTTTCCGTTATCCACCTGTTCTTCATCAGTGAAGTTAGCTTCTTCATCACTATCTTCGATGAATTCTTTGGAAATGGGCTTATTTCTACTCCTTTTTGAATCACCGTTTACTGCCCCATCTTCGCCATCTTCATCCTCCTGCTCTTCATCATCTTCTTCAACAGCTTTTTTATTGGATCTTCTTCTTTTTCTAGGGGTCTTGGGCTCAGCTGAACTTTTTCTTTTCGCTTTTTTAGGCTTCTTTGCTTCTTTAAACTCTCCATCAACCTCATCTGGGAGATTATCATCATCGTTATCATCATCAACAATTTCTTCCTGGGCTGTGCGCTCTTGGATCAAGCGTTGAGCTTCTTCTTGTAGTTTTCTAAACTCTTCAGCCTGTCTTTCTCTTTTGATCTTCTCTTCTTCTTGCATTTGAGCATCTCTCTCAGCTTCTTTTTCACGTTGGTCTTCCATTAGTTTCCGAGCGTTTTCTAACTTTTCCGTGATTTCAAGCTCGTAGGCTTTTTGATCTTCAATTGTACGTTCTAAAGCTGTTTTCATAGTAGTCTCACCTAATTGTATACGTTGCTCTAGTTGTTCTAACGGAATTGTGCTGATTTTCTCTTGTAATAGTTCTTTTAATAAAGAGATACCATTTTGCAAACCAAGAACACTAGCTTCAAGATCTGCCATGGTTCTCTCTTTAGGGCTGGATCTCCTCATTTGTTCTGCAACCTGGAACTCCAATAACGCCACATTGAACTTGTAACTTGTTATCATTTTACTGTCTGCTCTCTTTAGTTCTAATTGTAAGGCCCGTTTTACATATACAAGAGCTTTTTGAAGACAGTCCAAAGATTTTTCTTTAGTCCCCCTCATATACCACGATCTACCTAGCAAATTTAGAAGCAAAGGTTTACTCTTTGGATTGTTGAATCTGTTGAGAGCAATCTCGTAGTTTTCAATTGCTTTAGAATATTCCCTCATTTCTGATAAACAATGGCCCAAATTAATGTGCACACTTTCATTGTCTAATGAATCTCTAACTTTTCTGAACACTTCTAGTGCTTGTCCAAATCTTTTATTCTCAGCGAAAATTATGGCAAGACCTTGAGCTGCAAAAATGTTCATTGGATCAACCTGGATAGCTTTTTGAAACAGCTGGGTAGCCTTCAAATATGATTCCAAAGATTTGTTGGTATCTTTGGTGTTTCGGGAATTTTTCTTTTGATCTCTAGCAATTGTGACATACAGGTTAGCCAATGATACAAGAGCATACAGATCATGCGAGTCGTATTTTACTAATGTTTCTTTACTATGCTCTGAAACCTCCTGTTGATGAGATTTACCAGATTTTTTCAAGTACCAACTATAAAACGCACGAACTTCTAAATTCGATTCATTTTGTTGCAACAGTGATTTCATAGTATTATCAATGTCAGTTTCGGGTTCTTGAATAAACTTCAAGTGAATATTTCTTATTCTAGCGCTGATATACTCTGGATGAGCATTTAGAATATCTGTGTACATATCATGAGCCCTTTCCCCATCAGATTTCTCCATCATTCTTGCGTTATTATAATCTAATGTAACTTTTTTATTGTCATCAGCCTTAACCTTTTCTGAAGCAGCTGAGAATAATTCTTTTGCTTTAGAATTTTCCCCAATGATGAAATAGAAACAGCCTAAGTTATTTAGTAACTCTAAAGGAATATCTTCTCCTTTTAATTTCAACTGATCGGCAGCCTTCGACAAATAATCGATACATTGTTTGTATTGATTTTTCAATTCATAAAGTTCTGATAATATCAGAGAAGCCTTGAGAATGATCATTTGATTACCTTTAGCCTTAGTCAAGTTGATGTATTTCTCTAAGAACTGTATTGATTTATCGACAATCTTGGTTTTGTCATTAGCGTTTAACTTTAAACTTTTGTTAAAGCATTTCGAAGCATATAGTAGTCCTAAAATGTAGTTAATTTCTTGGATTGACTCATGATTTTGATAAATGTTTTCAAAAGTCAATATACTTTCCTCCACTAAATTGTTTTTTACCTGAGATTGACCAAGACCAATCTTGGCCAACAAGTTATCCTCGTTTTTTCTTAAAGAATCTTGAAAATAATTGAATGCGCTCCTGAAATCACCTTTTGCATAGATAGCTCTACCAACCCAAAATGAGGATTCAGATAGAATCGAACTAGATATTAACGAAGCTTTAGGTTCGATCTTTTCTTTGTAAATTGAAATAACCTTATCATAGTTTCCGTTCATATAGAAAAACAATTGAAGTAACACAAGCAAAACAGGATGAGGTCCTTTTTCACGGTACACGGTTTCCAAGTTCTGCATTGCATTCGTAAACGAGGACTTGAATATTTCATCATTCGTAGAATCTGTTAGAGATCTGTGGAATTTACCCAATAAAACTAGAATAGAAGCAACTGAATCTTTCCCATTCATTTCAAGACTTCTTTCCCATGCATTGATTGCCATGTCACGATCTTTTAGATGCCAGAAGCACATACCAATACCAATACGTGAATCGGGCTTTAAAGTTGGATTCAAAACGAGCAATTCTTGGAAGAGTCTTAACGCGCCTCCATAATTCTTCTTAATGTACATTAGTTTTGCTCTCATCATAATGAACATGATATTAGGTTTATTAACTTGGTTTGTTCTTTTGTCCTCATCCTGGATAGATTTTATGAAAATATCTGTGTATTCCAATGCTCTATCGTACATTCCTCTTTGGAAATAAAGTTCGACAGTGGCTAACCTATTACCAATCCAAGTAGGATCTTGTTTTGAAGCTTCAATGACATGTTTCTCCGCAAATGACAAATATTCGTTCCTATCTTTCACTGAGCATTTACTTCCCCTAGCCAATCTTAGATAGGCCCAGGTTAAGAAGGTATGAATTGAAGCACTCTGATTTTCTGAAAAGTGAGTCAATGCCTGTTCTGCAAGTTTCACACCCTCAGATAGGTTACCATTATTACAATAGGAAGCTGCAATGGTCAACCAGTGCTCTCTGTCAGAACGTTCCTCTACAAGTAACGTTGTCAAATCTTGTGGGTCTTCTGGCAAATCATGCTTCAAGTCAATCGAAACAACTTCCTCCGATTCTCTAAGAGGAATATCTAGAGAGTCTGGCCATTGAACCAAAGGATACTCGATAGAAGTATCCATGACAATATCTCTTCAATGCTGGATTTTGTATTCCTTGATTTTTCGTCGACATTCATCAATGTCTACGCTTAATACTCTGTTTAATCTTTTTCAACTTTTCAAAATTTGAGATATCGTTTAGCACGTGATTAACGTACACAGTGATATTTGATTTTTAACAACTTTGAGTATCAAATATTCCTCTGGATGGTATCTCATCTCATCTCATCCCGTCACGGATGAACAGTTTCATCGAATAGATTAGAATCATTAGAAAAGCTCACGTACTGTCCTTTAAGATCCAATAAACAGGTTGTCATAGCATTCCATAGTTAAAGATTATAATTATCATGATAGATAAGCGGATATACGTTGGATGTGTTGAAAACAACCGGGAAGAATGTTTCTCAGAACTATACACTAGATTTCAAAAGTTTGGGACATGTAAAGAAGTAACTTTCGAGCAACATAATACGTTTGCTTACTTGAACATGTCATTTGAGGATGATTCCCAGTTCGAAAAATTAAAAGCTAGTTTTAATCGTGTTAAATTCAAAGGCAATACTCTACGAGTAGCGGAAGCCAAGATGCATTGGAAATTGCGTTGGGAAATGGAGAACAATGATGAAGAAAGAGAAAATAAAAAGAGGAAACAAATTCAGAAACAAGAGTGGGAACATTACAAGAAGCTCGAAAACATCAAAATGTCTTGGATCGATAGGAAACAGCTAATAAGTGGTAGAGAGAGGTCTTCACCTAGATCTCAGTACAAACTTCGTAATATTACTTTTAGGATTAATGTCAAGGGTAATCTCAAAACGTATAAATGCCACAAGACGAAACTATGGGGTTACGAAAAGAACAAGCAAATACGGGATTTGGTATACAAATTTGCTGATAACTATTGGAAAAGTAGTACAGGTCATATTGTTGATAAATTAGATTACAGCAGAGTTTCTGGTGTTTGCTTTAAGAATAGTTCAGGTGACATCTTGACACTTTCTCATAAAGAAAATTCACAGAATGCAGAGGCTGTAGATGAAGAAGATATATCAGATTCTGAGAAGGAAAAAAATAATGGAATTCTTGCATCTGTTTTAGGATCATTCAACTTCGAGAATCCTATATCTGTGGAGAATGACGATGAAGATGAAGATGGCGGTGCTGATTACGAACATGAAGCAATTTACACTCAGGACAAGACATTTAGATCTTCCTACAACGAATCAGCATCTATTGAACACACAAGAGAGGGAGAATATGCCAAGTCCGAACCATCAACCATTATGAATGATAAAGAAGACTATGATAGTGATATCAGCGAAGAATTTATCCCACGCTTCGGCCAGACGAAATCATCAGATAATAAAGGAAACACAGAGACCTTACGTGATTTATTCAATCCTGCACAGGCGACCTCTTTCAAGCTTATCGAAGAGTCTGATGATGATATTGACCATGGGAGAGACATCCGGGAAGAGCAATTGGCTCCAATAGTACCTGAAAAAGTGCAATCGAAGCCAACTAATAAGCCTTTATTCTTTGTACACTCCAATTCACCATTTTTGGTTGGTCAAACAAGAATATCAAAGATAAAACCAACTAGCACCTTAGAAGATAAGTTCGGCAACTGGGAAGATACCTTCTGGTCGAACAGAAGCAATTGGACTAAAGAAATGAAGCAAAAAAGAAGAGATGCCGTTAGACAAATAAGGAAGAAAAAGGAGAAGTTTCACAATGGTACAACGTTAGTTTAATTAATATAGATTGGTAGTTATATACCTTCTAAAAACACTTCTATTTTTTAGAAGTTGAACTTGGCAGCCATTTCAACAGCAGCGGCCCCCCAGTCTTCACCATGATTATGCATTGACTTTGCTTCATCAATACCTGCTCTAGCTAATGCTTGTTCTTCTGTCAAACAAGTCAAAAGACCGAAGATAACGGGGATATTCAACTTTCCAGAAAGCTTCATTAAAGCGTGGGTAGTAGAGTCGGAAATATATTCAAAGTGCATTGTACTTCCCTTGATTAAGACACCAATAGGAATTACGGCATCCAAAGATTCACCTTTGCGCTCTTGTTTCTTTACAAACCTTTCAGTTCCCCATGGCAATTCGAAGGAGCCTGGCACGGTTTCGATGACGATATTTTCCTCTTTGACGCCTAATGATAGTAATCTTTTAATGGCACCGTTGACTAGCGCATCGATCACCTCTTTGTTCCAACGAGCATGAATAATACCAACTCTCAGTTTAGAACCATCATAAACTTGATCCACTTTACCTAAACCTTTAACTGCCATAATTATAATAAAAATTTGAGTGTTCTTTTGCGATACTGTGTCAGATAGGATTGAGAATTATTCTTTTTAATAATTATTTGAAAAAGCTTCGTTATATATATTACGTTTCAACATTTTTAACGCTTTCATTACTAAAAATTATTATATGTGTTTTTTGTTTGAATTATCAAGACAAAGTTAACGCAACAGCTCACAGTAAACGGTGAATAATAATAATCGCACCATTGAAAAATTGTGACGTGCCAATTCAGTTGGCGCAAATAGTTAAGAGAATAAGAGCACATCTTCATGAAAAGTATCAAATGCTGTTTCTTCAATTTTGATTGATTGATACACACATATATAAGATTTATTAGTATATTGATATAGTACATTACGATTAAAATTCGTCATCCCTTTCAATAAGTTGGTCTCTAGCATGCTGCGAGCCACCTCTCGTATCTTTTGCATCCGCAGTATCTTCTTCCTCATCTCCTTTATCTTCAGGATCACGAGGAACATGGTTTAACTGGACACTTGGAGCATATTTTGTATTCTCTAAATTGATGAAGATATTAGTTAATACTTTGTCCAAATACTCCGGCGTATTCACGTTATACATATTCGAAGGCCTCACGTCCAATTTATAATCTGGCCCATAGTACTCGTAATAGTCATTATAAGGTAGTTCCTCATCTAATATGACATTATTGAGAATACCGGTTTCAAATGCCCATGTACGTGCCACATTTCTCATAGTATAACCACCACCTCCAACGATCATTAATGGAATACCGAAGGACTTTACATAATTGACACAGTTGGCATGTCCTTTCATAGATAGGTTGAAACAACCCAAACGATCTCCGGAAAGAGAGTCACCACCACACTGAAGCACGACCGCAGAAGGTTGGTACCATTCCATGATTTTTCCAATAACTGGCTCGAAAACAGATTTGTAAGTAGCATCATCTATACCATCTCTCAGAGGCACATTAACGGCATAGTACTTACCCTTACCAACACCAGTATCTCTCAATTCACCAGTACCCGGGAAAAACTCTCCATATTTATGAAATGAACATGTCATTACCCTATCGGTTGTGTAGAAGGCTTCTTCCACACCATCACCATGATGAACATCTATATCAATATAGAGGACCCTTGGATGATATCTTAGAAGCTCGATAATTCCTAAAACTATATCGTTTAAGTAGCAAAACCCGGATGCTTCTGACTTTTTAGCATGATGTAAACCACCAGCATAATTGATAGCAACATCACATTTACCACGGTTCAATCTCGCGGCACCTTCCATAGAGCCACCTCCAGATATACTACAATACTCATAGAGCCCATCGAAAACAGGACAATCATCCCCGACATTAAACTTCACGCTCTCCTTCTGAAACATGTCCAAGTTGTCTGGTGTTACACGTGAGAGAAAATCAATATACTCATCAGTGTGAAATTGGCACATCTCTTGCTTTGTAGCTGGCTTTGCCCTGTATATTTCCATCTTCTTATACAGGCCGTAGTTCATAATCAAAGAGTGTGTCATTCTTATTCTATGCGGTTTCATTGGATGCCCGGCACCGTATGCATAGTTACCAACATCTGCATCGTAGAAATATGCAACCCTTTTCTTCTCATTAGGCTTCACCACTATAGGATCAAAAGGTTTTGCTTCGTAAACCATCGTTGACCTACTGGATTTTCCTGACGAAACTAACACAAATGTTTCTATTGTTTTTGTTATTGCAAGATCCCAACTTTTCTATGTTGAAGTTTGATAATATAATATTCTTAAATTCCAATTTTAATTTCTAAAAAAAATAAGTGATTAATCGCTTTAGACAGATATTTGAATTATGGGAAAGATTAAAGGTACATCATGAAGGACGATAAGCAGTATATATTCTACATACAATTAAAATCTGATCACTTCGCGTTTGGCAGGTTCTCACTGATTTACCCAGTCTATTCTAATTGTATAGGTGAGATTAGCTTTGATATCCCACGGATGATTCTTCAAGAAATTTTGTGACAAGAGATAACCCAGTTTTTAGGGACTCGCTGTTGTTGGTGAAACCGACTCGTAGATAACCATCCATCTCCATAACCTCCCCTGGTACCAACATAACGCCGTATTTGTTTAGAAGAGAAAGGCAAAAATCTTTTGAGGATATCGGCAGATTGTATTTCAATAGAGCAACGGTAGCGGAGCGTGGCTTCACGTATGATATCAATGGCTCATTGTTCACCCAATCATCCAAGATCTCTAGGTTTTTCGTAAGAATTCTTTTACTTCTTTCCAATATCTTCTCCCGATTCTCCAATGCTATTGTGGCAAAATAATCGTCTAGCCTCCCAACACTTATAGTGTTATAATCACGATGTGTTTCGATCTCTTTCAGAACAAAACTTGGTCCAACAATCCATCCCAGTCTTAACCCGGCAAGAGAGTATGTTTTCGACATGCTGCCGACGCTTAATCCCTTTTCGTAAATGTCTGCAATTGAAACTGTATACAGCTCTCCATCCTGGTTAGTACCACGGTACACTTCATCGCTTAATATCCACGCATTTACGCTGCGTGCAACCTCAACAATTTCCTCTAGTAAGATTCGTTCCATTAACGATCCAGTAGGGTTGTTAGGATTGTTAATGGCGATGATTTTCGTTTTATTATCGATGAGGAGCTTCAGCTCGTCAACAACAGGGAGAAAGTTATTTTCTTCTCGTAAATGCAGTATTTTGACATGTGCACCATATTGTTCTGGAATTGAATAGTGCTGTTGATATGTTGGTAGAACGGAAATCATTGTGTCAGATGGTTCAAGCAAGGTTTCATAAATTAAAGCATTTGCTCCAATTGCGCCATGTGTAACCAAAACATTATCTTCATTCTGATTGGAATACTGTTCGGCAATAAGTTCCCTCAATCTCGTTGAGCCAGTAATACTTTCATAATTCATCTGCATGTCCAGCATATTCTGCAGTATTTTGTCTTGATTTCCAGTAAATTCTAGAAGCTCTCGAATAGTTAAAGACTCTACACATGTCTCAGCCAGATTATATTGACATTTCTCTTCCCATTCATTCATCCATTGTTCAACTCCAAAGGGATTAATCTTCATTTTGCAAACCAAATTAGTTGACCAATACCTTCAATAAAGTATTTGTCCTAAATATGAAATGAAACTACAGAAACTGCAATTGATGTCTCCCAAAGACGTTCCTTACTTTATCTTCCTTAAATATCTACTCTTCATATTCCCAGTAATTTTGGAGCAGCCTCTTATTATGCAACTTATCAAATTTCCGCATATGTAAATATGATCACGTGAGCAAACAGCTAAGCGTTTGTCTTTGTCCACCCATCTAATACCCGAGATGTACGAAATGCATACAGGAAACGGAAGAAATCACAGACTCCCATCAATGTCCTTCAAAATCATTGTAACAAAATTCTCAATATAACATATCTGTAGCATTATATAAAACATTCCTAATAGTAAATAAAAGATCTTGACAATAAAAGGACATCGTAAAAACATACAATTTTGCTTTACATTGGCTTAAATAGTATTGATATCTCATTATTTAGTTGAGTTATACATTGCTTATATTAAATGTTAAAATAAAGCATGAAGAAAATAAAAAACAAGAATCAGCAGTGAAAATCAATGGACTGACTTTCGTTAAAGCATTACTTTGATTCAAAGCTACTCTTCAATTTCAAATAATGTTTTAATTCCTCTTCGGAGACACTTGGAGTTAGATTTTGTTGAGCTGCTTTGAAATCTTGAAGCTTAACTGTGACTTGGATATCAGATTCAGTTGCAATATTGTCAAACCAGTGTCTCAAAGATAAATCTGTTTTTGCTTTGAAGTTGTAATCCCGCCATTTCTCGTCAACTTCCTGTGCAACTCTAGTCATTGCATTTAATAGAGAGTCTGAGCATAATGCATAAAAATCTGCACCAGTGTAGGTGAAAGGACAAGTCTTTGCAATATCTAGCAAGCTGACATCATCGGCTAATGTGAACTTCCGGGAAAGCGCTTGAAGAATATTTACTTGTTTGGCGTCCGTATCAGATATTCCAAGATATAGCATTTTATCAAATCGACCAGGGCGCAGCAAGGCCTCGTCTAACAAATCAGGTCTATTAGTAGCACCTATGACAAAAACACCGTCTCCTCCAGAACTCATACCATCAAGTTCAGCTAAAATTTGAGAGACAATACGATCCATAACACCGCCAGAATCACCCTGGTTTCCTCTTTTAGGTGCTACAGAATCAAGTTCATCAAAGAAAATAACACATGGTTTGGCGTCTCTAGCCTTTTGAAATACTCGTCTTACATTTGCTTCAGATTCACCGATATACATATTTAACAATTCAGGCCCCTTAACACTAAAGAAATTCAAAGAAAAGTTAGAAGCAATAGCTTTAGCCAGTAATGTTTTACCAGTTCCAGGAGGTCCATAAAATAATATTCCACTTCTCTTCTTCATACCAGATGAAAAAAGTTCTGGATGTTTTAGAGGCATATCAATTGTATCCATGATCTCGCCTTTCACCATCTCCATACCACCTATGTCATCCCATGTTACGTTAGGTATTTTAGGTGCTCCAATAGAGTCCGAGAATCTATCTCTCGCAACATTGATAACTTCTGTTACATCTTTCATGTTTATCAAAAGATCCTGCTTCTTTGAACGTTGGAAGGATTTATATTTAACTGCCCGAACAATGGACTTTATATC
Source organism: Kluyveromyces wickerhamii (assembly GCA_030564205.1). Classification (NCBI taxonomy): domain Eukaryota; kingdom Fungi; phylum Ascomycota; class Saccharomycetes; order Saccharomycetales; family Saccharomycetaceae; genus Kluyveromyces; species Kluyveromyces wickerhamii. Next base: position 301,829 of record JAJLUE010000012.1, on the reverse strand, counting down.
CATAGGAGTTAAGCCTGCAGATTGTATAGAGAGTTTCTTTAAGGAAACATCTGCAGCAAGTTTCATGTTGAAGTAAGGAGCTTGTCTATTCAAGACATGTGGTTGGAAATACCATTTGAACATTTGGTATCTTTGTACTTCAGATGGAACTGGAACTTCTTGCTCAAATTTAATTTTAGATCTCACCACTGCTGGTATACTTTCAATATTACCAGTAGATCCGACAAATACTACACCTTTGTAATTTTCCGTATATTCTGTTATTAAAGATGCCATTTCAACATTCATACTTCTAGCCAACTTAGAACTGTTATTATCCTGCTGATTCTCTTCCTGCTCCAATATTGCTTCCAAATGTGATAAATATATGACAGCCTTATTAACATAGTTTATAATATTTTCGATCTTAGCCTTGATGTAACCAATGATCTTGTTTGTAGTATCAGCAACATTTGGATTAGCAGTGAGGGTAAGACAATCAATAGCTATAAGATGGAATCCTAATTGGGCACACAGTGATTGGGTAAGCATCGTCTTTCCTACATTTGAACTGGAAGAATATAATAAAACGCTAGTGCCAATAGGAATCTCTTTGTCTGCACATTTTGCAGCTGTATGTAAAATATGCTGCAATTTAGCTGCATATGGAAAGATTTGAAAGTTATATGGAAACAGTGGATCAAGATTGAAGTATTTTGCTACATTGCACACAGAATTTGGCATGAAATCTCTTACAATTATCTTTACCGTGCTTAGTTTCGTAAAATTGCTGTCAATGATAAAATATTGTTTCTCTGAATCACCCTCAATATCTTCAACCTTAAACCAAGATAAAGAATCAACTTTTTCAGTGTTTATTTCCTCAGAAAACATTAATGCAAGAGTCGAGTCAAATACGACTGGTATAAGATCTCCAGTTCTTACAATTCTTCTATTCTGTTTGAAATATTTGCCCAATTGATGAGAAACAATATCTTGATAGCGTTTTTGAGCATTAATACCGCAACCAACTCTGGATAAAGTTACAGAACTGGCTGTTGAAAATTTTTTGGATTGATGATTTGATTTTATGATTGTTACTCTGGAAGTTTCCATGAAATAATACCTGACTCTAGGTGAAACATATATTGTCTCATTAGAGAAATTATTAGGTTGGAATAATACAAACAGTTGGACAATTGTTTCAATTGAATCTGCATCTACAGACAGTCTCACAAATGTTCCACTAGGAACACCTAGCTTTAGTAATATCGACGGCTGGACAAATGCGAAGAGATCAGAATCAGATAAATTGTTTTGAGAAGGAACGATAATATCCGAGGGCACAGGATAAGGCAATGATTTAATATTTACAGTCAACACAGATTGCTGGTCCAGGTTTGTAAATTGATCAGGCCTGGTACTCTCAGACACAAGTTCTTTATCAGGAATCAACAAGATCTGTGTGTCTTTCTCTAGAAAACCGAATTGTTTAGGGGAGCATGACTTAATTTTGCAAAGCGATGGGCAAAGGGTTTGCTGTTCGTTCAATACCATCATCTCAGTAGAAAGGCTAAATTTCAACTTTAGGAACTGATTTTGATCTTCTTTGGAAAGTTGAGATAATTCCTCAAATAGTTCTGGGCTCAGAGATAGAATGATATTTTCAAAAGGCACAATCTCCGAAGACGGTACTGGTTCAAGATTGACGGTAGGAAAAGTTGGGCAGCATGAGGGTACTTCGAGAAAGTTTCGAGGTATTTCAACTGTACAGTAGCCCAGGTCATGAGAAAGTTCACACTGTGTCACATAACTCAATTTGGACCAGATGTCATAAGAGGGAAAAGTTATTTGCAGATATGATTCATTGACTGAGCTTGTTTCTTCTCTAAAATATTCACACCATAGATCATTGGAAACTCTTACCGAGTTTGAAATGAGCTCAGAAATTTCTACTGATGCCAAAACCATTGACCAGCAGTTTTGATTACCTTTCACCGGCTTTTATGTCTAATGAGCAATGTTACTGGCACGGACCTTTAAAGAATTCCAATCATTTTTATTTTTCATTTTTCTGTTATTCCAAAAATCATACTAGTTATGGTCGATCTACGACCATCTTTCAGTGAAAACTCGATTATAGTCTCTACGGCCGATCTGATATCAATATCATCATGTCGTTTAATGGAATTATGGATTTTTCTATAACTGTAAGTTCCATTTATGATTCTATAAATAATATACAATTGTTTTCGAGATTAACTGAACTTTCCTATAAATCCCTTCATTACAGCAAGGCGACGATAAAACGATCAGAAACTCTTTAACCCCAAGTGATCATCAACGCGGCCTTCTTATTATAACACTTTCTCCCAATATTTCTTTTGCTTCATTAATCTTGGATGCAACGTAAGGGCTTCCTCCCTTGTCTGGGTGATTCAGCAGCATGGCCTTCCTATGTTTTTGCTTCAAAAGCTTCTCGTCTAGCATTTCTATTTCAACAGCCGAAATACCCAATATTAGTAGTGCCTCAGTCTCCGACATCTTGTCATAAAACCCACCTGGATACTTATCGAGTCTATTCAACACATCCGGTGGTAGTTTTGTCCTGTACTTCATACCAAATTGATCCAAATCTTTGTAAGGTATATGCAGCCCATTCAATCGCGCTATCATTATCGGGGTGAGACGACAATATTTATCCCATGCGCGAAGTGCGGACCGTGCAACCACCGAAGCAGTCGTAATTCCCAATCCTAGCAGTATTGGTAATACCATTCCGATAGGCTTAATCCGTGTGGCTTACTTCACTAACTTACCGGCGTTTAATTTGCAAAAGCGTTATAAACTGTATGCAAATTCAATGCACTATTTCCAAAACAGATATACTGATGAATGCGACTTCTCTTTACTATATTCCTAGGAGTGCGATAATTTCGTACCAGCAAATGAGAAGTGATCTAACGATAGTCGTAGCACACAAGAATTTCAAAGTCTCTATCAAGTATGTATTTCCTAAAGATGTTCTGCGTTGGAGAAACGTCGCCACTATAAATCTCGAGGGCCCTCACGTGAGTTACACTGCATTTGCAGTCTCATCTGCTCAAAACTTTAGTAACCTGCCTTAAGTGCTTATCAAAGATTGATATTTTTCAAATTTCATCTATGCGAGCTCGTCAATTAAGGTATTGTGACACTATTGTAACTAAATCAATCACAAAACCCATACACCACAGCTTAATTGGTAAATGTGATCGAAGCATGCTTGGTTCAGCTTATTATAGCGAAAATGGTAAAGCCCAGCAAATAAATGATGAAGCAGGCTGCTTTGAATTGAGTCGGTTCAGTAATATTTGACATGTAAGATTGATTGTCCAGCTTGTGCGGAGATATCTATACAGGTACTCAGGATAACTGAATGTAAAAATGCCAACATTGCACTATTATTTCCAATATTTAGGTAACGTTTATGCAGGTTAATAGATGCGTGCGCAATGCAAAGCGTTTCAGCGATGGTACAACCTTAAGTTATCTTAGTATGCGGCAGTGTTCAAATTCAGTAACAGCATAGTAACGTTTGTTTATTGCCCTTAACTTTGTAACTTATTGGTTACTGCATTAAGTTTACTTGCTCGATTTAGCATTTTAAATTAGCATAAGGTCATACCAGCATGATATTGATCTTGATTTGTTACGAGTCAGGAATATATAAACTAGTCAAAACAAATAGGAATTGATGAGCCTCGATTATGTTTCAGATTGCTCTCTTAGGAATTCTTGATCTAGATCAAATCAAGTCGAATTAATCGAAGATAGATCAACGTACTCTCATCATTATATGGTCGCCTTAAAATACTTTGTCCTCGGAGCAGTTTGCTCTGTTACATCAGCAAGATATACAAACGAAACAACTATCTCATCAATGTCGGGATTGTCGAGTTCAATATCTTCACATTTCAATTCAACCTCATCGGAATCTGCCACCGGCACCTCAAACCCATCCAGCACAGCTGTTTCTAGTCCAGTATTGCCGTCTTTGCTGTCATCAACATTACTATCTTCACTGTCATCAGTCTCATCATCAGTCTCATCATCATCGTCATCATATGCAACATTATCAACAGGTTCATCTCAGTCAGCATCACAATCATTAAACAGCTCGGCAGTTCAAAGCTCCTCCTCGTCACATGTTTCATTGAGCACCAGCTTGACTATATCATCAAAAGTCTCTGAATCTTCAGAAATATCAAAGTCAACACCAACAGCATCTTTTGAAAACGTTCAGTTGTTTGATACCGTATCCCTTGATCAAACGTCCAACGATCCTGACAACTGGTTTGCTATATCTGCCGATATCCATGTAACCAAAGGATTCACGGGTGACATCTTCTTAAGTGTGCCAAAGGAGTTTGACTCTTTCCCTGAAGGAACATTTGATGTGCTTCAAGATAATAAAGCAATTGGATCTGTCTCTCATAACTCTTCAAACATCTTTAAAGTCAGCTTCAAAAATGTTGAAAGTGATTATAACGCCTCTTTCAACTTCTTATCTAAATTGAATGATAAACCCTCTCAACCAAAGGCTGTTAGCTACGAATTTGCTGTTTCTTCTGGTCCTGCATTTGTTAGCACTTTGGATTTCAAACAAAGATCTGCCTCTATTTCCACTATGGACTCTGGTGTTGACGAATCTGGTCGTGTGTATTTTGCGTTGACCATCCCCTACTCAGAATATCCAGGCAGTTTAGAATTCACTTCCAACGCTGAACCTGACTATAAATTTACTGGCCAGGAATTTCAGATAGTTACTGGTGTCGACGCTTTCAACAACCCAATTTCATACGTAAACGTGACCGCAGTTGAAAACCTCTCTGACGAATCTGCAATTTCCTTGGATTTCCACTCTACAGTTTCCGGTGGTCAATCGATCCGTGTTGTATACTATGTTTCCGCCGATACTGATATCTCTTTCATAAAAAATATTGCCGAACTACGTTATCCAACTCTGACCTTTTACAAGAGAGATATTTCAGTTATATTCGAAACCACTGCCTACTTGAAAGCTATAGCCAATATTGATCTAAGTGGTGAAAACTCTGTGACTGTTAAAACAAACTCTGTCGGAAGCAACTCTACAGTTACTAGCTCTATTTCAAGCAGAACCGCATTGTCGACCATAACACCAAGCCATTCGTCGTACGTTAATGAATCGGTAACTTATACAGTTGTTACAAGAACCAGTAGTGGACAAGTTACAGAAATTACTTCATGGATTCCAATTGCTACTTTAGCTCCATCTTCTTCGGCAGTAAAGGTTTCATCTTCTGTTTCATACATTATTTCGAGCTCGGAGGTCCAGAAGAGTAAAACTGATTCACCTTCTTTTGCAACAGTTATTACCACTACTGTTAAAGGAGAGCCTTCAGTTTATACTTCCCATGTCTTAAAGTGTACTTCTTGTATTGCTGGTTCATCTTCAAGTGAAGTATTGAGCACCAAAACTAAGTACCTGTCATCTTCAAGCGGAGTTAATGTAAAATCGACAGTAGAGACCAAAACTGTTAATGGTGAAAAGACAGAAATAACATCATTAGTTCCAGTCAGTACAATTGTCAGTGATTCAAAGTCATTCCATCAAAGTACAAAAACCCTTTTGAAGAGCTCTACCCAAGATTCTGAAGTTTCAACTATCTTGAAATTTTTAGGTTCTTCGGCATCCTCAAGCGTTCAATCATACGTAATTGTAGGGCAATACAGTGGTCTAGCCAACCGTGCTAACTATGGATTTAGCACATTGTTTATTGCATTGTTGGCACTAATAATATGATCTTATAGTACTGTTGACCGGTTTTAAGTTTTTTTAGTTCTTATGTAGTTTATGTTACTACTACTATCTGTAATAATTTGGTATTTAATCAATGTGCTTTTCTTCATGTTGTATTTAAAACTTCCAATCTTAACCTGATTTGGCATGGTTTTAAGTCGCTTACATATTGATGTTCAGACATCCGTGTATTTTCGAGCTAAATACGTTCAATAGAAGGTCGTGGCGTTAACCTTTTCAATAATCTTTGTTGTAGTTCTGTACTTTCTCGAAAAGCTTGATATTTATCGCTTTTGATGGTAAAGTAGAGCCCTTTATTGTCCAATGGGTTGGTAGTATTTAAGCTCTTATTTTCAACTGGCAATAAATATTCCTTCCACGTCGATCCCATTACAGAACTGAGGTTTTTCGATCTCGATCCCAAGTCAAAAACATTTTCAGGAGTGCCAACGGTAGAGCCTAAGCTATCCTCAAATATCTGAAGGTCATGGCGAATATTGTTCCACTGATATGTCTCCACAGTTGTTTCATTCTTTGTTATAAGCCAAATAGTATACGAAGTAAATGCGAACATCGCTATTGAACATATCAGCGACAATAACCATGTTATCAGAAGATTTAGATTCAGCAGCTCAGACTGGTACTTAGAAGCAGAAAACCAAGAGTAAATCTGGACCGAGGTCACCACAAGAATATAAAGGGCATACAAGGTAACGTAATTCAAAAATTGAACGAAATATTTCTGATTTCTGAAACCAACACAGGCTGCAAACCATGGGCAATGATGGTCCATTTTAAGGATACAACGATTACATTTAGAGCAGTGGTGACATCTGTCGGGTTTCCAAACTTTGCAGTTGCGGCAAAATCTAAATGTTCCGTCACCTTTAACCAGAACACTTTTACTAGTTATGATATCCGGGGGTGTTTCTTCACCGCTCAGCACATCCTCCAAACGTTTAAACTGAAGAGGTTCATATTCCAAAGGGCTACCAGCGCCAACATATATTACTTTCCAATACGAAACGAGAATGAGAGAAACGAAACAGAGTAAAAGCAGTGAGTTCAGGAATGGCGGAAGAATGTTGACACTGTACTGACATATGCATGCTGTATATAAGATTAGTCCATTGCTTAAAACTTTCGGAAAGTAAGAGCTGATTTGATTACATATCATTGGCTCTATTCAATGAAGAAGCTTGTTATATCTTTCAATCAAAAGCCTGAAACAATTATAGAAACTTCGATACCTCGACAATTGCTCAACGTTTCGTAATATTTTCGTACTTCTTTCACTATATTGTTTTATCGAATGTACCGTACCTGTGTGCTGGAGAAATTATAGAAAATATTAAAATTTCAATATCAAACAAAATTTTATTAAACTTGTGATGAGCTTCAAGCATAGTACATGACAAGTAACAGTAATCATTTAGCTAGATCACCTAAAGTCTTCGGAAAATGGTAGATATTATTCTTCCAGGAGATAAGTTGAAAATCATCACTTCAGATGAGGTACATGTCTCAGTTGGACCAGGTGTATACTCAGACCCGTTGAGTCAAGAGCTGAAAGCAGTTGAAGCTGGAATTGAGGTTATTACAGAAACAAGAAGAGGCAAATCAATTTATATAGATTATAATTCCAAGAGATATATTCCTGCTGTGGGTGATTTTGTTGTTGGTACAATTTCAGGTTCGTTTGGAGATAGTTATCGCGTGACTTTATCAAACTTTTCCAGTTCTGTATCGTTGTCCTATATGGCCTTTCCAAATGCTTCAAAGAAAAATAGACCAACCTTGAAAGTAGGAGATTTATGTTACGCTAGAGTATGTACTGCTGAAAAGGAGTTGGAGGCAGAAATTGAATGTATGGACTCCTCTTCAGGAAAAGATGCAGGGTTTGGACTTTTGGAGGGAGGGATGGTAATAGAGGTGACATTAGCGCTTGCCAGAGAACTTCTTTTCAACGACTCTTATCCCTTACTCTCTATACTAGGAGAATTGGTAGAGTTTGAGATTGCTATTGGAATGAATGGATTAGTTTGGGTGAAAAGTTCAGATATAAAAATGACATTGGTTTGCTATAAATCGATATCGCAATGTCAGAACCTTCGAGTTACAGACTTTCAGAAAACTATCAAGGGTATATATAAAGATATTTTACAATCCACTGATAGTAATTAGCTAAATAGTCCAATACAACTCATAAAAATATAGGATTTTCGAAATTCCCTGTCTTATTGACTGCTCTTTCGTATTCTACCAAGTTAGCTTTTGGCACACAAAAACTTATGTTATAAAAATAATCATGGTAGTCACAAAAGCTTTTGTATTCCTCAAAGTCTATAACCTTTTGATAAATTCTCTTTTCGGACGGCTCAATAGCATGTATCCTTACTCCGACTGTTGAGCCTGACGTTGAATCTTGGCTAACGCTTTCGATAGGGGTATCGGTTTCTCGGTTTTGATCTTCTTCTTCTTCATCTTCTATAGCGAACTCGTGATAATAGAATGACTGCTCGTCAGAGAATATTGGAAACTTGAAAGGGAAATCATTCAGTTGCTTCTCAAGTTTATCCGTATATTCCGCATAGGTTTTTAAATGATTGGCATACAACTCATGTTCTTGCTCAACAGTTCGATTAAGTAACGAGGGACTTTCAGCTGAAAATGAATGCCCGTCATCCTCATTATTAGATGTTATCAGTTTCAATTTTTGGTTAATAGAACTTGGTTTCCGAGATACGAAGGGAGAGATTTGTTTTTTTCCTTGATGATATCGTCTTGTTGAGTTCATGTTGAAGGTGAACAAATCTTTGAGAGAAACATACATTCTTGGAGTATAATGTTCATTCCAGTAATTATCATATGAGTTAGGATAGCCTCTTATATTTTTTAGTAACTTACCGTACGTGATATCATTATCTTTAACAAAGATCTCATCTGTTAGAGTTTCACGCAAGCTTTTTATATGATGATCAATCCACCAATGAGTATAGCTTCTTCGAGGCCTACCAATTTCGTATAAATTATGCAAATAAATGTCAGTAGACATATCCCGGAGCATTGGTTGATCTTTAGAGCATACATAATGACCCAAAAAGAGATTTATGGCTTCTTGTCTTTGAGCATCAACGAAAGAATTACTGTAAAATCGTTTGATGCTTTCGATCATATCACGTGAATGAGAACTCCATTGATTGATCTTCCTATATGTTTCCATGGTATTAACAAGATGAGAGCCACCATACTGAAGTGCGATTGTGTCTCCATGATCATGAAATAGTTCTGTCAGCATATTTACAATATCTGAATCGTATTCTAGATATGCATCCTTAATTATTCCCAACGAACAAAGTTGAACTCCTAAGGCTCTCTTTCCGATGACAAATTGGGCCGCATTAGTTCTGTCTAAACAATCAATACAATTTGTTCTGCAAATGCCTTCCTGGGTGGAAGTGTTCTTAAAATCTTTTCCATTGTGAAATATTCCAGTTGTTTGAACACTATCTTTAGCGTATTTCTCTAAAAACTCAATGACCATTTGACCGTGAGATTTTGAGGCCCTACTCATGTCCCAAGCCTTATATTGTAATTTCTTTTTCTCAGGTAAGAACTGATTAAGGTAAGTGACACATTTTTCGAATTCTTGTCCTAATTTTGTTTCTCTCGGAGTCTTCTCTTTCATTTTGATTAAGTTTAAGATTTGAATTGGGCCTCCGCCGTATCTTTGAAATAGCTTATCAAAATGTTTAGCTGCAGCAGAACAAAATGGGTCTGTTATATTCACACTTATCGGAGGTTTTGCTGTCAAATTTGAAGATTCTTGAGACCAAAACAGAGGAATAGATCCACGATGTTGAACAAACGAGGTATATCTATTATTGTCAAAAAAACCACGCCCAGGAGAGTGAAAAGATGTTAGACTCATATCAGCCACAATCTGTTCAGTTTCAACCTCATTTGCAACATATCCTTTATTGTTTGCACCCCTTTTTAGAAACCGAGCACCGGCAAAGTAATGTGATCTTCTTCCTATAAGAGTGATATATATACTCTTTCCGAATAACGAAACATTCACTTGATCGATAAAACCATGGATAATAGGTTGAAACCAGTCGTATACAGTATCAATGCACGAAAAAATGGGATTTAATAGATGTGAGTTCCATACGAACATGTCATTGTAATCTGGGATTCCAGGTGGAAATTCTACATCAGTTCTCCCAACAGCTTGTAATTTTTGTCGTAGTATGTTAGTTTGCAGAGTATTTGTGATATCAAAAGTATAACTGAAATAAAAAGTTTTGGAGAGATTCAAGTTCTGGAAAGACTGAACAAAGCGTGCTTCAGTAGCATCATTTTTTCTCATTGAATTTGATATGGGCACCAATGCAGTATCATCGATATGAAAGATAGAGTGACCTCCAAGTACTGCCACTTGGCTCATCTTTGTGATTACTACCAAGTAGTAGCATGCTGTAAATCTGATAACCCCTAGTAAACCATATCCCGTCAACTTTTTTGTCAAGGAATCATTATCAGCCTCTTCAATTTTGCTTAAAACTTCCATAACTTCATCCCTCATGAAAAACACATTATCCTCTGCAATATTGAGGGATTCCTTCTCGCCTCTGAAATCAATTTCCAAGATTCTGAACATTGTCTCCCTCTTATTACTGGCGACGATGTACATAGATTTATTGGTTTCATATATTGTGTATTTGCTTAATGAAAACTTTAGCGTTCTCCGCTGTTTCGATGCATTCTGTCTTGGAAGTGAACTTGTAGGTCCTGAATTGAGCAAGCTCATAATTTATCATCAATATAATGAGCCTGACTGTCGAGTATATCAATTATACCCTGCCTGTGCTATGCTTATCCTTGATGATGAAAGTTTCTCTGCATAGTTTTACCCTTTTTCATTCAAAAAAACAATTCATTATTTATTGGAGCTTATACAAATTGAGCATCAGTTTAGTGATGTTGGGCAATTCATAGTGAGCATATTTACAACGCACTAGAACATTCAAAGTTTAAATTAGATATACATGAGTCAAACCACGATGATGACCATTAAATAATGTTAGAAATGTATCAGTTAAGTTAGATTCGGATGGTGTTGAGTTATGTGCTACTGTCTAAACTATTAGTTCTGTGCTGCCTTTTTCTTCGCTTCTTTAGCAAACTTCTGGCCGACTACTTTCATGACGATGGGGAAGAGTAAGGTATTAAGACAGCACCATGCGACTAGGACACCATAAGATCTTCCTAATTCACCTCTGTAAAGGTTTAAGAATAGCACTCTATAGATTTCCATACCATTGAAAATAGGCATCATATAACCGTATCTGTAAAGTCTGTTGCACAAAACCATGGGTACGAAGGATGGAGAAATATTCAAAATAATCCAGGAGATTAGCCAAAACCCTAGATATTGAGGGGAGAATGCAATTAGCACAGAAAGAATATTTTCATTTGCACCTCCGACAGCACCCATCAATAACCATGTAGACATCCAATAGATGACGAATCCACCTTTCCCAAATGCTGAAGTGAAATCAACATGGAAAATGGCAGAAACGACACAAAAGAACAATGACAAGAAAAAGTACGTGCCCCAAGAACTTATCAATCTGTAGATAATAATGTGGTGAGGTTTTAGAAGAGGGGTGACCATGGCGTGGACAGGTCCGAATAGGGCCAATTGGAAGAATGTAAGCAAGATACAGTAAATAAGACCGACTTGCATTGGTCCAAGTAGGATCACATCGTTGAACGGCCTGTAGTCCAACTCTTTCCACTCCATGTTACCTGCTGAAGAGACAGCAGAACCGGAAGAGACGATGGTAGACGACGCATTGCGCAGGACCTTGGGGAAATAATCATTGTAGTAGTACTGCCTAAAAGACTCTTGCACAGCCAGTAACTGCGGTAGAATAGTGGACTTAAAATTGGTCAAGTCCCTCGCCGATTCATAAATGAACTCGAAGTATTTGGTGGACACGAATTCTGGAGAGCCCGCCACAGTCAAAGAGTCGACCAAGGATTGTGTAGCATTTGGATAAGCAATGAGGGACCCCCAGTACTTCCTATGATGCACCAACTCTATCACCTTATCGGTGACATTGACGTCTGCGCCGTACTTTTCGAGGAAACTGGAACTGTTGTAGACGTCAAAAGTCGTGGGGTTGTTCTCCAAGATCGAGGGAAGTGACGCAGTTAACGCACCGTCATCCTGCAACACTGCCAAAAACTTGACGTTCTTGAGGTGGCCTTCATGGTTGTAAAGAGCACCCCAGTAAAGGGAGAACATTGCAATTGAAAGGGAGCCCAACAGGAACACATTTATCACAAACTTCCTGGCATAAATCCGTCTCTGGCTGGATAGCTTGGAGGAGTAGAACCTCGTCCTGGTCCGTACCACGGGCGCTGGCGGCGGTGCCTCTTCATCGTTGCCCTTTTCTGTGTAGCCTACTTCTTCCTTGCGATGGGCACTTGCCTGGCGTGCATTTTCTGAAGTATATCTCTCAACATTAGCTGCCTCCTCGTCACTAGTACTGCTGCCGCCATTCCGGTTGGAGATATCGTCCTCGCTGTTCATATACTGCCCGTCATCGATGGAGTCTGCAGCAATTCCCTCTAGAAAACGGCGGCCAGCCATGGCATTTATCGACTTTATAGTCTCTACTTCGTCTGAATTATTTTCCATGTTGAGCTGCTCGATGCTCCACTTCCAATTTCACTCTTAACAGATGTTTGGTGCTACAACTATCCCGAGACCAGTTCGCTATGTCCTGGATTTTATATGACTTCGGCAACGGTAGGAAACCCACTAGTATCTTTTTTTTTATGAATTTTCGGAATCAGCAGAATAGTAAATACTGCAAATTCAAATACCGTTAACCCACTGAAGGAGTTCAGATGAACTGTGTGAGCTTCCGGAATATGTTAACCTGCAAATGTAAGGCTGTTTAAATACAGCTCGGAAAGAGATTCGGAGTACAATCTGCATGCAGTAATTACGTTCCAGGGCGGCTTGAAGCCTGTAGCTCCGGCGTGAAGCCTGTAGCTCCGGCGTGAAGCCTGTAGCTCCGGCGTGAAGCCTGTAGCCCCGGCTTGCGCCGACTTCGCCGACTGCCAAATATGGGCTCTGTGAATTAGTAATAGTACTACCAACACAAGCAGCCGATTGCCAGCTGGCGCCAGCTGGCCCTTACAAGACCTGGCCTTGGTTGAAACGGCACTACCACCAATATTTAAGCACCAAACCTTAACCCGGCTGTATTTACGGCAGGAGAAGCCGGTTCGCTCTCCCCCCGTCTGTGGCAGATACGACCAAGCATGCGCTGAGTAATTTACAACGGTGTTTGCACGACTTCGGGGTGGTGGGGATTGTAGGTCCATTCTTGCCAAGCTACCAGGGCGCGCTAAAGAAGATGTGATGCGCAAGGATCTTAGAAGGAGATAGCACCAAGCTGCGTCAGGCAAGGTAACGCCAGTCGAAAAATCTGTCGCACAGGTGTTGTCTGATCTGTTCTGTGCATGCAGGTACCGGGCGGGTAACTGAGCGATTTTGTGAGGGGATGTCTGGGTCTACGTGGATACACAAGTCTGAGCTCTCGTTCGTGCGGAGCCACACAGAGTTGTTCCTGCCCACACAATTACCCTGCTTCGAAAGTATCCTCCGTTTTCCCAGTTTCTTTTTCACTTTTTGTTTTTACGTCTTTTTTTTTTCGCCGGTAGCAGGGCAGTCCGCTCGGCTTGTAGCGAAAAGATACATGTACGTAAGTGCGCATGCTCCATTTACTCGTGCCCCAGCCAGCTGCTGCCTTGAATATGCACACAACTTATACAGAGCTGGATTTCTTAAGTTTTTGAAAATACAAGTATGTAATTTTTGATGTTTGAAATTTATAATAATGAGGTAGTACGTAGCTTCAGTTCGATTTACAAGGTAGAACGCAGCGCAGAATAGCACGGTACAGAGCATTACGATATTGCTTGTTGGGTTACACGAGGAGATCAGAAGATCAGAAGCTCAATACGCCAAAACAAGAGTGAGCATAATCGCTGGTATTTTGTTTTTTTTTTCTTCGTTCTTTCTTCAATTGGTCGAGAAGTAGTGGAACGAACGTATTCAGTCCAAGTGATCTTTCAAAACCAAGCCACTGATTGCGACGTATAGGCGGTGACGGTTAATTGTGGTGAGCAGCGGTATTTGTAGTTGGCTGTGTATATCAGAAGAAGTACGAAAACAAGATGACAGCATTGATGCACATCGGGAAAGCTGTGACGGGTGTGTTCCAGAGACACTCTGGGAAGAAGCCCGACGCGGGAGACGGAGTCGTGGAGCTCGAGGACGATGTGGATGCATCGGAGTTCGAGGACGATCTTCCGGACGAGAAATCCAAACCGAAATCACGGAGACCAAAGGAGACTAAGTTCACGCAACAGCGAATCGCATCGTGGAATCCAGTGTTCACACCGAAAATGGTGATGCCGATATATTTCTTCCTAGCTGTGCTGTTCTTGATATTCGGCGGTGTAATGTTGAACAACTCGGCCAAGGTGGACGAGATATTCGTTTACTACCAGGACTGTGACAAGGCGGCACCCACTGCGAACTTTGAGGACGTGCCAGAAGACCATTACTCGTACATTTTCCACAAGTCGTACGACAAGGACGAACTCGCCATTCCACAGTGGAAGTACGTTCCCGACGAGAACCCTGATCCCGAGGAAACACAGACAGGCACGTGTCAATTGCGGTTCTCTACGCCCTACGAGCAAAAGGGCCCGATATTTTTCTATTACTTGATCGAGAACTTTTATGGAAACCACAGAAGATATGTGCTATCCTTCAGTGAGTTCCAAATAACCGGCAAGAACGCTACGTTGAGTCAGCTCAAGGATACCGTCGGTGTCAATTGCAAACCTTTGGTGAGAAATCACGAGGGTAAATTCTACTACCCATGCGGGCTTATAGCGAATGCCATGTTTAACGACACCTTCCCGGACAGTTTGTCGGTGATATCGTTGGACGATGACGACAAAGACACAGGATCGACCATAGCACTATCCAACAAGAACATTAATTGGGCTACTGACAAGAAGCGGTATAAGAAGACAGAATACTCTGCTTCGCAGATCGTTCCTCCACCCTTCTGGAAGAAAAAATTCCCAGATGGCTACAATGACACCAATATTCCAGATATCAAGGAGTGGGAGGAATTCCAAAACTGGATGAGAACTCCTGCGTTCCCAAAGTTTTCCAGATTAATCAGACGTACAGAGTCTTCCCTACCCGAGGGAGAGTTCCAAATCGATATAGGTTTGCATTGGCCAGTCACTATGTATAATGGTAAGAAAGCTGTTTATATTACAGGTGGCTCCTCATTGGGCGGGAAAAACAATTTCTTGGGCATTGTATATCTAGTCGGTGGTGGTCTTTCTATTGCTCTTGCAATTATCTCAGCATTGTCATATCTACTGTGGGGTCGTGCTTCTGCAGACTCTCGTCTATTATCATGGAATAAATAGGTCCTATATATGTAACATTTTATGAAGATATTGATACACACTATGTAATCGACATGGCAATCGGCTCGTCTTAAAATAGGTTAGTAGTTGGGTGTAAATATGTATTGGAAACAAAGAAGTTCTATCAAAGGCCGGACTTGCTATGTAAGTATTCTACCAGTCATGGATATATAGTTCACTCGGAAAAGTGTCTGAAATATCTGATTTTTCTTCCTTTCTTAAGAAGTGACTCATCACTGTACCAAGTAAGATAGACAGATTGTCAGTGCCTGTGCAACTTTTTAATCATTTTGTTTTTTCACACTAATATAAAATTACAGATATGAAGATATCCAAAATACATCTCATCTCCGAGAATGCCAATAAAGACTTCGGACTCTGTGTAGTTAATTTTACACTTGAGTACTGTCCGATAGGACTTCAAATAATTGATCGAAGTAAAGATATAAAACATGATGATCAAGACTCGCCAACTGCACACTAGCAGACGACTACTACAATCTTTGATAGACAAACAATCTTATCAGGTCACCACATATGCCAGACCTAATGATCTTATTCTTTCTAGAGGTAAGAATGCTATGCTTTTCGATGACATCAACAAGAAAGAGTACATTGATTTCACAGCTGGTATCGCAGTGACAGCATTGGGCCATGCTAATCCTAAGGTTGCTGATATTCTTTTTGAACAGGGAAAAAAGTTGATTCATTCATCTAACTTGTACTACAATGAAGAGTGTTTGAAATTGAGTGAAAATCTTGTGGAAGCTACAAAATCTTTCAAAGGTCAACATGACGCTTCGAGAGTTTTCTTGTGTAATTCTGGTACCGAAGCTAACGAAGCTGCTTTGAAATTTGCCAAAAGATATGGTATCTTGAAAAACTCTCAAAAAGAAGGTATAATCGCGTTTGAAAACTCTTTCCACGGCCGTACTATGGGTGCTTTGTCAGTAACTAGCAACCCCAAGTATCGTGAGCCGTTCGGTCATCTAATTCCAGGTGTTCAGTTCCTAAATATAAATGACGAATTGACGAAATTAAGCGAGTCAATCTCAGCCTCCAAGGATAAAGTGGCTGGCTTGATCGTCGAACCGATTCAAGGAGAAGGAGGTGTTTTCCCAATCCCCGTGGATACATTGGTGTCTTTGAGAAAAATTTGCAAGGATAACGATATCATTGTCATTTACGATGAAATTCAATGTGGCTTAGGTCGTTCCGGGAAACTATGGGCCCATTCATACTTACCAAAGGAAGCACACCCAGATATCTTCACTACTGCTAAAGCTCTCGGTAATGGATTCCCCATTGCAGCAACAGTGATAAATGAAAAGGTCAATGATATTTTGAAAGTTGGTGATCATGGTACCACCTATGGAGGCAATCCATTGGGCTCTGCTATTGGTAACTACGTTGTGAAGACTATTGCAGATGAGAACTTCTTGCAACATGTTCTTCAAAAAGGGGAATTAATCAAATCCCGTTTGACAGAGTTGCAAAAACGTTTCCCAGATAAAATCACTGATATCAGAGGCAAAGGTTTGATGATCGGTTGTGACTTCACTGAACCACCATCAAAGATTGTTGAAGCAGCTAGAGAAGATGGCTTGCTGATCATCACTGCCGGTAAAACTACTGTCAGATTTGTTCCAGCGTTGACTATTGAGGATGAACTTTTAGATAAAGGTTTAAAGATCTTTGAAAAGGCTGTTGAAAAAGTTTACAATTGATTGATTGAACGATAATATGATGCAGAAATCAAGTATGGATATGTAAATTCTACAATACATATGTTCTGGCTTTTAAAAGAAAAGGCTGTTATTTCACTTTTTTTATTAAGAAACGATTTTAGAATATTCCATGTATGAGAATTGTGGGAAACTCAAAAGAGTAGATACTCCGAATAGTAATATTGTTTATAATTAACCATACACAAAATTTGATATTTACTGTAGTTAATGATCGTCTGATCGAAATCTTCGTTCCTTAAATAAAAAAGTGATCTAATATAACGATATCAATGCTATTTTTATGATCAAATGAACATCATAATTGAACTAAAGAGTAGCCACAGCACGGGGTTCAATGGATGTTGAGCCGCGTTGGCACCATCGTTCGCAGAGATAGTCATCTCAAGTTTCTGCTTGACTTGGCCAACCGTACCCTGGATGCTTCCGAGACCAATGCTTCCTGACGAAGGCTGCGCAGTTTCTGAATATTGAGTTGAGAAGTATTGGACGTAACGGGTTTCAGCCGTCGTGACTATGCCCCTCGAAGTGATGGTAACCCATACACTTGTTGGATTTCTTGATGTAGTGTATGTTCTCGTGGTTCCTAATGTCAAAGTAATGAATGAGTCAATAGGTATGGTGGCCACGCCAGACAAAGGATACTTGGTTTGGGTGGTAGATGGGTCCGGTCTTGTTCCTTCCGCAGCAACGGACTCTGCTGTAACCGCAGCATTTGTTGCAGTTGTAGGTAGTGTGGTTGTCTTGTCAGTGTCGGTGACTGCAGTGGCAGGTGTAGTTGCTGTAGCGGGCGTGGTAGCTGTGGTTGGTGTCGTTGGTGTAGTTGCTGTAGCGGCCGTGATAGCTGTCGTTGGTGTCGTTGCTGTAGCAGGCGTGATAGCTGTGGTTGGTGTAGTTGCTGTGGTTGGCAATGTAGGGGTAGTTTGTGTCGTTGGCACAGTAGCCGTGGTGGGCGTGGTGGGCGTAGTGGGCGTAGTGGGCAACGTAGCGGTGGTTGCTGTCGTAGCAGCAGTAGCTGGCGTTGGCGTCGTAGGTGTTGTTGCTACCGCTGCTGTTGTGGGCGTAGTAGGTGTAGTGACCGCTCCCACCACTGTGTCTGGATCGAATATCGTCACCAGCGTGACTGGAACACCTGCAACGTTGATTGATGTAAAAGTAGATGTGATCAAAACAGCCTCAACGCTCGAAAGCGCGACTAGCAAAAGTAGAGCTTTCTTTAGTACATTCTTCATCTTGTATCTAGTCTCTAATCTTCTGGACTCGATTAACCTGGACGTGAGCTTCTGCCTTTGGTCACCTAATGATATAAAATAGCTGTTGCAGATTTGAGATTCTTTAAATATCTATCTTTAGTGGCTTTTTTCAAAATCTCAGATCGGACTGTTTTTTTTTTGTTGTTTGGGGGCTGGATCTGGGGGCAAAACAGCGTAGAATTTGCTTTTGGGGAAGTCTTTTGGAGGGTCAGACGCAGCTAATTACGAAAACCTCTGTTTATCGTAAACTAAAGCTATTCTCGCGATCCACTAAGGTCTAATACGAAGAGAAGAGCTCAAGTGACGATGCCTTGAAAGCACTAGAACGCAATGCGCCTACTTTTCCTGGCAAGTAATCTCCTGGCGGCAGTCTTTGCAATCTCCGGTGAAACAAGGGAATACGTGTCACGTGCCTCTGTTTCCATTTTTAAGTTTTATTTAATGTTCCTTTAAAGGGCGTTCCTGATTTATCTTTTATTATGATTTCGGCATCTTCAAATTAAATTTATACTTAACGGAAGGGATATCTCATTAGAGCAGAGAATAATAGGTGGTGAGGGAGTATTTGAAGCATATTTCTGTGCTTTTAGTGTGCTCTTGTGCTATTTAGAGTAGGTGGATTCTTCTTAAACCGTTTATTTTATTTATAGACGACGCTTCATTTTAATAATGCCGAAGAAGACGTTGTTACCCCAGAAGAGTAACTCTTCTGAAGCCACCAAACGAGTATTCTCGGTAGACGATGATACAGAAGAGCTGGTACGGGACTATCATTACTTGGAAGGGATCAAAGATGGTCTGAAATTGAAAAGAACAGGCACCTTGTCTCCGAAGCTTGATCCCATGATCCACAGGAAAGGATCGAGATTCAGCATAAGCGAGGAGAACGATCATATAGTTGTACACGATGGGGACAGACGGCTGATTTTGGAGCAGGAGGATGAAGAGAGACCGGCTGCTGCAAGGTCTGTGGAAGATCTAGGGTTGGATATGGCCAGAAACTACGATGATGGCGATGACGATGATGGCAACAACGACATTGAACGGGGGAGCATGGCATCTGTTGAGTCGTACACCTTGCGTGAAAGACAAGACGCGATCAATAAGACGCATCCGTTTGGTATAAGGATATGGAAGCCAGCGCTATACAAGAAAATCAGATCTGTCCAGCAGGCTGCCGATGAGGATATTCACGAAACAAAGATCAGAAAGATAACGTTCTGGGTCCAGTTGACCAATGCGATGTGGTCGTGTACTGTCGGGATGTTTTTGTATCTGCTACTCTCGTTTGCATCAATTCTTGTACTGATTCTTGGTTTGTTCACCTCTTCTGCATTTGAATACGCTTTGGTTTTTTATAGATTAGGCCGCTATTTGTTATGGCCTTTTGGGAAAATCGTCTCAATGGTTTCCGACGCACACTATTTGATAGAGGATCAAGATGAGGGTATCAGTGCTCAGCAGTTCTACAACTGGATTACTACATACAGTAATAAGTTGTTCTTTCATGAATCTCAGGCAATTGATGAAAACACCCCCACTGATCAGAGATTACAAAATTCTTCGTATGGCTCAATACAATCTAATATAGGAACAGAAGAGGCGCCGGATGTTGAGCAAAATGATGAAGAGGCCATCCATTTGCATCGTCGCCTCTTTGGACGTGGCCAATGGAGCTTAGGCAGAATTGTCTTTTATTTTGTTTTTCACATTCTCATTCAACCTGTCGTGATGTTGTTAGCACTGGTCACTTGGATATTAGTATTTACTATTCCGATGAGTAACATTATGTGGAACTTAATGTATCATTGCAGAAGACACCCTTTAGCTTTGGATGTGGTCGACGTTAATAGAGCGACTTCAGGGGATGCTACTTTGCCGGTCAAAGAAATGAAGGGTAAAAATATCTTACTTTGTACCTTTCGCTGTGCCGGTTGGCACTATTATAAATTTACAGTTGATGGAACTAATGTTATCGTCATGAATCTAATAACTTTGGTAATATTTACCGTATTCGACTTTTATGCGATCAAAGGGATATGGAATGTTGACGCTTGGTTTACAAATGAATCCACTATATTCATGCTATGTTTGCTTTCAATTGTACCATTAGCATTTTACATCGGCCAAGCAGTTGCATCTATCTCTGCTCAAAGTTCTATGGGCCTCGCAGCAGTGATTAATGCTTTTTTTTCTACGATCGTGGAAATCTTTCTATATTGTGTTGCGCTCCAACAGAAGAAAGGGACATTGGTAGAAGGTTCTTTGATCGGTTCAATTCTAGCAGCTGTTCTTTTGCTACCTGGTATGTCGATGTGTGGTGGTGCTATAAAAAGAAAAACACAAAGATATAATCCAGCAAGTGCAGGAGTCTCATGTGCGATGTTAGTTTTTTCTATGATGGTGATGTTTATTCCAACAATTCTATATGAAATTTACGGTGAATGGGATATGAACTGCGACAAAGCTGGGGAAAAATGTCACTTCATGCAACCCCAATTGCAATCTGATAAAATGTATACCAAGGTTCTAAAACCTATTGTTATCTTTTGCGCAATAGCGTTATTCTTCCAGTATACAATTGGACTATGGTTCACATTAAGAACCCATGCCAAACTAATTTGGGAGTTGCCAATCGGTGAAACAAAAGATGTTATTCCGGACCAGAATCAACTTTCATCTACTCTCTCCATGAGTCAAAACTCTTTCGCCCAAGTGAATAATCAGAAATCAAATAATGCTAACACCAATCAACCAAAATTAAATGATAATGGTAATCAAGACAGTGGTCATGATGCTCCAAACTGGTCCAGAACCAAGTCCACGTGTATCTTGCTAGGTGCTACGTTTCTGTATGCTGTCATTGCAGAAATTCTAGTTGATTGTGTTGATCATGTTCTTGATCAATATCCTTCTATAAATCCTAAATTCCTTGGATTGACGATCTTTGCTTTGATTCCAAATACCACAGAATTCTTGAACGCTATATCATTTGCAATGAATGGTAATGTTGCACTTTCTATGGAAATTGGTAGCGCATATGCCTTGCAAGTATGTTTGTTACAAATACCCGCCTTAGTGATCTTTTCCATGATATATGTCATGAAAAAAGACATTTCCAAAATTAACATAAGAGATGAAATGTTTCCCATGGTTTTTCCTCGGTGGGACTTAATTGCTTCTGTCCTGTCTGTTGTTCTATTCACTTATCTTTATGCGGAAGGTAAGTCGAATTATTTTAAGGGAAGTATGTTAATTTTGTTATACATGGTACTAATGTTTGGATTCTATTTCCAGGGAGTTATCGATGATGACTTTTGGGAAGGTAATCTGTTGGGTTTATTTCACACATATTGATGAGACTTTCATAGTATGAGACCTGCGTAATAATACTATACCACAGACATTATTTTTTACTTCATCGTCAGCAAATTTAATTCAATGAAATAGTAGACAGTATTGTAAGAATATTTAATTTTCCAGAAATCGTCTATTCGGTATCAATAATCTGGCAGCTAGCATAAACGCTTCATGCTTATCAGTTCTTAAAACTCAGTAGATGATATTACGGTATAAAATCTGTAAAGATACGTAAAGATAAACAGATAATAATATTTATACATACCATTAAAAATTATTTGATGATACTTCAACAATCTCAGATCAGAACCAATTGAAGATGTGCTAATTTACAATACGGTAGTTGGTGGGGCGTGGCCAGTGTTGGAAGATCTATGGTTGTAGAACTCCAATTTTTCATCATCACCAAGTTGCAAGACTTGCTTGAACTTGGTACCAATTGCAGTCAAAGCCTTCATGTCGGCAGTTCTAGTCCATATAGCAATCTTGAAGACAGCTTTTCTGACGTTCAAGACACAGCCATTGATCTCGGATTCTTCTTCATCAATAGTTTCTCCAATGACAGCCAACAATGTTCTCAACCACAATTCGTCGATGTTGTGTCTCTTGTTCTTAAATTGGAATGACCATTTACCACCCTCGGCATTAGATTCGTCTTCCCATTCTGGTCTAATATCATTTCTGAACAAATGGTAGTCTGACTTGATTGGTAGATCGTAAGGCTTTGGAATTCCATTTTGGATTGCCCAGAACTCTTCCACAGTCTCTAAGCTGGTCACTGGACGTAGTAAGTCGGACCAAGATTCTGATTTATCCACAGCTGGCTTGGTGTACCACAAGGTCCATTTACTGTTCAAAGGATGCTTCAGTTGGAAGTCATTTGAATCAGACAACACTGTAACAGGCTTCCCTTCGTCCACATTCAAGTCTTGCGTCTTTTGAGTAACTTCTTCCACGGACATTGGCTGCTTTACTACAGAATTAAACTGGTCTAATGATATAAATGTTAAAATATAATCTTGCTCAAACCATCTACCTCTCTTAAGCTCAATATTCTTAAAACCTTTCAATATATTAAAGAAATGAAGAAACACAACAAAATTTCATAAAAATTTGCAGATCACGATGAACGTATGTCACATGACTGTCACGTGTATATTACGGGTAACACTTTACATTTTTCTGCATGTGTTACGTAAAACTGAACTACAAGCAACGGCTTGCGTGCCCATGGCCAAGGCAGCGCACCTACGTGGAAGCAGCTTTCGTTTCGTGATTCAAACGTAGCGTGGTTTTTACAGTACCCGCTGTGTTAGCTTGCCAGTGTCTTTGCAGAAGAATCAAGTGTGATAAATAGTCAATAAGCATTCTTCGTTTTAGCTCCAACCATTTTGACAATAGGAAACTAGGACTTTTAGTTTCGATGCTACCTAGAAGACTAGCTAAGATGTTTCTGGGAAGTGCGGGTGTGCTCGTTTCTGCCTCTCTGGCAGCTTTGTATGTATACCAGAACAGATTGGTATACCCTTCATGGGCTCAAGGAGCGAGAGAACAAGTGGATACACCTGACATGTATGGGCTCCAATATGTTGACGTTACATTGACCACGTCGGACAGAATTAAGCTGCGTGCATTTGATATTCGGAATGAGAACTCAAGTACTACAATGCTGGTTCTCTGTCCTAATGCTGGCAATATCGGCTACTTTCTTCCCATTGCTCAATTTTTGTATCAAGAGTATGGGTTATCGATATTCATTTACTCGTATCGTGGATACGGTCTGTCTACTGGTAACCCCTCGGAGACTGGATTAAAGATTGATGCAGATACTGTGATTGAGTACTTGTCCAACGAACAGTTCCACAAGTCCCGAAAAATGATTCTTTATGGAAGATCTCTTGGTGGAGCTAACGCTATCTACATCGCAAGAAAATATACACAGCTTTGCGATGCCGTGATATTGGAAAACACATTTTTATCGATCCGTAAAGTCATACCATATATCTTTCCAATGTTAAAGTATTTTTCATTTATGTGCCATGAAGTTTGGGATTCGGAAAATGAAATTGCGAATATATCAGATAGCAGCATACCATTCTTATTTCTTGCCGGTTTGAGAGATGAAGTGGTTCCTCCAAGTCATATGCAAAAATTATTCAGATTGTGCCCATCGGAGAACAAGAAATTTGCCGAATTTCCTTTAGGAACGCATAATGATACCATTATGCAAGACGGATATTGGACTGTTGTGAAAGACTTTTTAATGAAACATAAATTTATTTAAATCTGTAAAAATTGATCTTGCTCCTACTACGGTTACAATAATATCCCAGAGCAACCTAACGGGCAAACCTCCATCCTGTCATCTAAAAACCATTGTTTGAAGCAGTGGAAATGAGCTTCATGTCCACAATTCAAGAGACACAGAGCTAAACTTTTCATAGGAGTATTACAATAGCAGCATAATGTATTCTTCTTAGAACATAAATCGCAATACCAATATCCAAACTTGTGCATAGCGTCTGCAGAACCAGAATGGAATTCTGCTGTGAACTTTTCTTTCGACTCCTCGTTGACTAATAGTTTGCCACAAGAATCACAAAATGTTCTCACTGTAGATTGCCCTGAATTACTGGCTGAAATATCGTCATATGGGCAATATTTTAACAATTCTGCAGCGATTTCAAATAACTCGTATCGATGTAGTAATGTGGTAAACTCTGCAATTGAATCTTTAATTACAATGTTATCAACCAAATGAAACATATCTTGAAATAATAGCAATATATTCATAGTTAAAAGTATATTACCAGTGGCAACGCTATGCTCATAAATTTGTTGTATTACATTTTTAGAAGACCAAGGCGGTGTGATTTCTTCCTTGTCTCTTTTTTTTTCGTTGAGCAAAGCGGTAATGCCAGAAACCTGTTTAGAGTTAGGGTTTAGTGTAAATGACAATTGGCTAGCAATGTCAGATTCTAGAATGCTTGTTACATCACCTCCATTTTTCTTTGAAGGGTTTGTTTTATTCTGAACGAGATTTTTTTTCATTGCCAGAAACGTAGCTGTTGATGAACTGAAACTTGGCATTGAGGAACGTTTGCTTGCTATGCTCTCGTAATCTTGATCGCCATTTGGTGAGCCAGGTGACCTCAATTGTGATATAAATGTATCAATAAAAGAAGTTCTAGGACGGCGATTGTGAATATCTGAAAGATCTGGTGATTCATCAAGACTACCGCTTTGAGAAATATTAGAATTATCTTTTGACCCAGTATCATCACGCTTTGGAATATCAATTGATTGTTTCTGATTTCCTTCTTCCTCTTCTATTGCATTTTCAACTTCAGCTGCATGGTCCAATTTCATGTTTCTAATCTCCTCCAAATGAGCCTGCAAACTGTTCTGTATCGAGTCTTTCCTTGAGATAGTCGTAGTAGCTTTAGATTCCTCAATCTGCGCTTTTAACATAGAAACCGGAATATTATCCATAAGATGTTTAGGCTCGTTGTATGAATTTCTTGGCTTTGTATTCAAAGAGGAGCTCAGATCGGTTGCACTAAAACTGCTATAACTACTTGCAATAGAATCATGCCCGGCTTCTTTTAAACTTGTAAAGCTATCATTTTTAGTCCACGGTTGATTTGAATTGGGCTCATTATTGAGATCGCTAATAGTTTGATCATCGATAGTTATATTATCAGATAGCTCTTTCAAGTCCCATAAAAGAGCATCGCGCATCATTAGCCAAACCTTGTAATTAGTGAAATCCTCTATCATTAAATATGTTTCGGCATTTTTGTCACAAGCAGTTATGATATCAATCAAACTCTTAACCTTATTTTGGTTTACTGCATCGTTGATTGGAGTTGAGTCAAGCTCGTGCTGATTTGTAGATACTGATTTTTCATACCTTTCTGCTTTTTCTGTTAGAGGTGTTTGAGGCTCTGTCGCTTTCGAGGTTGTATCCTCAGATTCATGTGATTTTGTATATCTGATCAAATGC
This sequence comes from Kluyveromyces wickerhamii, assembly GCA_030564205.1. Classification (NCBI taxonomy): domain Eukaryota; kingdom Fungi; phylum Ascomycota; class Saccharomycetes; order Saccharomycetales; family Saccharomycetaceae; genus Kluyveromyces; species Kluyveromyces wickerhamii. Next base: position 276,119 of record JAJLUE010000012.1, on the reverse strand, counting down.
GACCAGGTATTATTTTCAGCTAATCCTAATTTCTCCATTAAATGAATTTTCGAGTTGTCCAACTCTTCTTTGCTATGTAAACTGATAACATCATCATTTTCCTTCTGATTGGGTTTTTCTTGCTTGTATGAGAACTTTAACTCTCTTGCCAAGAATTTAAAGACTTCTGTAGGTGATGATTTCAACTCCAGTAACTCAGCTGTCTGTACTTGTTTTTTCAGTTCTTGTAATCTTGAATTCCTTATTGAACTTAAAATATGAGGCAAGTCTAAACTAATCAAATAAGGAGATTGTAATGACGATTCCACGGGTGCTTGCAATGCAGATTCAGATCCTGATATTACAGAGTTATGGTGGGAAGTGTTGTGCATGTTGGGCCAATGAGAACTTCCAAGAGATGGTGATAATTTATTGCTCAAGGATGTAGCATATTTAGATAGACTTGGTCGCTCAACAGCCACAGAAGATTGATGGTGATGCTGTGGCATTCCGAAAGCTCCATTTTTGTTGTAATTTACAGAGCTGACAGTACTATTACTGGTAACTTGTCCACTGTTTGGTAATAGCAAACTATTTGCTGTTGCAGTACTCATTCTATGAGGGAATGGAACTTTCCTTATTTCATTGCTTCCTGGAGTGAGTACCATTTCTTCGTTTGTGGAGTATCCTCCTGCTCTTTGATCTAGAAACATGATACCATCACCATCCAAATCACGCCATTCTACAACATTTTTTGTTAGATTTTCTAATAAAGTTGGTTCATGTGAGAGATTCCAACCGCTAATTTTGTTTTGTTTATCTATGTTAAAAACAATGTTTTCGTTCCACCACACAAATCCTAAAGAAGGAGCTGTAGAGACTAATACATTTTTAGGAACATATTTTCTTGATAATGAGTAGATTGAGACATCCGAATCCTCTCCCATAGAAGAAGTGCCGATTAGGGAATTGAAAACATTTTTCTCGTACTTGGGACGGAATTTAAGCTTATTCAAAGGATGTGCAGTATTTATTGTCAGTTCAGGGAAAGCCAAGCTTGTGGGACCAACACTAATCGAATATGGAGTTGATATGTTATGTGGGGCACAATTATTTGCTGGATTTGCGTTGGTATTTCCATTTGAATTGCTATTATTGCTTGCGTTTGCCCTATCTCCGACATACCACAAACTGCATTTACCATCTCTTCCACCACTAATAATATACTCTTGATTTGGGTGCCAGTTCATACAAAGACCAGGGCCTGAGTGTGCATTAATTTTTTTTTCTACCTGATTTGGCTGACGTAAATCAAATTTTAGTAAAAACCCTGAATCGTGTACTGATGCAAATTTGTAGCCTGGATTTGATATTCCCATAGTGTCCTCGCCAAAATTATTTGAAGGCATCCACTTAACGTCTCTTACAGAGTCTGAACCGGCATTGATGCTGACATCGCTTCTATTAGTCGAGAGCTGGGGTGAACGAAGATCCCAGATTTTAATGCACCCATCCTGACCTCCACTTATTATGAGATTTGTTTGAGTCATATTAAAATCAACACTGTTGATTGATCTTGTATGCTCTGATAAAGTTGTTATTAGTGGGTTATCAATGGAAGAGGTCCTATTAATATCATAAATAGAAACAGAGGTAGAAGTTCCACAGATTGCAACGTAATTCTTGTGATTGTGAAAGCCAGCTTTAACATCAGAAATAGTCGAGATTTTCTTAGTTGTTCTTCGGAGTGTTGAAGATACTGATTTACTTACACTATTATTAGTGCCCTTACTCGTTTGCATAAAGTCGTGTACATTCTTTATAGTATGATCTTCTTCATCAAACGTATAGATACCTAAGTGGCTTTTACCAGCTACTACTAATGACCTACTTTCTGTTGAGTTGATCTTATCGATGCTGGATAGCTCTTTACCAACTTGCAATGAATATTTCGAGCCGTTGAAACTATTTGGTTTTTCGTAAGAATTTAATGGAGGTTTCCATCTTGTTTGTTCTTCTTCTAAAAATGAACCTTCGCGTATCGAAGTTCCAGTGATATCGCTGTTGAATGGATATCTGCCATCAAGTTTGGTTTTAGGTGATAATCCATAGGATGTCCCTCCAAAACCTGTGCTATGTTGTCTATGCAATGTATACCGAGAATTAGAAGACGCTAATTTCGATGAAATGGGAGTTGTCTCAGCTTGTTGATGCTGTGGAGAGGATATTCTCCTATTGGAACTCCGCTGATACATATTTGAATTCCCTGGCTCTCGTTCGGATGTCTTATTTCTTTGCAGCATTTTACATGAACTAAGCTACACTTGAGAGATCAGGAAAATGATTTTGAATATCTCGAAAGATATAAACTGAGTGTGACGGGTAAAATTCAAAACCAAAACAAAAGGGTAAGTAAACATTTGAGGAGATTCTGGCCCAGCTAAGTTTGACGTATATTTAGGAGTCTTACGAAAATCCCATTCGAAAAATCCTTTAAAGATACACAATTCCTTCAGAGACGTAGCTCGTAACGTCAGTCAATTTACAAAGAAAGGAAAGACAGTAAACATATAATATATTCATTCATGACACATAAGAAAAGTCTATATAAGAACTTCTTTCTGGCTAAAAACTTTTCAGTCTCTCGTATCTATGTTTGCATACATGGCATCAACTTCATCTATATTCTTGTTTTTGGTTTCTTTCAACATAAATATGAAGAACCAGATTGAAATGAACAAGAAGCATGCGAAAACATAACCAAATTTGAAACCGATGATTTCTGTAACATATGGAGTACACAAAGAAATTAGGAAGTTGCAGATCCAATTGACAGAAGTACATACAGCCATAGATATAGCTTTAGTTCTTGCTGGGAAAAGCTCGGATATCACGACAAATGACACAGGACCTGAAGTGCATGCGAAGAAAGTAATGTAGACGCAAGTAAAGATAATCATTACGATACCAGCAGTAGTTGCATTTGATTGCAAAAGGAAAGATCCGACAGATGCATAAATTGACATCGATATGAACATTCCTATTGATCCAAGGACCAAACAGGCTTTTCTTCCTAGTTTTTCGACCAAATACACTCCCAAAAAGGTTGACACGAAGTTAACAGAAGAGAGTAAAATTGAAGTGATGTACGAGTCTTCGATACCTATGGAATTGAATAAAGCAGTTCCATAGTAGAAGAAATAATTGGCACCCGAAAGCTGTTGAAAAGCCATTACCATGATCCCAATAAAAAGACGCAAACCCAATTTTGGCTCCCCAAAAACGAACTCAAGTTTAGTATTTCTGCTTGAGTTTGATATTTCTTTAGCATTTTCATGATTTAAGACCAATTTCAGAATATGTTCATTAACTTTTGGGTCCTCGATATTTAGATTGTTCATCTTAGCAAATGACTGTTTTGCCATTGCAGCGTTTCCCATTTGATTAATTAAAAAAACTGGAGACTCTGGCATGAAATGGACACCGATGACCACAATAACCGCCCAGATATTCCCAAGACCTAGAGGTATCTTCCAAGTTGAATTGTCATTGACATGTAAAGTACGTTTGCAGCTGTAGTTAATGATGTTTCCCATCAAGATACCTAAAGTTATCATCAATTGATAGAAAACTACCATTGCGCCTCGAATCTTTACTGGTGCCGACTCAGATATGAACATTGGAACCATTACTGCAGTTGCACCTACTCCTAATCCAGCAATAAAACGAGCACAAAACATGTACCACCATTGTGGACCACATGTCCAACTTACAAGTGTTCCTAAAGAGTAAATAGTGATTGATGCATAAATGCCTTGTTTTCTACCTTGGATATCGGCGATTTTAACAAGAAATAAACCACCCAATGCACAACTGATATTGAATATTGAAACAATAACACCAACGAGGATTTTTGGGATATAATGAGACTCTGTAAAAGGATCCCACTTTGTGCCAAAGTACTCTTGGAAAGCCCTCATGTTGGTTATACCACCAATTGTTCCGACATCCCATCCGAAGATAAAACCGGAAAATGCTGTCGCCAAACAAATTAAGATTGGTTTGACTGAAAGACTTTTTCCCTCTAAAATCTTCGCCTCTTTGCTGCTCGATTCGACATTCCCTAGTGGGTTTTCAGAAGAGTTAGATAATGAACTTATCTCATTGACAATAAGCTCTGGGCACTTCTTGGTAGATTCAAAATCAGAATTATCAGTAGACATGATCACCGCAATTATTCCTAATTGATACGTGAAGCTCACAAATTTATTTTCGGTAGTAAAACTAATATGAGCTTATAAAGGAGGAGCTCACTCGGCTCTACATATTCGCAATTTATATCAAACATATGGGAAAAGTTTCTCAAATTGAGGTACACTATCAAAATTACCTGATTCGTGTCAGTTTCCTTTGTCAGTTTCCTAGAAGCACTACTTTGATTTATTTGTTTCTCTTTATGTGTTCTTCAACCAATTCTCCAGAAATTAATTCTGACGCATGACAGCTAGAAACTTTGCAAAAACGGTAAGAGCTTCTAAAAAATTTAAGAAATGTTAAATGGTTTTTCACGATATACGCTAGAGATTATGGTACAACATCTGGCTATAACATTTGATGAGGCGTCAGATTATTTGTATCTGCTGCACTAGCTAGCAACCAACGATTCTCCAATAAAAAATACTGATCCTATCAAACATGGAGTTCGGTAACATTATGTCTCAACACGCATAAATGGAAATCTAATCGTATAGCTTCCACTGTATATTTAATTAAAAAGTATGTTTGAAAACACGTGGATTAACTCTACTATGAATACTCCTTCATTGGAATTTTGAAGCGATGCGTTCCTACTTTAAATATCAGTTTACAAGGCTGTTTTCGACTCACGGCCAGAGTTCTTTAATATTGAATTCTCTTTGCCGGGCCAGCATTAGTTACAAAGCATGAAATACTAAGAGTTACTTATAAGCTTACAGTAGCCGCTTATGGTATCGCTAGACGCACAGTATGTTATAATGCGTTCATCTTTATTTGGATCAAGTAATGTTATTCTCTCATTTTTGAGAATTGGCGTTAGATAATCAAAACTGAAAAAAACGGCTGCACTGCCGTTGATGGCTGTAAGAACGACGTCTAGTGCCGAAAACTTGAGGAGGCATTTTGGGTTACTATTTGTATGAATATATGTTGTACTAGTTGAATCAAATACCAATATTAGAATTCGTCTAAAAGTTAGCAGCCCAGATATTGCAGAACGGTCAAGAAAATTGCAATTTTATAACATTCTTCTTTCACTTGCAACCACATCTAATTTCCTAGATCATTAAGGGACAAAGAGATATTCAATTGGAGTACTAAGGCCTGGAGAACTTTTAGATGATTGAAAGCAGTGTAAAAAAAGTAGAGGAAGCATTTCAGCTAAATGATTTTGAAATAAATGATACCGAAGATACAACATTAACTAATCATCCTTTGCTTCCGTCCTCAGCGGAAACGATCGGGGAATCGAGGCAAAAGCAGCATGAAATTGGTGATGAAACTACAGATTATGAACAGCGTTTTGTTACCAAGTACTATAAAGGCGAATCAGTAGTTTTATACCCCACAAACTATCAGACAGTTCCTCTGGTTCGGATTCAAATAGCGGCTTGCTTGATCTTATTCGTTGTTTTCGGAATAAATGACCAAGTCACAGGCTCCCTTATGCCTACACTCACCAAATACTACGAAGTTACTGAGCTTCAAGTATCCAGCGTTTTTTTCTTACAACTAACAGGTTACACTCTGGCGTCCTTGTTGAATGACACCTTACATAGAAAATGGGGGTCTCTGGGAGTAATGACTTTTGCTGCATCTCTTTCGTGCGTTTTCTTCCTGTTGCTTTCACTGAAACCTCCTTCGGTTTATCTTTATGCAGCATGTTTCTTGCCTTTAGGCCTTTGCGTTGGTTTTATGGACTCTACAGGTAACGTAATTTTTGGAAATATGGAAATTCACAGAAATGAGTGGATGGGAGCATTGCATGGTCTTTATGGATTGGCTGCCGGAGTTACACCACCTTTGGTCACAGCATTTGATCATTACTTAGACTGGTCGCATTTTTTTTTGATACCATTTTTCTTTGCGGTTTGTGGCATCATCTTAATCAGAATTGCCTTTAAACATGAGACAGCTGCAAAATTCAAGTATATTTGTTCATTAGATTCAGAAAGTGATGATGCAGATGTACAAGGCCATAGTTTGCTACAAATGATGAAAATTCCTCAAATTTCGTTATATTCGCTTTTCTTATTCTTATATCTTGGAGCAGAGGTCGGTATAGGTACATGGCTTTACACATTCTTGTTGAAATACAAAGGAGGTGAAAGATTTAAGATGTCTTTCGTAACAGCATCCTTCTGGTCCGGTATCACAGTTGGGAGATTATTCTTAGGCTTTGTCACCAAACGATTCAAAAATGAATATACTGCCAGTGTAAGGTATGGCTGGTCTTGTATGCTTTTCTTTATTCTATTTGCACTAATAAGTTTAATTGACTCCAAATCAAACCTATACTTTTTATTATTAGGGTTAAGCATATTTGGTGGGGGTGTATTCATTGGACCTTTATTCCCTAATGCAAGTGTGGTCACCATTCAAATTTTACCTAAATCATTACAAGTTATAGGAATTGGCACCGCAATTGCCTTTGCAGGATGTGGCGGTGCAATAGTGCCATATCTTCTAGGCTTTGCAATTAAATATTTTGGATTCAAATATTTCCCTTTCATTTGCTGTGCAATTGTGTTTTCATTCAATACTGTATGGATGCTTTATCCTAAAATTATCAAAGGGTATGAACAGTTCCTGTAATACATTGTAACTGTAAAAAAGAGCTCTGTGAGACTTCAACTGTAGCTGTACTATGATTATCATTGTTTATCTTAGCTTATTGATCGAGCTACTTATTTAATTAATATTCCACATTTTATATATATCACGTGATTTCCTTTTTCTAAATATTTTAATTAGAACAATACTGAAAGTTTGAGACTTGTAATAGTGCAAGCATCTTTAAACGTTTTGATAATAAACGGAGTTAGCTGAACTATTAGTATATGTTTTCTGGCTGACTTGCATTTCTGTCAGTAAAGTATAGCATTTAATATGGATACGAATATTGAAGGAAATGCTGCCAAGAAATACACTTCTCAACGTCGTACTATTGACGTATCATCATCATATGATAGATTGTACTTTTTGAAGAAGCATGGAATAGATGGAACTCCATATATAGAACCAGAAACCTCGTATAATGTGAATATGCTACCACCAGATTCGTATGGTATACACGGCCATGCCATTAATATGCCAACGAAATTCACACACCTTTCTTCAAACAAAGTTAAGCATGTGATTCCTGCGCTAACATGGACTCCAGAAGGCAGGAGATTGGTCGTTGCAACGTATAACGGTGAATTCTCACTATGGAGTGGCTCTAGTTTTAATTTCGAAAGTATAATGCAGGCACACGATAGTGCTGTCACAGTAATGAAATACTCTCATACAGGCGATTGGTTAGTTAGTGGAAGCGCAGATGGTGAATTAAAGATTTGGCAGCCTAATTTTAACATGGTTAAAGTTATGGATCAGGCTCATATGGAATGCATTAGAGAAATATCTTTCAGCAGTACTGATCAGAAATTTGTCAGTTGTTCTGATGACAATGTTTTAAAAATTTGGAACTTCAGTAATGGTCAACAGGAGAGGGTTCTATCAGGGCATCACTGGGATGTTAAGTCTTGTGATTGGCACCCGAAAATGGGTCTTATTGTTTCTGGATCAAAAGATAATTTAATAAAATTCTGGGACCCCCGTAGTGGAAATTGTGTTTCAACAATGCTTGGCTTCAAGCATACAATAATCTCAACAAAGTTTCAACCAACTCATGGAAACTTATTATCCGTAATATCAAAAGACAAAACCTGTAAGGTTTACGATATTCGACATCAAGCAAAAGAATTGTACAGTATTCGTGATGAAGTAGATTATATGACCCTCCAGTGGCATCCAATTGATGAAACAGTCTTCACGGTAGGATGCTATGATGGATCAATCAAACATTTCGACTTATCTCAAGAAAACCAGCTTAACACCCCGACACATAATATACCATATGCTCACGAAAAGTGTGTCACATCATTAGCATATAGCCCTATTGGACATATCATGGCCAGTGCCTCTAAAGACCGTACCATAAGGTTCTGGATAAGATCAAGACCTGTTGATCCTAATGCATTTGATGATCCAACTTATAATAATGAAAAAGTTAATGCATGGTATTTCGGTATAAACAATAACATAAACGCGGTTAGAGCTAAGACAGAACATGGAATTGCTTTGCCTCCAACTGATGATAATATTAATAATGAAACAAATGATGCTACGAAGTTTGTCGACGCTGATAGAAAACCACCATCTAATATATTACCTGGTCTGAGTTCGGGGTTGCCAGGATTAAGTTTCTAAACATACATTGTAAGACCATGATATGGTATTTTACTTTTACATAATAAAGTTAAAACAAAATATTATTCCTACAATATGATTCAGTGTAGTAGGGTAGATGTTCATTAAAGTAACAGAAGCATTAATTAAAAGAAAAAACATTATAAAATTAAAACATTGTAAAACAGTCATTAGCATTGAGCCTACGAAATATTCATTGTAGGATCAAAAAGGGTGGGGGTCATTAAAAATAGTACTTTTTTTGTAAGAAAGGTTCTTTTGCTTTTAGTAATTGTGCAATAAAACGCGGTAAATTATATCTTCTATCCATCAATTTTAGGTAGTAGCTTAACTCATACTATCGAAACACATTTTCTCGGAATATGTTTGGATAAATCGACTACTCTCTTTTTACCTTATTCATAAACTTTTAGGTATTGGTCATTAATAATTTCATTCAATAAAACTAGGTTAGAGCTTCTGACACTTATTGATTCTTCGGTCATTTCCTTGGAGGATTCGCAATTTGACTTATGGAAAGTATTTGCCCTTTCGATGTACTGATAACCATACATCTTTGTATAGTTCTCAATAAAGTATTCTATCGTATTAATCAATTCGGCAGTGTCAGAACAGTACTGTGATGGGAAATAATACAAATTCCTATCATTGACAGAACTCTGGCCAGCGTTCATTATTTGGAAACAAAATAAGCCAAAGTGAGGATTATGAGCACCATTATTGGCTTTGGCATTTTTTTGGCAATAATGATCAAACTCTGGTTTGCTAAATGGAACGAATTGGGCGTGATACTGCTGTAATCTTTTGGCAAAATCTTTCACTGCGAAGTCATAAGGCTTATCGTAATAATCCTGATTGAAAGTCTTATTATGGATATTGAACTTAATGAAGTTTGGATCATTACATGAAACTTGCAAGAAAATTGGGGTTATATGAATGGGGTTTCTACCTTCATCACTTTCACTTCTTTTCTCAGTATCAACATGTGCATCGTAATCGGCCTTGTTGAAGTTTCTGATTTCTTTAATTATGAAATCTCTTCTCTCCAGTGTGGAGTTTGTAGCATCAAATATGGCCAAGTCGCAATTATCTTGCGATAACTCCTCGAATAGCTTGGACAGAGTAATTTTTGCATATTGTTCCTTTTTGTGGTGATTTTTGGGATTGAACAAATCATCTTCTGATCTGTTTTCCTCTAATAAGGTATAAGGTATGTTGTGGTGTAGAGAACAATGCTTACGTCTTGCATTTCCTGCATTAAATATCGAGCAACGCAAATATGATGTTTGTGCTGTTGAATGCAAAAATGTTATCAAATGTCTTGAAATGGTTGACTTCCCCGTTGCTGGAAGACCTATCAGAATGACACAAAACTTATGGTTGAAGTTTTGTCTTTTATTGCCGAACTGAATGCTCAATGAAGATCCTTGAGAGAGATACTTGTTGTTTTTAATATGTGTTGAAGAAGAAGACTCTTCATGCTCGTTCCCAAATGACTCCCCGTTAGAGAGGCTTTGGAAAATGGACGAGGAACTTGAACCATGTAATGAGAATAGCGAGTTCGTCGACGTGCTTGTCGAAGGGTTAGATGAGTTCAAATGTTTTCTGGACTCGAAATGTTTCAAGCCTTCGCTTGACAGATGGTCATTATATTGCGACATAAAAGTGATTTTTGTAATGTATGCTACCAATTTTTAATGTTTATATCAAAACGGTAGTACGATCTCTTGCTATTCTAAAATCTAATAGCTTCTTTCATGAACGGACCGTAATCGCAGCCGTTGCTTGGTTGACCTGATATTGAAATCAAGTTGATCTTCTAGTCACGCGCTTGTAATCGGTTCTATCGATATGTATGGTATCCGATAAGTACTATGTTATGATTCGAACTGAACTCAGACCTAGTATGTGATATATAAAGCACAGAAACACAATGCTGTGATTATCTCAGGTATATATTTAACTGTCGTGAATATTGAAGGCGCTTTTAAAACCGTGATGCATCATCGACAAACGTGTCTCCATTGCCGTCATTACAGCACATGGTTGCTCGAAATTACCGAAAAAAAATGGGAAAATGGAAAAACGAGATGACCTATCTCGGAAAATCTTCGTTCTCCTCTTTTACTCCTCCAACTGCAAAATAGCTATAGATCGTTTCTTTTTGACGGGTTTTTCTTTTTTTTGTGCGGTTCTTTTGCAGTAAAATGACCATTGCCTTCGAGAAAGGCCGTTTGAATTATTCCGAAAAGTATTCTTCCGATGGACAGCACAGCCATATACCCTTGGAACTGGAATGGACGGTTCTTGTCCGGTTGTGGTACAACCACGAAAGAAAAGGCTATGACACACGGCAGAAAACCTCCAAACAAGCCCAGACAGAGATTATGTCCATGAGGTGTATGCATACTGATCATAGTCGAGTCAGTTCGATATTTTGGAGTTCGGCTCGCAATCCTTCGTCGTCCCGACCAGTCGAACGCATTGCTACTTGCTTGCTGCGAATACTGGAGCCGATATAATGACCACTATGGATTGGCATGGCTCCAAAGCGGGCGCTGGCGCGTGCGTGTTGCGCATGCACGCTGGGCTGACGGAAACGGAACCCCTCGACAGATGCACGTGCATTCAAATCAGTAATGCTAGTCACGTGGTCCTTGAATGCATTTACAGACCGTTCAGCCTGGATTCTACTTCATCGCAGGTCAGCATGATTTGCTCCGTTTCTTTACGTTTGTACTCTACCTGCTCCTCTAGCAGCATGATAAGAGACTCTCTGCTCTGATGCGGTCTATACTCATTCAATAAATGGTGGATATTGATCGTAATTACACGAATCTCTTCCAATTTTTTCTCGTACAGATTGGGATTGACACCAAGTATTCCAATCAATTCCAAAAAGTTTAGCAGTAGTGACTTCAGGAGTCTTTTGAGCTCGTGTATATTATTTGCATAGCTTTCACCTTTCTGCACTGCCTGGTCATCGCCATTCGCATGACTTTTCTTGTATAGCTGTTCAATTCCCAATTGTGATAGTTCTGGTAGTTCATCCTTTATCTGCCAAACGTTACCGAACGCTCTGTAAGTGCCACTTTCGGGCAGCTTTGGTTTTACCAAATACTTCAATTGGTCTTTCTCCTGATCAGATAGAAAGGAGCTTGCGGCATCCAGTATCATTCCCTCCTTTTCGACTTGTCTCAACTTGTCAACATTTTCTTCAGTGAAAAATTTAATAAACGGAGGTGGTGGGGGGTACAGCGATGAGATTTCGTTACTTTCATTCATTATTCTTAAGTCCTATGAGAATTGATAGCTTTTGGTTATGCTTCAACGATGAGATTGGTTCAATTTAGCTGTGACTTTAATATGAATGCCCCGAGATTATGCACTTCAGATTCACTATGCACGCTGTTAACCTTTTTTGAATTTGCGGAATCCATTAGAAATAGACAGGCAACGGGGTCACGACAAGCTATATTTGGCCGGGTAAATCTATCACGTGACTAGCATCGTAAACGTCTTCTACTTTCAATTAAATGGACCACGATTAATAAGGAATCTCAGAATGGATATATCGAGCTCGCAGAAGTGAGATCAGAGCGAGGGTGGCAACTTAAATCACTGGCGCAAGAGATTAGTCGAAGATACTTGGATTATAATAGAAACAATTTAGAATGGCTGATTATTCAAATCCTGCTGAAATTCAGGAAGAAACAAAACCAAACTTTGAAATAACGAAATGGACAGCTGTAGCATTTTGGTCGTGGGATATTGACGTGGATAATTGTGCTATCTGTAGAAATCATATAATGGAGCCATGCGTGAACTGTCAGCAGGAAGCTACTTTCAATTCTGATCATGAGTGTGTAGCTGCATGGGGTAAATGTAATCATGCATTTCATCAGCACTGCATTACACAATGGATTAAAAGTAGAAATGTATGTCCTTTAGATAACAAACCTTGGAGATTGGTGAAGTATGGTAAGTGAGATTTCAGTGCGAATGTACCTTATTGTGATTTCATTCCAGGTGTTCCCACATATCTATGCTACCGATTCGATTCTTTTGTATAATAGCGGATTTTATAGTTTTGAATTGGTATAAAATAGTACCTCTTCGAAGGCATTTCAATTGTGTAAATTACATTACAGCGATTATGCTAAAAATTTGGGCTTATATAATTTACAAGAATATGGATTTCCAGACTCTTTGTTATACGCGGTAGTATGAGGGATCTCTAAAGAACCTTCCCCAATGGATCCACTTAGCACAGTTTTCGTCGAAACCTTTACTCAATTCACTGTTGTTAAAGTGTTCGTTTTCATAGTACTCGATGAAGAAGCAGTACTGCCACTTTCTCTCTACTTTACTCTTTTGATGGAATGGTCTTGAACTAATTGAACACATACTCAAATTCTGGAGTTTTAGTACGTTCAAAACGTCAACTAAAGAACCAGGCCCATCTTGGTTGATTACGAAGGTAACAAAATTCACAATCATCGGATTCTCTTTTGTTTCCAAGGTACTCTTCAGTATCTGGGAGTGATTGCTGCGTTTCTTAAGTACAAGGAATCTGGTAGTATTTCCTTTGATATCATTAATACCACTTTCCACAACACAGCTATTATTTATTAGAGAGCTTGCGCGGCTTGCAATGGAGAGTGAGATAGTGCCGTCTTTTTCAAATTCTTTCCTACTCTGGCTCACGGCTTCAGAGGTAGAATTGCAGTCTATTCTGTTACATTTTCCATACTTCTTTTGGAAAGTTTCCAAATAGTCTTTAACTTGGCCCCACACTTGTGGATGAGAATAAATTGTATCAACTTTCTGCAACTGCTCGTCAGTCAGTTTGATTGGTGAAATCAGGCAATGTTCTATACTAACATACTGTTCTCCAACAACTTCTACTAGCGGTTCTGTGTCTTCATTCATAAAATCTCTAAACAAATCGTACGTGAATGTGACCTGTCCATTAGTAGAGTTTTCCAACGGTACCACTCCATAATCTACGTTATCATCGGATATTAACCTGTTGAAACATTCTGGTATGCTGCTAACAGCAATAAATTCTTCGTTTGGAAATTGTTGGATAGCTGCTTGATGAGAATAGGTGCCTAATGGGCCCAAGAACAAAACCTTCACCATAATAACATAAAATTTACCACAAATATATGATTATAGTAGCAAATATACCCCTGCAGCAAGTAATGGCAGATTTGGAATCTGAAGATCCTCTGAATTATCGATTCAAGACTGAGTTAAAAGTTTCGATATAATAGATCATCGATGAATTGAGATTTTTCAATGACTGAGTTTAGTCATATCACGTGAATGTAAAGTATTAGGATAGCATTTGAGAGAAGGAAATAGACCAGCTTTCGCTAAACAGATGTTAGTACAATATACGATCTTATATATAGGAGGCTTTATACCATAATATGTACTTTAAAACAAATATCTACACGAAGTAATTTGTGTTTAGTGACCACACGGACTACTTGCAACACAAACTAAATTAATCAATGGATTGAGAAAGAGCAATTAGAGATTCGATACTGAAGTCAGGGGAACCACTAGTGAAATCCTTCAAGAGCTGGACTCTTTTCTTGGCATTGCCTGAGTCTTGGCCCATAGCGCCATAAAACCTTTGGATGTTAAGCAATAATACTTGAGCGTCTGGTAGAGTTACATTAGCATCTTTTTCGACTTGACCATTCATAAATACGATGTTTTTGTCTTCTTTCAAGTCCAAATGGAATTGCAAAGTGGTATGGGGTTTCGCATATTCATTATGTAACTTAAATTCGGCCAAAGTAGTCATGATACAATGGATCGTATTGGGTCCAACAAACTGCCATTGGATATAATGCAATTCCATTGCAGGTTCTTTTGCATCAGCGGATGATTCTCTACTGGCATCGATTGGAACTTCCCTAGGTATTGGAAGTACAAAAATTGGGTTTTGTCTTGCTAATGTATACATTTTTCCCCAAATATCGATTGGAACAACAGCGTTCAAAACATTATCCTTGTTGGCCCATCTGGCCCTCCATAAAAATTCACATTCTTGTTTGGAAAGGTCTTTCATCTTCTCAACAGCTAGATATTGATCTAAAGTCTTGTAAGGTTGCTTTGGGCTTGACGGATCGATAGGCCCACGGCTTTTAGCGATGTTAGATGTCATTTTAGTGCGCTGTTCGTAATCTTCAAGCTCCTTCAATGGATCGATCTTATTTAGTTCTTGTTTCCTCTTCTGAAGTTCGTCTTTAAGAGAATCTTTGAACTCTTCGATAGTAGCAAACCCTTGCTCGCGAGCTTTTTCCAATAGTTTGTCCTTATATTTCTGTTCCAAAGACTCTGTTGAATAGTGGGTACTGGATTGAGCAGCAGATGCACGGACTACACGTTGAAATTGTGCCGAAGTTATCTGTGAAGCTGATCTAGTAGCACTACGAATGCAGCTTCTAATCATAGGGTGATACCGGAAGATGTCCACTATTCGTTTGACCTATTGTCGCGACTTTTCTGCCATATGGTATATATGATTGAAAATATGGTATAGTTTGAGATTTCTCAAATTTTCCAAAATAGTGAATATTCGTGTAACTTTGTACAAAATGGCCAAATCTGATTAAACGAATCGAGAAGAAGATAAGTAAATCATCACAAGACGTGCCAGAGACCGTATACAATGGCAAGTTTAAGCAACACGGAGAACCTTGATGAGCTTTTGGTGTCGCTATTGTCAGAGTTCAAGCCTCATTTGCAGACACATAGTCATCGCATGAAATCATGGAGTCTTTTATTAAAGGAATTCAATAGAAGATCAGGATTAAATTATAGACAGACCAGAACTTTGAAGAGAAGATTCGACAAACTGTGCTCGGTTTATTTGAAATATGGCAGCGTTAAGGTTTCGAACTTTGATACTTTCAAACAGTTAGTTTTTCAGTTCGAACATGAACGTCAGAAATCTGGCAGTTCAATGAGCACTGCAGTTAACAATAACGATTTGACTAACAAGATGGCAGCAAATACATATAATGATGAGATAGAAGAAGAAGACCATTCAGGATTGACTCCCACATCGAAGGGTTCCAATCCAGAGTCTACAGAAGTAATGTTAGAAGATAGTGAAAACGAAACACCCTTAGATTCTATTACATTGTTACCCCATTCTCATATGAAGAGAATACGAAAGCAGCAGATGCAGGAAATCGGGTATAATGATAACGCAAGGGATAACATATCAACTTCCAGTAGTATTATCGCTGGAAACGGCTCTCCCATGATGGGTAGAGATCCAAGTGAACAAGCTATACGGCAACAATTAATTGATTTACAGAACTGCATAAGCATACATGAACAGGAAGAAAAGGAGTTTAGAAATCAAATGATGCAAAAGCTGAGTTACATAGCTTCTTTATTAGATAACAATAAATAAATCAACTGAACTTGCGTAGTTCTTGTTCCTTTCTTTATCTAGAAAGCTGTTTTAAGCTCCTCTAGTCTCTCCCATGCATCGGAGTCCTCCCAAGAATTCCTACCACGGTTCATTAAGGATTTAATACTCGTACGCGCCTTGTATTTCCAGTCCTTGCACACAAGGTCTCCAGCTCCATGTTTTCCCTCCATTTCACCAAGAGATTCATAAGCTGCAACTAAATCTTCACAAATATCCACACTCTCATTCCACACTTTTTCATCGATTGATAAGTCGGGATTATTAGAAACAGCTCTGTACGCTTTTTCGTGGCATTCTAAAGCTGCCCAAGGTCTTTTTCTCCACAACTCAACTTTGGCAATCATTTTCCACAATCTCACTGACTTTGTAACTAATGAAGGTAGTATTTGACAGACAAATTCCATACATGATTGTTGATAATGTGTTAATCTTTGAGAAGCATCTTTAGGATATTCAGTAGACAGTAAGATTTGGACTAATTTCTCTAGCACTGTTAAATCGATACCAGTTTCGCCACTTTGGTCTTTTCTTATATCTACTAGGTGCCTGAACGATAATAAAACATCGTCCCACTCGCCTAACTTCATAGAAACTATCATGAAATTGTCCCAAATTCTCCAATTTTTTTGAGCATCAGATGCGATTGCTCTTTTCAAACAGCTGTATGCTTCCTTGAGCTTGTCCATCTGAACATAAGCAGCACTTAAATTGGACCAAGACAAAGAATGAGAGTCATCAAGAGTTACACATCTCGAAAAAGCTTCTGCAGCAAGTTTCATGTTTCCAGATTCTAAACCAATGCACCCGTAGAAATACCACGTATCGAAACTTAAAGGGAATATTCTTAGAGAATCGTTTAAGTGCTTTAGAGCCGTGTTATAATCGCACTCCAAGCCAGACTCTTTTGGAGGATTATAATAGTATCTTGCAAGGGAGTTTTTTGCGTTGACATATCGTCCTATTTCCCAACTTTTCATCCACAATTTCGGATCTTGTCTAATGTCCCCTAGTATGGAATAAGCACGAGCATCATCCGGATTATTGCTAATATGATCAACTAAGAGATGCTCTGCTTCTTTTTCATCTCCGACAGCTGCGTGACAAAGAGCCACTTCACATACCATATGAAGCCTATCATAGATTTCAATGGCAGATCTTAAAATACCCAAAGACATGTATTTTTCAGCCAGAGTGGCATCCAAGGCCCAACGAGGGATTAGAGGTAATTGGTGTATATATTTTAATCTCGAACGAGTTGATTCTACTGATTTTTCCTCGCTTGGAATCATTTTTGTTTGGATCTTCAAGCCCAACTCTTCTACTAACGATTGCATTTGAAGCAATCCTCTTTCGACAGTTTTAGCCTTTTTTGTCTCTATGATTGATCTTTCCCACAAAGAACGAGAAAAGACGGTCCAATTTGTGACGCCGTCCTGGTATATTATCCTTCCGATGATTGCACTCAACTCTTCTTCTACTAAGGGATTATTCGCGGGCGTGGTTTGGCGGATGGTGTATAATCTAAGTAATAATTGAATATTGTCGTATTGTGATAACACAGGTTGATTGTTTGGATCCAATTCTTGTAATGCCTGAGGAATAGCTTCTTGTCTCAATGCAACTGGTAAGAGTTTATCTTCGTCTAATCCATTTATATCGTCTAATTTCTGTTTTTTTATGATCTGCTGGTCCAATGGTTCAGTACCTATAGATTCAAATACGGGTTTTTCCAGAAGAAGATCAGAATCTAAAGAAAACGACTCAGGAGTAGTCGAAGCAAGTTTCATTTGTGAATCCTCGATCTCAGATTTCGCTAAAATCAATAAACTTGAGTTTGCGACTTGCTGGAATTTAGTGCGCTTGGCCCTAGCTCCTGTTAAAACAAATTGAAAGTTGGTGAGCTTTTTAACTTTGATCAAATTAGGCAGGCAAAGATGTTCTGTTTGAATCGCTAGCAAACATTTACAGTTTTCCAAGTAGTAGATTGTGTATATATCTCTTTTTAGTGAATCTGGGATATCTTCTGATAAACCATTAACGACAGCATGCGCAATATCTATCGAGCCTAAAATAGTTGAAGCAACAATCGGATGGGGTCCTTTAGGTTCAGAAACCAATGACAATTGTATCAAAATAGCTCTAGATCTCCACCAATATGCCAAGGCAGTAATGGAGTCAGAGTTCTTATCAAATGAAATATCAATTTCCTGATCCCACGTGGAATTGAACAAAGACTGTCCGTTAGTTAATTGTTCCAGTATCAATAGAGATAAAATTAAATACGCAGCATCATCGCATAATTCGTACGCGTTCTGACCTAAAACACTTAGGATTTGTGAAAAGTACTTATTCTGTTCTGAAGATAATTTCTCTTGGCCAAACGTAATCTGTGCAGAGCTACAATTTGTCGAAGGACCAGTGAAATTGTTTTGAATGAAAGCCTGCAGGAGACTAATCGCTAGCAATAATGACTGAGCTGGCGAATAATGGTTCACTAATGTAGCTTTGACCCATGAATCCAAGGTAGAAAGCATTTCAGTTTTATCACAAGCTGAAGATATATCTATCTTTGAGCTAAATGCACCTGCTATAACATCATTGTTATTACCTAGAAGAATATTTTGACCTGCAACTGCCAACTCATTGTCTTTTAGAGCATCTAAAGATGTGCTATCAGAAGCGAGAAGTAAATGAGTGTGTATGAGTGTTTCCATTCCCCTAACCGTGATATCAGAGTTCATATTTTAATGGATGCCTTCGACTTGGAGTTGTTATTTTTATTAGACCATTCGCAGATAGGCATGGCATTGCAAGCAGCTAACAATGATCATCTCATCTCATCGATCCAACTATAAAAAAAATTTTGGAACATTTTGTGCCCACGTGACTGTTGTGTATGTAGAATAAATATCGATTACAAAGATACACACAAGCTGTACTAATCTTACAAGACGGAGAATTTCTATCATTCGTACCTCCCCATTTTACTGGTCGAGAAGCTCAATACAGATTTATTAGACTTGTTCGGCAAATTGTATTGGCCGTTTTTCAGTGATCTTGGCCTGAAGTTTATTATTGATTTTGTACCTGAAACAGAAGCTTCATTTAACGTCTTTGGAGTGTTGATCCTTGATAACCAGACAGACGAAAACATCAAAGACCCTATTGCAAACGCTACTAAGACACCCAAAACACCAAAAAACCATCCAAAACCTCCCTCTCCATTAGGTTGTCCAGGCACACGTACATTCATACCAAAAAGGCCTGTGATGACATTTAATGGAACAAGCATTGTACCGATCATAGTAACTTTGCCCAACATTTCAGTTACCTTGTTATTTGTATTGAAAGATTCGACTTGAAGTTGTGCTAGATAATTGGCATGAGATCTAGAAAAAATCTTTTCATAGGATAATAGATTTTGAAACATTGTTACAATATGATCTTGAATATCACCTAAATACATCGCAATATCGGCTCTTGGTTGTTGTCTTTTCTCATCTGTAGGTCCACTATCCGGTGGCATTTTGAATTGTAAATTAGCTATGTTAACTTGTGATGTTAGAGCAGGCCCTATTCCATTGATATCGTCACGGCATCTTTTAGCAAACATTTTAATAACGTCTGCCTTACCGCTTAATAATCTCATCAAAGTCATTGTTTTTCTTCTACTTTCGCCTATCTTATGCAACATAGCTGCAAAATCCATATCTCTTGCCATAAATACAGAGTCCTCAATAGCATCGGCTTCGTATTCAATAGATTGGATGACAGGAGCAAAACTATCGGTAATGTCATCTACAAGAGCATAACAGATCCAGTCTGAATTCACTCCTACGTAATCTCTCAACTGTCTAACACGTCTTCTCACATTTGCACAATGAGATATTGGATTGAAGTGAAAGGTAAGTATACCATTAGCAAAGACAACAATGTAAACATTTATTGGTTCTAAAAAATCTTCAGATTCACAATCATTCTCAAAAGTGTGGAAACAGATAAAGTAGTAGTTCTTGAATAGTTCCACTTTTTCTCGAGTTTCTTGCATTCTAATATCTTCGGCAGTCAAGGGATGGATTCCAAAAGCTTTAGTTAGACACCTCATTTCTTCGTCAGTTGGACAACTGCAGTCTAGCCACCAAGTTGGGCTACCATCCTTGAATAGTTCACGGAAAGATTGGTTAGGTTCAACTAAAGAAGATAGATCTGGGGAGTGCACAGTGTCGGCAACATCAGAGCTAAAATAAGAAAATCTATCAGGAACAACATAATGTTCATTTTCTATTGGGTAAGGACTTTCTTGAGGGTAGCCGTTGTTATATTTTTTCATATCATCTTCGTCATACTCATCTGGTTCCACTTTATTATTGCCAAATGAGATGCCGTTTTTAGCTGAGCTAAATTTGGGAATGTATTTTAGTGCTGCTGAAGAAGCGCTTGTGGTGGAGTCGCTGGATGATTGAGCCTTGTTTATATCAATTTTTGAGGGGTTTTTTAGGATGTCACTTGGTTGAGTAAACAGGTTACTATTAATAAAGTCTCTTTCTTGACCAACAAATTCATCCAATTCATCAAAATCCACACCATTAATACGAGTATGCTCCCTCTTTTGAATTGGGAAACAGACGTCCTTCTCTGTTTCTTGCGAAAGATGAGACGCTTGCGAATCATCGCTGTCGATAGAAGCATTTCTCGTTACTCTACGTCTTAAATCTCTGGATTGTGACGACTGTGACTTGATGGAAAGCGTCCTTGATAATAGGTTTCCTTTCTGTGAGGCGTTGGATGAAGATCTAGATTTTTTCTTCATCAATGGAATTGCTAGTGAGTGTGAACCTCTTCTGGGAAGTGGTTGTGCATTATCTTGAGCTGTTTTAGAGAAGTAAGTGGCGGAGTGAGTTGCAGAGCCCCTTGGTCTGCTGCTCTTCGCAGCCGCAGCACTGATATTTCCAGGCATTCCTATGTCGATCTCATTATCTGACTCGTCTGCGGAGTTGTGGCTACCACTGTCGCTTCCCACAGAACGCATGGCTCCTGGAACTTGCAAATGATTAGTTTTAGTATTCATACCTGGAATACTCCCCGTGATGCTACGAGCATGTTCTTCGTCCTTACTATGAATCCTTCTGATCTCTAGGGAATGAGAGCCACGGGTATGTTGCATGAAGTCCTCTTGCTGTCTATGATCATACAACTCGTTATGTTCTTCGGTCTTCAAAGATGCGAGCGACCGTGCCACAGACGTAGTAGGGGAAAGGCCACCCTTTCTAGAATCGATCGACTCGATGTCAGTCATCTCGAATGTAGAATGCTCAATATAATGGATTCACCAAAAACCAGTCAAAATCTTCAACCTAGAAGACAACAAATATCAGAGATCCTATCAAAAAAATACCGGTGAAATAACGATCTACTTCTAGCGAATATTGAACTTAATATGGACCCTTTAGACAATAGTTATTGACCATCGCAACCTTCCATAATCTATCCATATAACTTTTCTTAACTTTGAGTTTCTTTCTATCTCATCTCATGTGGATTTATTAAAACCGATTTTTTTGCATGGCACGTGGAACGTTGATGGGGCCAGAAACTTGTTTTGGGCCCAAATTGTCCTGGTGAGAAGTTTTTTAATTCTCTTTTACTTGTCACGTGATTCATAGCTGAACGGACCTTACAGCGAATGTCTGAGGAACGACAGAGAGACGATCAGGGCATGGGAAGGAAAGCATGTACAAAATCGCTGAAAGATGAAAGCGTACTAATAGCAAGTCTGTTCGTTGTAATGTTTTAGATAAAAATATATATCATTGATTAGATGTGGTAATATGATATGATGCGTGAAGTCCGGTATGTAATGTCTGAGAAGTAAAATCACTCCTTTGAGGGTGGTGCTGTGTCTATTCTTGGTGAGGGCGAGAAGAGAGTATGGACGTAGTCACCCATGTTGAAGTTTGGAGTTTTTAAGAGAGAACCGATTCTTGCTTGGGAGTCAGTTATTTGATCACTGGACATGGATGAAGCGGATATGCCTATTCTAGAAGGTGTTCCTGGAGCCAATAAATGGTGATCCTCTGTTCCTCTTCTCCTGGGTGAGGTAAACATTGCCACAGATGGGGAACGCATCATATCGCTGAGGTTTGAGGAGATCATTACAGGTTGTTTGAAAGTAGATTGGGGAGAATTGGTGGAGGCTCTCTCCTTCATATGTGACAACCTTACGATATCGTTTAATTGCGACTCCGGCCCTGTGTTGTGGTTGATGTAGGCACCAGACGAAGGTGTATATGGCATTGCATGTGCACTTGCGCTGCTTCCAGATGTTCCTGATATGCTTGTTCTTCTAGTAACACTAGACGCATACGGACTCGTTGCTAGATACATTAACAAATCTGCCCCTTCAACATTGATATCTTTGTTGGAATTGGAGTCAGACTTTGACTTAGGCGTTGAAGGCATGCGAATCACAGCTGAGTTTCCAGAGACTCTTTCCGCTGAGCCGGGATTTGTTCCTACATTCTCCGCTGCCTCCTGTGAAAGTGAAGCCGTCATTATCACGACCTTGTTGGATGTATTCATTGAAACCAAGGTTTCGTCAGACGTTACAGCAGTTCCCGATTCCGTTCTCTGCTTTGAAGGAGGCTTCATTTTGGATCTCTTTGATGGCGATTCAGAGTTGTGGTTAGGCTTGGAGACTGATTTGGCTCTTAATCTTCCGACGGAGCCAGGAATGTTGCCATTGTCTGGCAGTGATATGCTCCCCCGTTTACCCTTATTTACTAAATTAATATTTGAAGCGTTTTTCTTGGGTGAAGACACTTTACTGAGTCCTAGCTTTAGCTTTCTGGCCATTTGAGCAAGCTCTGCCCTTTGAAGAATCTTATCAGCTAACTCTTGCTGCTTTTCAGTTGTTAATGACGACATCCTATAATTCTATCACTGATGATATCTTGGCGGGCGAAAGAGCCAGTATTTATATATTTCAGCTTATTCCAATCCTGTTCTCCTCGACCGAGCCTTATTTGTAGT
This sequence comes from Kluyveromyces wickerhamii, assembly GCA_030564205.1. Taxonomy (NCBI): domain Eukaryota; kingdom Fungi; phylum Ascomycota; class Saccharomycetes; order Saccharomycetales; family Saccharomycetaceae; genus Kluyveromyces; species Kluyveromyces wickerhamii. The sequence goes on along the minus strand of JAJLUE010000012.1, from coordinate 253,138 downwards.
TTGACTTGAGCGATTGTCTGTCTATCCTTATATTAATTCGCGTAAGCTTCAGTCTACACACCATAATGGACTCATAAAGATTTCTAAAATTGAAAAATTATAAAATGTATATAAAAGGTAAACGAACACTTAAGCCCATATTGGGTAATTAGTACAGTCGAAGGTTTGCGGTTGCACAAGTAAGAACAGGCTGCCTGGTACCATCGAATTTTCGCGTACATATTTCGTGATGAATAGATTGGCGTTGAGATCAACACATGTGCTAGGACACGGTTTCAAGAGGCTCAGTACCGTTTCGAAGTTCTCAAGCATTGGATGTACGATCTCTCAGAGACGTTCAAATTTGAACGGACACAGATGGTTCCATAGCTCTTTAGTAAAATACGGAGACGATGCACAATCAAATTCCACACCTATAGGCTCGATAAAGGTTGATAAGCCCATGCTAATGATCGCATTCACCTGTAAAAAATGTGACACAAGATCATCTCATACCATGTCAAAACAGGCATATACCAAAGGGACCGTTTTGATCCAGTGTCCAGGTTGTAAGAATAGGCATTTGATTGCCGATCACTTGAAAATATTCAACGACTCTCACATCACAATCGAAGACATTATGAACGCGAAGGGAGAGTCTGTTTCATTGACTACCGATGATTTAGCTTTTGAGGACGTCCCTGAATCTTTGAAGAACACTATAGGGCACTATGCAAAGGATGCGCCTGAGCATTTGAAGAGAAAGCTAGATAATGAGAAAGTGCATCATTTGCCATCATCCGAGGGGAAGAAATAATAACGTCTCAATACGGATGCAAATACGCTCCGTTCGATGCTATAGATTATTTAATATTTTCTGTAAATAGTTTGAGAGATATACAATCTCAGATCTACATCCTTCTCACCAAATCTAAAGAGACGAATAAAGGCATTAGCTTGATTGGGAATTTTTGAATTGGTTCAGGCTTCAGTAAAATTTGAAGCTTTGTCCTTGCTCCTCTAAAGATATGGCTAGGTTTACACTTCACTGCTTTTATAGTGACGGAAATGATTCTCATTTTCAACTTTCTTCAACAATTTCCAAGATATAAAATTAAGTAAGTGAGTGAGTGACCTTTAACGAATACAATTGTGTAGACAGCAAACACCAGCGAGTTCGCATCCCTTTTGACCCCTGGATTGACGAATGAGAGGACTTCAGTTGTTTGGCAGCAGTAAGAAACATCATGATAGCGAAACTCCATTATTGAGAAGTACACGGATAAACTATGTACCTTCCGGGCCACATCTTTTAAATCTACCAGTTAAAATATTAGAAAGAATACTTGAGAATTTAGACCTGGATACGTACCTTTCTTTGATACTGGTTAATAAGAAACTATACCAGCTGATTTGTGAGAAGTTTCTATTCAAAAATGTCATTCTAATGAACAAGACGTCCCTTTTAAAGTTCAACGCATTAATCGAATGTCAATCTTTGACATTAAGGAACGATATTAGCTATTTGGTGAAAAGTGTTGAATTCGTTAATCCGGAATATCGCGACTCTCTTTTCAAGTACAGCAAGTTTTACAATACCGGATTTGCAGAAACAGTGATAGGTGGGTCGTATTCCTTTGTTGATAGGCAGGGAAGAAGTTCAGATATGAGGACGAATTCTAGATCCGCTTCGATCTCGTCCTCGAGGTCAAGAAGTAAGCAGACCTCGACAGAGATACATGAGCAATTGTATAAACTAGAGTCCAAGTGCAGTAACTATACTTACATCGAGTTGATGTTAAACATAATTGATATTCTACCCAATGTGTCACATGTGATTTTATCTCAAGTTGAACCAAGCTTCAAGATACCGTTATGGTACTCAGTATTGAATGATGGGTCCAAAGATTTTTTCAAGAAGATTATAAAAAACCAAGGTTCAATGACCGTGGAAGACTTGAGAAGTTTCAGGGTTTCCAATAATTGGATCAGACAGTACGAAGAAACGTTTAACTCATTGGCAAGGTTCAAAAGGCTCTCAATAAAAGCTAAGACCAACATTTTACTACGACCAAATCTGTTATGCTGTTTTGGAGTATTTGACGAACTCATGCTTGAGAATGTAACCATCACTACAGAATCTGTAGATACCCCATTGGAATATTTACCTTTATATATGAGGATTGGGGAGGACAAATGTTTGGACCTTCATTTACCAGTACAATCTCTTGAGCTGCGATCATGTATAATTAAACCGGGAAACGGTTTGATGAGGTTATTGCACTCTTACTTTTTTAGGGTTAGAAGATTAGCGATTTATGATCTTCAAAGCAAATTTGACCTTCTCTTGATAAATTGCTTTACTTCATTGACAGATTTGACCTTAGACTGTAACAGCAAATGTTTCACTGATGTGGTACCGATAACTGACTCCTACTATTATCCTGATGATTTAACTGAAGATGAGAATGACGATGCCAAAACATTAATTAATCCACAGAAAGAACAAAAACTCTCTGCTCCTCCACCCACGACACCTGTTGTTGTTGTCATGAATCAGGGAAATCTATTGAATAGCGAACCTAGTGCCCCAAAAAAGCCTGCTTTATTAACAAAAGAACAAGCATTTTACTTTCAAACGTCATCGATCTCTGCTTTCCATTGTTATTATCATCATTTTAAGCGTTTGTGGGAGCGGATCCCAAATAAAGGTGTGAATTTAACAATAGTCAACATTCCATTTACGAATGTTTTTCCCCTCATTCCTCAAAGAGTTTGGAAAAGGTTTCTTTCCACTGAATCAGATACCTTATACGAAAGAGGCGAAGATGGAGTCACGACTGATGTAGAAGAATATTGGTGGGATTCAAAAATTAGAGAATATCTGGAAAATACTTGCAGATCATCCAATAATATCGATATTAGTGAGGAAGAATTTAACCCAAATGTATGGAATGATTACCATCGAATCAACTCATTCAAAGACATACCCAACGTAAACGTTTGGTTCTTCTTAAAATTACTCTCAAAGTTCCAATCCGTGGAAATTCGGATGTTAAGGCAATGGTTATTCTGCACGCCAAGGACACGTTACGATTGGGAACTTTTATTGAATCCAGTTTTAAATGGTAAAGTTCCTGTTAGAGTGAAAGATAACGCTGGATATTTGTTATATTCTTATGGCGGCATTAAAAAAAAGTAACTGCAGAAATATCTAACACTAAATCTAAAATAATTGTTAAGCATAGTATTACTTTTATCATAGATAAAGGAATAGACGAACCGGAATTTGATGATTTGTGTCCTGCGTCCTCAAAATTAACAGAGTTTAATTCGTTTGTAACAACAATTCTTGGTGGTCTGCTCATCGGATTACCGTCGGGACTGAAGTACCTACTGTTTGTAGTTATATCAGATTTTGTGATATCGACATACTTTCCCTTTACACTTTTTGTGCCACGTTTGATAAACTCAGTGGCCAATTTGGATACAACTTTAGCTGAAATATCTAAATTTGAGTACTTTAAGGCACATTGTGGGCTTTTTGCAATTATTCTTGACTTCATTTTGTCTTGAGCAGTTTTAAGGTCCTCTGCTGTTGGTTGCTTCGTCTGTTTGTATTGTTCTTTTAAGGCTTCGAAATCCTCTAGCAAGTAAACATCATTTGAAGCCTCATTTATTGAAACCAAACCGTAATTGTTCACTTCCTGTGTAAATTCATACACTAGTCCACCACTAAATGTGTGATACATCTTATCTGAGTATAAGGTGGGTATTTCTCCGAATTTTCTTGGAGTTACTTCATTGCATCCAAATTCAGAGAAGAAAACTGGTTTTGAGTAATCTTTGTAAGCTTCTACAAGTTTATCATAACCAGAGCTTTGGAAATCTTGGTCACCGCACCATTGATAAGAATTAACACCATAGAAATCGACGCCTGTGTTAGCAGAACCTTTATCCTCGCATTCTAAATATTTGGATAATGATACTCTGTATTTGAGATCATCCGCGGCAGAATAGCCAACTGGCACTGTGCGTGGTGAGTGAGCCTTGATATAGTTTTTCATGTCACTCACCATTTGCTTGATATACGGTGGTGATCTTTCAGCTGACCTTTTATCATTTACAATTTCGTTCCCTGCGAGAAATCCTAGCGTGTTATTATAATGAACAAACTGCCCTACCAATTTGAAAACGTGCTCTAAGTAAATTGGGTTATAGCTGGTCCATGGTTCGTAGCGGTTTAAGTGCTGGTTTGTCAATGGTGAATTCACATCCAAAATCAAATAGATTCCTGCGCTAGCTAACATTGTCATACACTTATCATGGTTCAAGTCTGGGTTGAGTGAGTAGACACGAATTGCATTAATTCCTAGGTCTTGGAACAAAGGAATATCTCTAGAACAAACGGAAACATCTGATAATGGATCAGTGTCATCGACTACATTACTTGAACCACCGGGCTGGTAATCAACTCCTCTTATGAAGAACGGTTCATTAGTAACAGAATCAAAGAAATGTTTCCCTCTGACCTCAATCGGGTTGACTGCTCCTAATACTTGAACGATTAATACAGACAATAGTCCAAAATTAAATAAGATCATGCAGACAGTGTTTAATGAATAATCTTATCCTATTCTTGTCTACTTGTGTTTAGTATTAGTTGTTAACTGAAGGGAGATTTTTTGTGTTTTCGATTTAAAATGGCACTGACGCTAGCCATTTTCGTGAAGTTAGAAACTGAAGATTGAAAGTTGAATGCGTAATGAAGTTAAAGTGGCCACCGCAAAACTCCTATAATTGACCAATGGTCTGAGACGGATAACTTCTCATTCTCTTAATCGTTTTAATATATTGGAACTCAACACTAAATTTTGACTTAAAAGCACTTAATAGAAAATAATTAATTAAAAACATACCTATGCACATACATAATAATCTAAAGAATAAAGAAAGTGAACTCATCAAATGTCGGGTAAATATAGCCTTGCTCGGTTAGTGTTTGGCAATACATTCTAACGTCATCTTCTATCATATTCAAAGATTGAGCAATCAACTTAGTTTGAACAGAGAACGAATTTGAGTCTTTGCCAGCACATTGTACTCGAATAAAATCCAAAACTTTTTCAGTTGCTGATTTTGGAGGTTCGTTATCTTGTACAAATAATCCGTTGTTTTCTGTGTTTAGTGTGTTAGATGTCGAGTTGTTGGCGACATTTAAATTACCGTTAGCAATCGCAAAGGCCTTGATTGTTTCAAGATGATGGGCTAAAACTTCATTGAAAGTATCAATATTTTTCACCACAGCATACTGGACGTTCATTTTCCCGCTGAATTCTCTTAAAGAGGCATAGACTTTGATATACTTGCCTACAGAGTAATCTTGTGCTACCTGTGAATCGTATTCAGCGCCGTGTTCCGATTGGGATACCTGGGCCATATCACCACTGTCATTTGTCCACTTTCTAAACTCAATTTGACCAGTACCATCTTCAACTGTTAAAGTAACATTAGAAGTATTGTCCGCGACATTTCTGATCACGCCTACAAATGATACATGATGAAGTTCCTGGCCCATGAAAACATAGGGCCCATCTTGAACCTGCTGTTTTGCAGATTGCATTTGCTTGATGGTCACAGGAGTCAGCGTGTTCGCATTCTGACCGCTGCTGGCAGGTCTAGAAGACTGATTCGGATCGGAGTGATCGAAGCCTCCTCCATTTACTGTTGAATAATCATTATAAGGTTGATATGCTGAATGAAATAAGAATATTTGTTAGTATCGGGAAGTATAAGCTAATAATGCGACATCTTTTACATACTGGCCATGGTTGTAAGTATCTCAGTATGCTTGCAACAACTTATTTATCACTGTTATCGACGTTAAGGTCGCTGTCTTTAGTTTAGATTTATTCGTAAAGATGGCTTTAATTCAAAATGTCTTTACGCGTTGTTCCTTTATATATATAATGTCAGGGTAATACAAACAAATGAAATAAGTGTTAATTAACAGAAACAATTGACACGATATGGAAAGTCTACGTAAAATCTATGAATATGACGGTTTAGACAGCGTGTCAAGAAACATTTTAGTCCTTACGCTTTCTCTTTTTATTTCTGTTTCTTTCTCTTTCTCTGGATGACATCGAGTCCTTTGGAGAGTTATCGAGAGAAATAGAAAACTCATCTCCCTCAAGACCCTCTTCGGATTTGAACACTTTCTTTCTCCATTCTCTTAGTCGCCTGCTTTTAGTCACCTTTCTTCTGTCCTTAGCTCTTAATTCCTTTGGTCTGTAAGGGGCAAATTTCTTTAATCCAATGAACTCGTTCAAATCATTATCATCAGCAGTGAAAATTTCACGAGTTGTTAGACCAAAAGATTCTGGTGACACTTCACGGTATCTGAATGCGATTCCATCCGATGTCTGTTTTGAACGACCTCTTTCTTCTTCTACTTTTTCAGCAATATCCAGTTTGTGCTCATCAACAGCTTTTTCTACCATTTCTTGTAGCTGCTTCTTATCCTTCTTGATAGATTTTTTCTCCTGTATCCTTTCCTTCTTTGACTTTTTCTTTGGACTTTCGGAATCTTCTTCTCCTTCAGAATCAGCAATTTGAACCGAGTTTTCTTCTTTATCATAAAATTCACCCATGATTTCATCATGTTCATCCCATGTAGGTTTACCTTCTTGTTCGTAGAAGTCATCATTAAATATCTGGCCAATTACCTCATCCCATTTCCCATCTTCGAAGTTACCATTCAGCAAAGTGTCAGTAAGAGCTTTGACATGATCCTCCTTGATTTCTGCACCGTACTCCTTTTTCACTTGTTCCAAAACATCAGTCAACTGATTCACCTTTTCCTTTTTCTTCTTCTGGATAGCCTTCTTCTTCTCCTCGTCTTCTTTTAGCTTCACGATTTTTTCCTCCTCTCTCTTTCTTCTACGAGATGTGGTATCCGATCTTCTTAGAGTAGCTTGATTACGTGCATACGAAACAATTTCTGCAGCATTTGGATCTTCATAACGAAAATTGTAGGCATTTTCAAATTTCTCAACAGCATTTTCGAATTCTTCATCGTCTTCTTCATCTGCCAAAGCGACGCGGTCTAAATCTAAAGTTTTATCACCTTTCTTGGGAATCCAAGCCTGTTTGTTTATGAATTCTTCTAAGAATTGCTCATCATTAACTTCTGGGTCTGGCAAGCGGGTACTTGGCTCGTATGTGCTCTTGTGTTCCTTCTTCTTTAAAAAGTCACCATCCTCCTCTTCATCGTCCTCTCCATCCTTCTCATCATCACTGAATGCGTTCTTTATCTCGCTTAATAGTTGATGCCTTTCTTCACGTTGCTGAGAAACAAATGACTGCTTACCATCCACCGTTGCAAATTCAGGTTCTTCCTCGTCCTCATCATCGTCCTGGAATGCACCGCCGTTTAGTAAATTCATTCTATGGTAATCTTTTAAGTATATAGGTTTCTGTTTTTCGGTTTTGGACAGTTTTTCAACAGCCTTTTCAGGGTCCTCGAAGAACTTCACTTCAGGGTTAAGCAGCTTCCCTGTGTCGTTGTTTTTAATCGCATCCAACACTTTTTTGATACCATCCTCGACTTCTTCTGTGATCAGTTCACCATAGTCATCTTCTTCTTCAGATGTCGAAGACTCATCTTCAGAGTCCTCAAGATCGCCAACTTCGACCTTGTTGCTGATGGCTGAGGTGGGCTCGTCTGCGATTTTATTTGAACTCCTTTCCTCGGAAACTTTGGTACCTTTCTTGGAATCATCGGATACTTTCAATTCTTTCTTGACAACATCTCTTGCCTTCTTGGCGGCGGATTTCTTTCTAGGCATCGCGTGAGAATATGAATCTATAAAAAATAGCTGGTCACTGCTGTTACAGATGCAGAATGGTAGAATATGCTCCCGGCTAGAGTCTATCCATTAAAACTGTTCACGTTTCCAACAGATGAGATGAGATGAGATGTGATCTGATTTTGCTTGTTTAAAAATTGATGAGAACGAGAAAAAGAAATACATGCACGTGACGTTACTGTTAGTTCTAAAAGGTTACTTAGTGCGACAGTAGGGAAGCAAGTTCGCAGCAAGCGTTGGACGTATGAGAAGGCTACTGACCATATTGGTAGACTACTCTCAGTCTTTAAATACTTTCAAATGCAGGACCAAGCGTGTCCTTCAATGCAATGTACATTCAGATCAGATTCAAGGTGTAGGTAGGTATGTAAAGTCATCCATGACGTGAAATCTACTAAACTCTTAAGGATTTATAAAATTGAAAAAATCAACTTGATAGAAGTTGTAGTCCGTAGAACACGCTACCCTATTTCGATCTAGTTTCAAGAGAGTATAAGGTGCAAGCGATATATTCAGGAAGTTTGAGTTCAAGAAAAATGGATAGTGGCCACGAGAGACTGTTTAGATTACCCTTCAAGCTACCAGCTTCAATATCAGCTAAAAAACTTTGCGTGTACTTGGCAGGAGGATTGTATGGTATTGGGATATGGTCGTTTTTGGATTGTGTATTGTACTCGAGGCACGCCAATGGCTCGGATTTGCATATTTCGGTAATTGATTGGCTACCAATCATTTGCAGCATATTAGGTATGGCTATTGTGAGCTCTATCGAGAAGAATAGATTGCTGCAGGATGCACTATCGTCCGGGAGTTTCACTGGTTCACAGTCCACTGCATGGCAGGCGAGAGTGATTCTTTTCCATGGATTTTCGTTGTTGGCTGGTGGTTTGTCGGGGTCGATCGTTATACTCATTGTGAGGTTTTTCTTGAACAACCATGGTTCCTACCCAACTCTAGGCATGGGGGTCAACAACGTTATCGCGAACGTAGCGATTGTGTTGAGTTGTATCGTGCTATGGATTGGACAAAATATCGAGGATGAGTATAATTATTCACTAACTTTGTGAACCGGAGTCTAAAATTGAATGTCGTATTAGTTGTAATTACAATAAATATATATATATATATATGGGTATATATGATATATTATGTATATCTATTTTCACATAGGGGACTTCCACCAGGGGTCAGATTATGAGATATCTTCGAAGTAAGAAAGATTGGAAGATAATGAACAGACGAATAATAAAAAGAGTTTATCGAAGCTTATTCAAAAGATTGTTATTGTTAATATGACCAAAAATGCATTAGCTCATTAATCTTGTTTTGGAACGATATTAGGTAATAAATCTCCAATGATTTGAAGTTCAAACTGAGAGAAATCATACAATGATGGTAGATGCTTTGGTTGTGAGCTGCCACTTGGGAAAAAGTAACGCTCGTTCCTTAAATCAGCAAAGAACGGATGAGCTAAAATTCTTCTTGGAGAAGCTCTCTTCTCCGGCTCATAGACCAAAACATCCATTAACAAATCAATACCCTCTGGTCCCGCGTAACCGAAGTACTTTTCAAACCTCGAACGAACACTTCCTTCGAATAAAGGTTTTGAGAATAAAGGGCCATTGTATGAGGGGTTCGAGAAAAAAATGAATCGTTTATCAGGAGGCCCGAGTAACTTTGTTATTTCATGTAGTTGTAATAGCGGCTGATGGCCTTGAAACACGGCTTTGCCCAGTAACATCTCACCCAATACGCAGCCCAACCCCCAAATATCGATCTTCGTCGTATACTGTGTGCATCCTACGATCAATTCAGGTGCTCTATAATAACGTGAACAAATGTAACTGATCGATGGTTGGTTTGTTTCCAACTTTTTCGCAGATCCAAAGTCACATATTTTCAACGTGCCTGATTGCGGATCAACCAAAATATTAGAAGGTTTGATGTCACGATGACATATCCCTAATGCATGTAAATATAGCATACCTCTTGCAATCTGATAGGTGTATAATTTCACGTGTTTCAACGGCAACTCTAAATTGTTCTTCTTATATCTTAATATTTCATTTTGTAACATCTCCGGTAAACATTCCATAGCCAAATGTTGGTACACTTTATGATCGGTCGGTGAGACGTGGGTGAAAAAATACTCCAATCTCACCACGTTTGGGTGGTCTGCGATCCTCAAAATTTCTAACTCTCTCGATTTGTACTCGGTTTGTGCTGGAACCTTCTTGATAGCAAACGGACCTAACCATTTCTCATTGTCAGGTGTCAAGTACGCCTGCACCACGGTCCCGAACGCTCCCTGTCCAATCCTCTTGTATTCTTTCACCAACATCTCCCTTTTCACATTAGATTTGTTGCTGATCACATCATGTGCTACATATTCGTCCAATCGTTGCATTGACATCCTGCTAGCCACACTTTCAATCGAAAACCTTTAATTTGAATCGTCAGCCTTAACTTGGTGTGTTTCTGTTTTCTGTCCGAACGTGAGTCGAGGTCACCTTAAAACACTCAATGTCTTTCCAAACACTCACTTCTATCGACTCGCGAAATACAAAACACGATACTGTGAATAGTTCTGCCGCGAAGTGAGTCTATTTCTCTATTTTATTGCTCCATGTATGTCTCTTGTGTTATTTTATCATTTTCATGTTTTATTATTTTATTATCGTGGGAGTTAAGTTTCGTTTCAGATAATGCAGTTGTTAAGAGTAAGTAGCTTTACAAATGTACACACTCGCACTAGCAAATCGCGATTCTCATGCCCAGATGCGGATACGATGCTGCTGCTTGAAACATCTGGCGCGGGTTGCCGCTGCTTAGCAGACCTACTGCAGCGCGATAGCCTTTCCGCGAGGACCCCATTACGCTGTTGCGACCGGGTAATTTTAAAATAATCTCCGGATCACGTGCTAACGAGATACTCCGGTTCTCAACTGGCGGGTGGCACTTACCCTACATACACCAAAACCAACTATGTTGGCACGACCCACGCATGGAGGAGAGCGGGGGAGGGGGTGCTCTGTTCGTAGACATGCCCATTACAGAGGTGATTAACTCCCTGCAAGACACAGGACGCCTAGCACAAAAACGGCCAGCATTCCGTTATCTCGGCGGTAACCGTGTCGACAAGCCGCAGAGTATAGTATGTAGTCTTGAATTACCAGATGTTTCCGTAGACTTGTCTCTGCATCTCAGTCCTGAAGTTCTATGTAGCTCGCTGCACTTTCCACAAGACGCCAGGCACCCTACCCTTTTGGCGGTAATGATGCTGCTGTTTGTTCTTTGCTCGGCTTAAGAGGCAAAGCGCTAAACGGCGCCAGCTTCGCTTGACACGTGATGGTATCATGCCAAGAGGTTTTTTATAATTCAGTGTTACCCTGGCCTGGTTGTGGAACGTATTGAAAGAATGTTGAAAAATTCAAAAATTGGAAAAGGTCACAGTATGAAAAGCTCGGATGTGGAAATGTGAGCATCGCAAATGGATCCGAAGAAGGTGGATCAAGAAGGCAGGTACAGCTCACAGTACGCAGGATAGGGCACCAAAGATGTTGAAGACTTTTATCAGGCCATTTAGCGTTTCGCGAACTGCGAACCAGGACGTTGCATCCATTTTGTTCTCGTCAGTTGCTGGCAATTCAGCCAATGCAGTTGAAAAAGATGCCAACGTAGTGCAGCCAACTGTTCGCTCCAATCTAAAGAAGTCCAAGGTGGACGAGGCTGTTGTCAAATACATATTGAACTGTCGATTCTCGAAGAACAACACACACTTTACATACAATGCTGTGATGGAGGACAGAAACTTTTTGAAAAACAACGAACAGCTGTCATACAATGAAAAGTTCCTATACTATTTGAAACTACCCCAAAAGGTCAAGTTCCACATGTCTACCGGACATCTAGGGTTCCGTAAGGCGGCTCGTGGTGAGTATGAAGCTGCGTTCCAGACGTCAGCCAAACTATTCCAAATTTTACAGCAGAAAAAACTCTTGGACAGAAATATCGAGATTGTGATGAGAGATTTCGGTAAGGGTAGAGACGCCTTTATCAGTGCATTGAACGGTAAAGAGGGTAACATGGTCAGACGTAATATCAGCAGGGTCTCAGATGCTACTGAGTTGAAATTCGGTGGTGTTAAGGCACCAAGACCCAGAAGATTGTGATTTGATGCAGATAATCGCATGCATCCTCACTTACCACTCATTGTACATACTTTCCTCTTAATATACAACGCTCATAACATTAAATAATCGGTACATCAGTAACATGTAAATATTGAGCTCCCTGCTGTGTGAGACACGATATGAGGAAGTTCATCCATGCTGTCTTATCGTATTATAGCCATGTGTTCAAAACCACGCGATCTTACTTAATAATGTTATCCTTCATAGTACAAACTGGGCCAAATAAGTACGGACTGCTATTCATGGTGTGTGGATGTTCAACGATAATCTGGTGTATGGGTCCTCGGTGTTTTGACGTTTAGCTTTTTTTCACGTTTAAAACTACCCAATTTGATATGAAAATTACAAGGCAGACCAAAACTCCCAGCGAGCCGTGGCAGCGATAGAATCTTCCTCCCAGGTGAGGGTTCGTTTGCTACTGCAGTCCTCTCGTCGGTACCCTCCCACCTACTGTGCATACACTGTCTAGTCTCAGCTGCTGACTGCGTCCTGCTCGGTGTAGACTGGTCGAAGCACTCTGCCTGGCTAGGCTCCCTCTAGAGTCTATGGTAGATGCCTCGACCGCTTTCCAACTTCCTTGGGTTAGCTTTGGTATTGTTGAAGGTGTGGAAATAGTATTGACATTTTTTGAGAATATTTCAATTGGCATATTACTGTCTAACGAAACAAATATACGAAGACAACCAAGATACAAAAATGGCTCCATCTGGTATGTTAATATGATGCTATAAACACTACTGTGTACTGATATTGATTGAGAGATGATTTGCTCGAGGTTTAAAGGAACAAATGAGAGAATTATGAGGCATGGACAAGAAAACTTCAAAATAGACCCACATGTCTACATTCCACGATTAAAAAATAACTATTGAATTGATCTTTCTATTGTAGAGGATAAACGTACAAACTGAAATTAATAGGGCTCAATTTGGAGGCCAAACTAGCTACTTTTTTGGTATAGACAAAAATATTATGATAGTAATCATCGTCGTTGGTTTTGAAAACCTATATGAGGTCACTTCTGTTTCAGCGAAGTTTCAGCTTTACAAGAGCAAGTTCTTCCTGTGGTACTGTCTGGTTATTTTGCATCTTCATTGTTACACTCGTGAATCAGGTCACAATATCGTAGGCATGAAATTTTCCAACACAAGTTGAGTTTACTAACATTTATCATTTATTACAGCTAAGGCTACTGCTGCTAAGAAGGCTGTTGTTAAGGGTACCAATGGTAAGAAGGCTTTGAAGGTCAGAACCTCTGCTTCTTTCAACTTGCCAAAGACCTTGAAGTTGGCTAGATCCCCAAAGTACGCTACCAAGGCTGTTCCTCACTACAACAGATTGGACTCTTACAAGGTTATTGAACAACCAATCACTTCTGAAACTGCTATGAAGAAGGTTGAAGATGGTAACACTTTGGTCTTCCAAGTTTCCCTAAAGGCTAACAAGTACCAAATCAAGAGTGCTGTCAAGGATTTATATGAAGTTGATGTTTTGTCTGTTAACACCTTGGTTAGACCAAATGGTACCAAGAAGGCTTACGTTAGATTAACTGCTGACTACGATGCCTTGGACATTGCCAACAGAATTGGTTACATCTAATCATTTTTAATATATACATAGCAATCAATAAATCGTGTATTTCAATTAAATCATTTTAGTTTCATGTAATGTGGGTTATACTTATTCAAAGATAGCTGTTCCTACGAAGGCTGGTAAACATGACATCGGTTCTTGATTTATATAGAGTTGCATAAGTACATCTAATCATCTTGATTTCTAGATAAGATTCTTAAAATGTAAAGGAAAAGGTTGACAATATCCAAATACAACATCATAGCGCATTTTATCTCCTCGCCAATAAGCACCTTTCTCAATATTAACTGGGTGTCGACAAAGATGTAGGCGGTGAATAAAATGACGCCAATCCAACTAATCAATAGATCCGTATTCGAATTGAAGCTGAAGAAGATCGAAGATAACGAGAAGCCAATCATCAACCACAAAAGCATGTTCAACCAGTAATACCATTTTTGGAAGTCATATATCTGGAAATAGTTGGAGGTTAATAAGGTAGTAGTTATTCCAATCACGATAAATAGTGTCACCATAACTGCATTTAAGATAACTTCACCTTTATACAACACAACCACCAGAGATAAAGCATATGATTCTGCTAATGTGAAAACTATCAACAACGCTAGTTGTTGAGGAAACGATAAGACGTACCAGGGTTCATTTTCCTCATTATTGGATGAGGGAGCAAAGCTTAACCATATACAAGTTAACAGTCCTAAAACAATAGACAGTATTCCTAACCAAGGTCTAGAAATGATAAACAACTGGAGATCATGAGAATTATAAACGTAAAGTCCAAAGGAAAACGTTAGAGTCAATTGAAATAGTAATATGGAGTAGACGTTCTTCAAAAACCTTAGCCTTATTTCGTTCACACACGAACTGACGCTTGTCGAGTATTTAAAATCATCCGGAAGAAAGGGCGTAGATTCTGACATTAAATTCAAGCACGAATAGCTATGCTTGTTCAAACTTATGGCAGCTAGATGAGCGAGACCTAAGTTCCATCTATTTGAATAGCGATTTAAAGATACTTTGGTTCTTATAGCAATCTCAAAATAGTCACACAACTTTTAATTCTTAAAACTCAGTAATAACTTAAAGTTATGAAATGTTCAGGTTTATAAAGAAAAACGACAGTGATAATATATAAACCCATATACTAAAGCTATATATTATACAAATTAAATAAAGAGTATGAAGTGAAGAAGTGAAAGAGATCTTGTTTTTGCGTTCTTGGATTCATTCGTGATACAAGATAACATGCAATGAGTATTAATTATACATAAGCCAATCCGTTTTCAATATTGCCCTTCAAGGTCTTTAGACAGATTGGCAACAAAGTGTCTCTTTCGTAAGTGTCGAGTGAATTCATAATTTCGTAGTGGATTGCTTTAATCCCCGATTTGTTAATAGATAACGGAATAGAAAAGTAAGTCAAACCATCAATGTAATGCTGTCTTAGCAACTCAGAGCCTGGGGCAATTTCTTCATTGTTTCTGTTAACCAATGGAACGTACATGACAATGTTTTGGATGACATCGATATTACCGACTAGCAAGTTGATAAACTGCGCGGCGATCTTAAAACCAGCGTAAGCCATCGATAAGGTTGCACTGCCGTTACCATTCTTAGCCTTAACAATTTCATCACCACCGTACTGTACTCTATGAACTAATTTCTGTCTCATTTCTAGGGTGAGTATGTTCTGATAGTCCTTTTCATTGCTTAGTTTGGAAAACACTGGAATGATGGTGTCGCCAGAATGCCCACCAATGACCGGGATGATTGGCGAGTGATTTGACTTGAAGTTGTTCAGTTGCTGAATGAATGTGGATGCCCTTACTAGATCCAAATTGGTGATACCATAGACCCTTGCTTCAATCTTAGAATCCTCAGTACTGTGCTTGATCAAAGTTGATGCCAAAAGCGGCACCAAAGAGTTGATTGGGTTCGAGATCACTAAGATGTGGACCTTCGATAAATCACAGTATTTCGCAATATCCTGGCCTAGCGACTTGATGATACGAGCATTGACATCGATTAAATCGTCACGAGTCATGCCGGGCTTTCTAGGAACACCAGCTGGAATGATAATCAAGTCTGCATTCTTCAAACAGCTTTCGATGCCCCCAGTAGGATCACCCGGATAATGCGCTGTGGTCGTAATGGGAGTGTCAATGTGCGACAAATCTGCTGCCGTACCGACAATAGCATCCTTGTTCACATCGTAGAGCGAAAGCCTAATATGGAATGGAGAGTCACGTGCTAGCAGGAAAGCTGCGTTTGACTTTAATAGCAAGGACAACGACTGTCCAATACCGCCTGCTGCACCGAGTACAGATATCTTCAAAAGGTCGTTCGTTTCGACGTGGGTAGCTGCTGGCATTACAAACCGATTTGATAATGTGTTCTCAATCTTGTAGAAGTTTCTTTTCTTATCAATATCACAAGAGTATTAACCGTTGCTCATATTAACTCACATTCCAAGACAGAATTATACAGGCGCGTATACTGCTACTCTTATATACCAATCCAAGATTTAACTCCCAATATGCATTATCAATCGGATGCCTGTATCACTGGTGAATATGAATGACCTATACTACTATTAACATTTCTCTACCACTGAAATGTGATCACAAAATGATCACATATTAGTGATCAATTTACAGTTTACATAACTAATTCCGGAAAATCAACACTGCAAACTTTGGTATACAAAGGACATAGACATAACGTCAGTATAAAAATTATAACTGTACGGCTCACTGTTGTTACATATGTTGAGTAGGGGTGGAGGCACTGGAGGCTCAGTGGGTTAAAATGGCTCTTTTTCTGGCTTCCATGTCATTTTCTTGAAAACTTGCACGGTAGCTTCTCACTTACCCTGACTCTAACTCCTTGTTCGTGCGGCGTGTTGACGAGAGGTTCACATAGCAACGATGTTTTTCCGTTGCACGAGAGAAATTCCGGCACGTAAGGTTCTCTTGCGAGCCCACAGCAGAGGGTGGGGGAGGGCTTGCCACATGAGTTTTTCCATCGCCAGTACCATGTCATGCACATGCACGGTGTATGAATGAAATGACCTTGGTCATCGATCGTGTGATCGGTGGAAGGTGTCAGTATTCGCGGCAGATACGCAGGATGTTGCTGTTTGCGGCATTGCTGCCGCGGAGGATGCAACGAAGGCTGGAGGCGGATGTCCCCGCCTCCAGCCTTACCCTGCCAGTTCGGATGTTGACGTGCGGTATACACGTGACCACGGTGCGCTGCAATTTTCCGAAGCTCGAGTGTGTTGTGTTGCGTTGTTCGCTCTGTACACTGTGTTTCCCGAGGCACTAGGATTGCAGTGCATCACCCCGCCAGCCAAGACTGGCTTAGCTACCCTCTCTGGACAGAAATCGTGGTTAGAAAAAAAAGTTTTATTATGCAATCTATCTTCTTCAGCGAGATGCGATGCGATGCATGGATGACAGACACATCGAAAGATGGCGGAGACCAAGCAGCAATGCGAGTACTTTATAGTGAACAAGAATAGGAGGTGCGGGATGACCAGGCCTGCGGGCTCTACGTTCTGCTCGGAACATTCTGGCGATGCAGAAAGAGTGCCCTGCCCTCTGGACCCATCGCACACCATTGATCCCAAGAGGCTGAGAGCCCATCTGCGCAAATGCAACAAGGCGCGCCTGGACTTGTCTATCCAATCGAAGCACAAGGATATTCCATGGTTTCGCGAGAACATCAACTGGAATCACGTAAGCTCTGCAGGGCAAGAGGCTGGCCTCGAACCTGTTTCAAACGACAAAATGGTCGAGTGCATCGGTCTGATCAGGCTCATCATTGAAAAGGAGTTTGGCACAGACCCACTACCGCTACTGCAAAAACGAAATGCATTACTAGAGGCCACTCCCAGGTACGAGGCCCTGACAAACAGGAAGCATGCGGCGCAGCAATCGTCACTGATCCAGCATCTCATTGAGTCCGGTCTGTGGCCGACCGCGACTCCCATACAATTCATTGAGCTCGGCTGCGGCAGAGCAGAGCTATCCAGATACGTCAACATAGCTACTCAGCTGGACCGGAGTCCCGTCTGTTCGTTTCTCCTCATCGACCGGTCTTCCCAACGGATGAAGTTCGATAACAAGTTCCACGACGACATTTCGACGATGAACAGCCCTGGCGAAACTCAAAAAATGGTCATTCGACGCGAAAAGATGGACATCAAGGACCTGAACCTGGATCCGCTTTTGGACCGCCAAAAACCGTGCGTGGCAATCTCGAAGCATCTCTGCGGCGTGGCCACCGATTTATCTATACGTTGTCTGCTGAACAGCGAAATATGCCGGGAAAACCTGACCGGGGTGCTCATAGCCATGTGTTGTCGACACGTGTGTCGACCAGCACAGTACGCAAATATCCCATACATCGAGCAGCTGCTCGCAAAGTACAATCCGGCGGCAAAAACTGCGCTGGGCTACACAGATTTCTTCAACTGCCTGAGAAAGTACTGCTCGTATGCAACATGCGGCGTCATGCCGGGGACAGACCTCCACACTGGCACAGACCATTTCACCAAGCTTTCCTTCGAGCAGCGTCAGCAGCTGGGTCACATGGCCCGCCGCATCATCGACCACGGCAGGTGTTTGACCTTCAACGACAGCCCTTTGGGGTTCCACGCGCGTCTGTTCAGGTACGTCGACAGATCCACGACACTGGAGGACACCGCACTACTGGTATCACGTGGCACGGATCACGCTACCCGGCCCTACCTTTAAACCGCATGCCCTCACACTAACCCGGCCGAGATTATGTACCTACTTAACCTAAGCTAACCTCTACGTCTTCTCCCGTCTCATCGGTGAAACCCAGTTCGGTCTCTCGTTCCGCGCCCCCTAATCCTCCGGGGCAGCATTCCAGCATCCACTAACTCCTACCCGAAGCCAAGCAAGCAGTCTGTCCGCACGCAGGTGGGCCTTGCGACGCGCCGGGGCGTCGCAAGGCCCACCGCAACTCTTTCGGCAAAGCTTCATAGCGTCCTGTATTTGCACCAATACAGGAATCCCAGCAGCCACTTCCGATCCACCCAACCCACCAACCCACCGCCAATTCCTTTACTTCCCACTTCACCTCGGATCATCTTCCTATTCCTCACCACCATACCATGCCTGCCACAACCTCTTCTCTAAGTGCTACAACGGCCCTCTTTGCACTTACCTGTGTCGCGATTCAATATTTTCTCTCCAGCACGATATCGTTCCATGATTCAGCAATATGGAATTTGGAAAACAGCATACTATTTGGAAAAGAGGTATATATCTTGCTAAATATTTTATATAAGAACAAGTTGGAAGTTTCCATTGCAAGAGTGTATTGTTCTCAATTATCTTCAATTGGTTTGTGTTTTCAGTCAAGCAAGTATAAACTACAAATAATAATAGAAACATAATGACTGTTAAAGATATCCTAAGTAGAAAGAGCGGTGTGATTGTTGGTGACGATGTTAAAGCGCTATTCGAATACGCCAGAGAACATAAATTCGCTATTCCTGCGATCAACGTGACTTCTTCGTCAACCGTTGTTGCAGCGTTGGAGGCTGCCAGAGACAACAACTCTCCTATCATTCTACAGACCTCGAACGGTGGTGCTGCTTACTTCGCCGGTAAGGGTATTTCCAACGCGGGCCAAAACGCGGCCATCAAGGGTGCCGTTGCTGCTGCCCATTATATCAGATCCATTGCTCCAGTTTATGGCGTCCCAGTGGTTTTGCATTCGGACCATTGTGCCAAGAAATTGCTACCTTGGTTCGACGGGATGCTAGAAGCCGACGAGGCGTACTACAAGGAGCACGGCGAGCCTTTGTTCTCCTCCCACATGCTTGATCTATCCGAAGAGCCCGACAACGAGAATATCGCCACTTGTGCCGAGTACTTCAAGAGAATGTCCAAGATGGACCAATGGCTAGAAATGGAAATCGGTATCACCGGTGGTGAAGAAGACGGTGTCAACAACGAAAAGATTTCCAACGACAAATTGTACACCACTCCTGAAACCGTGTACGCTGTGTACCAAGCTCTATCTCCTATCTCTCCAAACTTCTCCATTGCTGGTAGTTTCGGAAATTGTCACGGTGTGTATAAGGTTGCAGCCAAGTTGAGACCGGAAATTCTAGGTGACTTCCAAACCTACGCTGCCAAGAAGACCGGTAAAGATAAGCCATTGTTCTTGGTCTTCCATGGTGGTTCGGGCTCCTCCACCGCCGACTTCCATACTGCTATCGACCATGGTGTCATCAAGGTCAACTTGGACACTGACTGTCAATGGGCCTACTTGTCAGGTATCAGAGACTACGTTTTGAACAAGAAGGACTATTTAATGACTGCAGTCGGTAACCCAGAAGGCGACGACTTGCCTAACAAGAAGTACTACGACCCAAGAGTCTGGGTTAGAGAAGGTGAGAAGACCATGACCAAGAGAGTTGCCGAAGGTTTGGAAATCTTCCGTACCAAGAACACTTTATAATCTCTTTAACCTTATGTCCCGTCAATATATCTTTGTAGAACAAACCTTTAATTGAAATCGTTACGATAAAATCTGAACTTGCGAGCAGCAAACACGCTACGCTACCGCTGAATGCGTAATTCGAAATGCGTTATCATCGGTTAGTTGCACGGATCTGTGAACATACACTTTATATTTGTTTCATGCACCGAACAACCTAAAACAGCACATGATCCGATTGTGTATAGTTCTGTGCTACTACTTTTCTCTCCTCTGAATCATAACTCCGACCCGCCGAACTGAAAGGTCTCTTTAAGATCTTTTGCAGTGAATACTATTTGGACCATTAATTAGTGATGTATATAAAGCATTCATTTTGATTCATGTATCTCCGAATAGTGCTTAAGTAAAGAATCTAAGTGTTTCTGGATGGAAATTCCAGTATTTTCGATATACCAGGATATAACTTTATTATGAGTTGTATCATGATATATCGATGCCAGTCCAACCATGCTGTTGTCGCAGTCAAATATTCTAATCACGTGATCGAGGGTCAACTCTTTCTTTAATTTTTAAAGGTATACGAAATGTCTAGTGATAACTTGATAGAACTAAAGGTAATACATATCTGCTCGAATACGATGAACATGCGGTGATCCTTAATCATACTACTAGAAATGGATTTCTACTCAAATCTACCCGTTAATTTGCAACAGCCGACTTTATTTGAAATCTTGTCTGTCAATGAGATTAGGAAATTGATTAAACCTACTTTGAAGTATATTCTATCGACTTATCTCCAATATAAACCGACCAGGTGGCTACTCAAGTTATACAACAAATTTGATTTTCTGATACTATTATTGAAGTCTTTGATTGAATATCGACATATTCAAACGACTGGCGCTACTATACTAGACAGATTCTACGGATTGAAACGATATTCCAGATTCCATAACAGATTCATCCTTTATTTGGGTATATGGCTCCATGACGGGTTCATTGAATACTTGAGCGATGTTCTAGACCAATACCATGAAGTATTACAATCTAAGAAATTAACGCAACAGTTGAATTCGTGGCAAACCTCGTTTGACAATCTGTATCCAAAGTTGATCAAAATGTTAAAAGTCGTCAACTTTTGTTTCAAACTAAAATATTTACATGATTCAAAGGAGACAGATTTGGTTCACTTTATTACACAAATACGATACGAGAGATTCGAAGAGCCTGAACACAATTCGTTACCACCAATCGCAAGACGCAAAAGAACGAATCTTCCACGGATTTTATCATTGTTCAGGGATATCATGGAAAAGACGTCTAGTATGTTTCTCGATAGACTGTTCCCTACTTTCCTAGTGGTCATTAGAGTGTTACAATTGATTAACCAACAACCTGACCTTTTCAAAGAGGAGGTTAAAGTCAAGAAACCAAGTCCTCCAGTTTTAAAGAACTCAGATACAGAAACAGGAGGTTTTTGCCCACTTTGCGATAAAGTTATCGAGCAACCTGCTATGATTTCAACTGGATATGTTGCGTGCTACGAATGCATAAAAGACTGGCTTTCTTCAAATTCAACATGTTTTGTTACTGGAAATGAAATCGATAGGGAAGTGCGTAAATTATTAATTTAAGATTATGAATCAATCTAACTCCATATTGGTTTCCAGTTGAATGAACATCGTTTGAATCATCACAATATCTTTTTCAAGATCTGACATCTTCGTGAGCAGGTTGGGTGATTTTCTTTGATATCGTAGTAATAGTAAATATATTTCTTGAGAAATCAAATCACTAGGTAAGTCAACAGATTCTAGATAAAAAATCATTCTATCTATTCTTTCTTTCAACTGAGATTGTAGCAACATCAAATCGGTGGGCTCTTCCTGTATCTCCACATCATTGTTGATCAATTTAACGGGATATTGGACATCTCCCTGGAATTGTAACAATTTGGGCGTTTCGGGAAAGTAATGAAAGGTTGACAAAATCTTAATGTCTTTCCTTTGCACTTCCAGGATGAGGTCGTCATAGTCATATATTTGTGGATCCACCAATAGCATTCCTACCAAATCGCCTGGTTTCCAGCTGAATAATTTAAGTTTGTTTATAAAGTTCTCTTCCCCAGTATATTGTAGACAGCCCGAGGCAACAGTACCCTCTAAAATCAGAATAAAGAGCAATGGGCCATCATAGCTCTTAATGGCCGAGTTCACTTGTAAAACAGTATCTTCTAATAAATCCATTTCTTTAGGTATCTTAGCTTCATGGAGAAGCAGGAATAACGTTGAAATTTGTGTAACTTGTTCAAACTTGAAACCTCAAAATCCGTCGAGAGCCATAGTATAGCTTAAAACAAGCGCTTGCAAAATCAATCCAAAACTGTCGGGGCTTAATTAGACCTATCTTTACGTTTCCAACAAGTGGTTGTAATTTAAGTTTTGGAATTGTATACATTAATTATATATTTTATATTTACAGGAAAAATAAAAGATGGTTCTCATGATAAGGTAAGATAAGATATATCTTATACGATGACTTCACCCTTGTCAAGGACGACCGGTTGCTGGCCTTGAACTGGTTCATAACAGTACCACTTTAATAATGCATCTGTAGCTGCTCTAGCTTTAGCTTCTTTTAAGGAAGAACCGAAACCTTCACCTAATTTTTCTGGGCCACTGAACACACCAACAATGAAAAGAGGAGACTTCGATAATCTACCGTTTTCAGCTAGTAGCTTTGATACCGGTCTCTCTAGCCCTTCACGGCGACATAGAGTAGATAGCTCTCTAGTAGGTTGTTCGAACTCAAATAGTTTTGAAACGTCCAATTTTCTCGACAAGATATGATCTAGAATGAATTGGCGAGCTTTATCGGTGGTTTTCTCTAGAGTGAAAAATGCGCCGATGATACTCCTCACGGCAATGGCCATCGCGTTTACTTGGCTGAAGTTGCTCAAGCTGCTTGTAGAATCTTCAAAGTAGTGCAACTTACCCAAAGTCACAGTTACATCTTCATTTTTGGAATATCTTTCCATCAAACTCTTGTTTTCCACCTCGATACCCCAAGAGGCACCGACATTGTGTAATGTTGTGTCGTTGATATACGCATCCAATGCCGCGTTCATGATAGGCGTGGGCAACCGAGGATATTTCTTCATTAGTTCGGTTGTTACCGTCAAAGACAAAATATTCTTCCCAAGAATATTCAATCCGACGTTATCATTACTCGTTACTCCAGCGGTGTGACATGTCAAACATTTGGATAACAGGGACAATGGGAACTCCGAAGGTAATTCCAATCTAGAATGCAAAGTGATTAAATTGGGGCTAGTGGTGTTGCCTGGATTCTCCAACAACGCACTGATCTTATTTCTGTACTCTTTTAAACCTGCCAATTCGGATTGACAAATACGCGACGTGGAGGAAAATCCTCGCACCGGCACAAGCAATCTTAACACTGACATTATGCTTCCAGTATGGGGTTTTGCTTGGTCTCGATCAACAATCCACTTGATGTATCAGTGTACAAATTTTTCCCTGATAGACTTGCACAATTCTTCATACTACTCTGTTCTCATCGAGTTGATCTTGTCCAATCCAATCTTCAAAAATTTTTTTTGGAAATTGATGAAAAACTCGATTACCCGGAAGCGCACGTGACTTACACTTCTTTAGAGGTTATTGCATAATGATATCTGAGATGAGATGAGATGATGGCCTGGGACAAGTAGAGATGAGAGGAGATTGGGATGAGTTAGAGATGAGCCAACGAGAGCCAAAATCCATACAAAGATCCAAGGTATAAATTACAACAGCATCGAGTTATCATGTGGAGAAGGTTTTATAGTGTTCCTGCAACAAGATTTCACCCGACAGTGTATGCTATGTCCACACCTTCGAACCAACGGTCTGCGATTGGTATAGTTCGTATTTCTGGCAGCCACTCAAAGCATATTTTGGAGCTTTTAACACCCAAGAAGAGTATCGTTCCTAGAAGGCCAATGGTTAGATCTTTGTACGATCCGAGCTCTGGGGTGATGTTGGATGAGGCAATAGCCATATACTTCCCTCAGCCGAAAACGTACACAGGAGAGGATATCGTAGAGCTACATTTGCATGGTGGGAAGGCCATTGTGAGGGCGGCGTTGAAAACCATCCAGTCGTTGAACGGACCCGATAGAGAGATAAGAATGGCTATGCCTGGCGAGTTCAGTCGACGTGCTTTCCAAAATGGCAAGATGGATTTGTTGAAACTAGAAAACATCAACAGTATGATACATGCGGACACAGAGGTACAAAGGCTGTCGTCATTACATTCCAACCGGAATAGAGAGCTCTTTACAAGCTGGAGACAAAAAATTATAGACGAAACAGCAAAACTGACAGCTATCATAGACTTCGGCGAGGATATTGAACCCGAAGATGTCGATGAGATTATACAAAAGGCTAGTGACGAAATCTGCCAACTTAAAGATGAAATAAATAGGTTTATGTTCAAGATTGAACGCATGGGTGTGTTGAACGACGGGATAAAATTAACTTTAGTCGGGGAACCAAACTCTGGTAAGTCTTCTTTATTGAATGAGATTTCAAAAGATGATATATCAATTGTCAGCAATATTCCAGGTACGACACGGGACTCCATTGACGTTATCATGGACATTAACGGATTCAAGTGCATTTTAACAGATACTGCCGGTATTCGTCATGGGACCTCTGATGCCATCGAGATCAAAGGCATCGATAGGTCCAAAAGAAAGAGTTTAGAAAGTGACTTAGTAATGCTTGTAATAGATTCTTCAAACCACAAGATTGATAAAGAGTTTAGACGGTTCGTAATCGATAATCTGTCAAATAAGCCGTTGATCATCGTTCTAAACAAGTTGGATTTGGTCGATAAAAAAACGTTAATGGGTATTAAAGAAAACGTACAAAGCCAGTTCGAGAATGCAAGCATTCATTCGATATCGTGCCTAACGAAAGATGGAATTGAAACTTTGGTCGAGTCCTTAACAAAAACTTTTAAGCAAATTTCCTATACTGAGGATGAGGACCCGATTACTTTATCAAGTAGAGTTAACGAAATCCTGCAATCCGATCTCCTATACGGAATTGAGCAGTTCTTTCATTTCAAGCATGAAGGTGACATTTTAATGGCTTGCGAGTCTCTTAGAATAGCATCTGATGGGATAGGTAAGATAACAGGCGAAAATGTAGACATAGAAGAGGTACTAGACGTTGTATTTTCGAAGTTTTGTATCGGTAAGTAGTTCTAAATATCTCTCCCATTCTTCTGCCATAGACTCTAATTCTTCAACTTGGTTCTCAAGCTTGTTTAATATATCTGAACATTCTTCCTTGGCATGTACCCAGTTTGTGATCTCTTCATCTTTCTTCATCTTTCTTTGCAATGTTTCTAATTTATCATAATTTTGGTTTGTTTCCTGTTCAAACCACGAAACATCGGTCACAGTAAGCAGGTCCACTCTTTGCTGCAAACTGCTGACCAAATCTTCAATTGTAGATTTCAAAATCTTCTCCTTCATTAATCAGGTTGTTCAGGCTGTTCTGTCATATTATAGGGTTGAAATGTTATTTTCCAATGATGAATGTTAAATGGAATTCATTTTAAAGACCTGCTACTCAATTAAGCATAAAGAACTGCATCTCACAAAGTGCATAGGGAAGAGAACGGGATGGTTGTATTTGTGCATAAGTTCGACGTTCTGAAAGGAAATACCTTGATTTGGACCAATGGTGATGAATCAGCTTTGAAAGGTTTAGAGTTTACGGTCCTACCATCTGGGATACATACAAGAAGCAAAGATTGCGTGTATTTCGAAGTTGATGGCAAACCTGGCATAGCTATTTTCAAGCAGAATGGACAAGATCTAAATTCTATCGACCACCATATCGATAGAGATGAAGTCAGAATGTTTAGTTTTGGAACGTTATTCGACGGTCCAATGGATTTTGCAAGTTTATCCACATACGAGGCTGGAATGGAAGCAGCCTTTAATGACTGGTGGTTAAATCCAGATTACAAAATTCTTGAAAGATGGGATGAAAGCAAAAGGTGTGAGACCACTGCATTTCCTTTCGACGAGTTCTGTTTAGATGTAGGTCCATTGATAATACAACTTTGGAGGTACGCTCTATTGCAAGAGAGAATACTTGTACTCAATAAGGGAAAAGAGGTAAAGAAATGTAATATGCTATGCCATTTGCTATATGAATTCGGGAACATGATTAATAGCTCTTATACTAATCTTATGACGCTTACGATGTTAGATTGCGAAAAGCTAAAGGATACGGAGTCATGGTGTGGAACCACAAGTGATGAAATAATCGTCTATGAGGAGGATCTGTACGACAAGTTGGTAACTTGGGATGAAGACGGAATTCATTTCAAAGATCATAATGGTGAAATAAAATGCAACGAGGTCGATTTCACTATTTTCAAATCACTGTGTGCAACAGATATGTCATCTTATAAATATCAATACGAGTCATCCATTATTTGGTCCAAGTTGATAATAGATGGACTATTTATGATCTTCACAGGTAATCTATGCAAACCTTGGTATCATCTTGAATTCGAACCAGTTACTGACCCAAATTTTTATCAATATTTCTCCACTAAAAGCAAAAAGATCTATACCACTTTAAAGGAAATAATAGACTCTAATCCTGATCAAGATACGATATACAAAAATGCTAATTTGTTGATAGAATTAGAATTAGACTATTTTTATGACAGCGACTTTATCAGAAATATCTCTCAAAAATGGTTTGGAAAGCCTATTATACCAATTTATATAGATCTAAGTTTTACATGTTAACTATACCTTCATTAAATTATTAGCCAAATTGTGGAAGCCACTATAGAAATACCAATAACTGCTGTAATTATAGCTGCACCAGCCTTGTCACCTCCAGTAGTAGTGATTGGAGCCAAATTAGTTGGTCCCTGTTCAGTACCTGCAGCAGGATTGCCTTGCGAAGTTCCTCCTTGAGTAGAAGAGTACGGAGCAGGTCTGTCTAAACACCGAACATTTTGCATTATTTCTAAAGCTGCCATCTGTTCACCTAGCCCATATTTACCATCCCAACCGCCTAAAAACCAATTCAAACCACACGTATGTCCATCAGTACCACCAGAGCACGCCTTGGCTGCACCAACAGCAGAAGCTTTGATCAACTTCATAACATCCGACCTAGTTTCAGGAACCATTAGAGCTGTCAAACCTAAAAATCTGGAGAAGTAAGCCTTAAAGGAACGTTGATCCGTATTACAGGTATCAGAACCTTGACAAGCAGCTTCATACAAAATACTGTTGTTAAAAAAGACGTTAGCAGATTGCAAAAAGTTCTTTGTTCTGACGTGCCATGTTTCAGATTCTGTGTAGTTGTACAAGTACGCACTCCCACTTAACATCAAACCTTGGTTATATGTCCATTGATATTTCACTGTATCAGTGCAGTTCTCATCAACCGTAGCACCATCGTACACGAAATAGCTGGTAGGATCCTTATCGACCAATAGCTCAATACTTTGCATCCAGTCGTACACTTTTTCAGCCCATTCTACATAGGTGTTATTACGCGTGTAACGTGCCAATCTTGCAGCAATGTGGAAAAGGGCAGCATTTGAGACGGAGTTCTTATAATCATAACCAGAGTTCCAGGTAAAAATCTGCCATCTTAAGCCTCCGCCACACGTAGAGTCGTCCCAACGCGACGCCATCGTATTGAAAACAGCCTGGGCCAAGTACAACCACTGTGGCTTATCTTCGGGTGGATTTGGGAAGTTTCTTTCGGTAGCAGCCATCACAGCAAAACCCCAAAACGCTTGATCATCGTTACCCTCTGTCGTAGTCTGATTCAAAGGCATATAGTCGTAGTGCGTCCCCGTCTGATATAACAACGCTTGAGTTATTACATCGTTGTACGTATCATTCTCCATATACCACCAATAATCAAGCATGGACCCCCATGCACCACCAGCTTCCCACCAATAGTATGGATCCGAGAACATACCAATAGTACGTCCATATTCCAACCCTGTGTAGTAATCCATCAACCCATAAGCCACCAGCGCTGTCGCATTTTTCAAAGAATCTAAACTGTCGACATCGAGATCAATACCGGAAACGACAGAGCAAAGCGTTACCACTGGTATTAATAAACTAGAAGCTCGCATTTCTAATATGTGCACACACGATAAGACAAGATCAGCCGATACCCAAGCACAGTAACCAACTAGATCGCTTGCTTCTTAAATAGCTCAGCATCATGACCAAGGTCCATCCTGGAATAAAAGTGGATATAAATAAATTTCATGATAATTTGTAAGATCAGGATTTCTAAAAGTGAGCATGCTGGGCAGAAACATAGGGCCAATTCAAGAGAGAGAGAGGGAGAGTCCGTCCCTGCACACCCCTGCTCCACAGAGAGCCACCCCAGCCGCAGCTCCTCTGCAGTACCCTCGTTCTAATTTGCGTTATTTTGTTTTATATAGTTCTATGTGTATGATGCTTACGCTCAAAAGCCTAGAGACTTCAGCAAGTTCAGCTTGACCTGTCTCTCGAACTCTGGCCGGTTGTCTCTCCAGAGTATACAGGCATCGATGTTCGCACCGGACTCAATGTTCGGCTCACTCAAGATGCTCATGACGCTTAAGAGGATTTTCTCCACGCTTTGAACTGGAGACCACCTCTCGCACTCGTGCTCATACATGTTGGGATCGGAGCCTGGAGAGTGTAGAATCGAAATGCACACTTCTCCGTTCGGATACACGTTCGGATGGAGAATGCTAGGCTGGAACGTCAGTTTGGGAGGGTTCAAGGGATAATCCTGCGGGAAATCCAATCTTGCGTTGAACACTCCACCCTCGTAGCACGAATCAGGTGGTCCCATGATAAGGCAGTCCCACTTGAATAGATTGGAGTCATCAATTGGACTAGCAAGAATCCCCTCGGGGCTGTCCTTTGTTAGTTTTTCCAGTTCCTTCAACAACCTTTTCTGAGCAGTCTTAGACATCGTCTTGGTCGTTCGTCCGGTAGTGGTGTGTGCTGAAGTA
Organism: Kluyveromyces wickerhamii; assembly: GCA_030564205.1. Classification (NCBI taxonomy): domain Eukaryota; kingdom Fungi; phylum Ascomycota; class Saccharomycetes; order Saccharomycetales; family Saccharomycetaceae; genus Kluyveromyces; species Kluyveromyces wickerhamii. The sequence continues at coordinate 223,932 of JAJLUE010000012.1, read as the reverse complement.
GAACATATGTGTCAACTTTTCAATAATACGTTAATAATATATATATCAAGCTTTTCATGTTGAAACTTTCAAGACGCCTGAGAAGCGCATGCACAGCAGGGACACGCGCGCGCACACGCACGCACACACGCGTATGCCGGCTTGCCGCGAGGGCTGCTGAGTCGCCCGCTCCTGCCAGTGTGCGAAGAAGGCCTTTTGGCCTTCTCTCGGGACAGATAGCAGCCCCATCCTTCCGCGCCCACTCCCCATGGAGCGTGCGACCACCGAACGTAGCACGTGACATATATGGCTCATCACGTGCCGCACCCCATATCGCTCCGGACACGTCCACTTGCGGCCGCAGGGCCGCAGGGCCGCAAGCCAGCGGGCGTGCCGCAGATGGCACGCCCCCCGGTACGCCCACTGGTACGCCTCCAGGCTCGCCCCCTGGCTCGCGCTTGCTCGCGTCCACTGGACCCGTCTGTCTGGCCTACGCACTTTATATTCTCTCGAGACATTATTAAGACATTGTTAATAATTCAAATAACAGAAAAAGATCGAGTGAAAAGAAGAATCTTTGGAACGAAGACCGGGTTTGCTGCATGCAGTTGGCAGCTAACGGATAAGGTTACGATATTGGTCAAGTGGAGGGTAGCTTTGTGTGCTTAGTTAGCAGATATGATCATTTTTAATGGGGAGAAATACTCGTGTGTTTCATGCATTCGCGGTCATCGTTCTTCGACTTGTAAACATAGCGACCGAATGTTGGTCAAGGTCAGAACCAGAGGAAGGCCGGCTCCACTGGATATAAGAAAGGTAATATTGGTAGACAAGGACTCTAGAGTGAGTGGGGATCACGCCAAGGACTGCGAGTCGCCGCAGTCGTCCCAGTCGTGCTGCGGTATGAACAAACAGCCAATTTTGTTTTTAAGAGCAATTACTACGGAAAAAGCACTCTTGGTGAACGGTGACTTGAAAATCATGGTAACTTCAGAATCGGGGACGCCTGATGTGTCAGGCAGCAGCTCACGGTCGAAAGTCGACGAGTCGTGTAAATTTGTCTCGGAGCACGACTTTTTGCTGAATCATGCAACGGGCAGTAATTCCTGCTGCAATTCGTCATCGGACGAGGCCAGCACGAAATATCTGGACTCTGCAACGCACGAGATGAAGTCGGAAATGAACCAGAGCTTGTCTGGCGACGAGTTGATGAACTCCAACGACTCGAATAATCACATCTATCAGGACTCCATAGTGGAACTATTCACCCAGAAGGGTGCATACTTGAGTACGACGTGTTCGTGTAACGAACACTGTCAGTGTGAAAACTGTCTGATTCACAGAAAAGAGGAGGAGTTGGAGCATTACCTGCAGGAGCTAAACCAGCCCTTGATAAATTTGGGAAATGCTCACTTGATGACAAGCTTGAAACACCAGGAGCCGTCGTTGCTAGCAACGGCCACCACGGCCACGGCAGCTGCAGCTGCAGCTGCAAGGAATGAATATTTTGGCAATGGAGGCCAGAACATGGGACCCATGTGTCTTTGTCAACCAAGCTTTTGTATGTGCATTAACTGTTTGATGCATCCAGAAGAGATAATCTCAATGTCCGAGTTATTGCTGTACGGATTATTGAACTATAAATGGAAAAAGAAAACAGTTATAAAGTACAAAAACAAGTTGATACCATCCAAGTACTGGTGGGATTTCATAGACTCTCAACTACCACTCATGGACGAAAAACAGCTGCGATGCGTTAATATGCTCGAATGGTTTGATAATTTGGTAAGCTCGTATTCTTCTGAGCTACTTGACGCCAATCAAGATTCCGGTTCTGGTAGAATTAACCAGCGTAATAAACATGTTAATAATGGGATCAACTCATCATCTAGATCAAATAACAGCGTCTCTTCTCGGAAAAATAATGACACTGAAAATAGTAACATGGATGATGATGCTGAGGATAACGACGATGGTGATAATGACGATGATGCTGATAACGATGGTGAAACATCGATTGAAAACAATCATGACTCTCTACAATTTAATAACTTACTCCTGTAAATAGACTTTCAAGGATATATCTAGCTTCTCTTTTACCGCTTTCCCACGCTCCATATGCACAACCAGCACCATCCATGATAGTGTGCTCCCCGGCAAACCTAATGTTACCTTGCCCAGCGGTCAATGCTATGACCAGTTCCATTGGATCGTCTCCAGGTTTGCATGCACTATATGCACCACGAGCATAAGGATCTGATGACCAGGAAGTTGTCATTATGTTTTTCAATAAAGGAATCTCTGGATCGGACAATTTATCTTCCAAATCTTTGATGTAGTTTTTAGCTCCCAGTGATTCCAGAACTTTGTTTAGGGCCGGCTCAAAAAATGCTTCTACTTCTTCTGCAGATAAAGACTCAACATACTCAGTGATTGGTTGTTGAATTAGAGCAACAAAGGTAGCTGTATTGGTACGTTTTGCCATATTAAAGAAAAAGATTGGGTTCATCCAACAATTTGAAGTACTTCTAGCTAATTTCTCACCAATCCCTTGCAAGAATGAGGTAAAATCAGAATTGTTTCTTACCATGTCTACGAAATTGCAAGGCTGTTCATGCACAGTTAACACCCTTCCTTCCTGTGTAGACCATTTGATCTGGTCGAATTCAAAGATAACTTTCCCCAACGATCCATACGAAGCCTTTTCGGTGAGAGCACTAGTTATTTTAGCATTTAGTGGCGGGCAAAATTCGATGCGTGGAACTTCTGTTGAGTGCTTGTCGCAAGATAATTCCAAAATAGATTGAGGAACAGTTACAACGCAGTAGTCGCATGTGTAAGTTGCCTTATTGGTAACAATCTCGTACTTTCCATCTGGCAGTTTTGTTATCTTAGAAACAGATTCGTTTAACTTGATGGAGCCTATAATATCCTCGCTTATTCTTTTTACAATTTTTTCATAGTGTAAAACCAACGCATTCCTCCCATTATGCTCAATACCTGACCATTTACCACTCATTTTAAACCAATCAATACCATGCCATAGTTCCATATACCTCAACAGCTGCGGCAAATGCAATAATTGTGCGTCTGTAAGCAAATCCTTTTTGGTGAAGCAGAATTCCATACACAGCTGGAAATAGGAAACATCGTCGGCCTCCAAGGAGTCATAATACTTAAGCTCAACCCACTTCTCAAACTCAATCCTCAAGCAGTCCAGCTGATCAACGTGCAATCTGCCTTTTTCATTATCCACTATAGCAATTGAGTCCTCATCATCAAAAATAAAATCTGCACGTTCGTCTTCAGGTAGCTGTAGTTCCTCTAGGAACAAGCCGTTGCTCAAAGTATCATGATGCCAGGCTGCACCGAACTCATAAGATCCATTTAACCCCTTCTTTGTCGATAACCGGCCACCTATTCTGTCACGTGATTCGAGACAAATCACAGATTCAACACCGTTAGTGGCGAGCTCGGAGGCTGTCTTCAAACCAGAAATTCCGGCACCAACAACGACAACTGTAAAGTGACTCATTTTCGAGATAGATACCAATTTATTTGTAGATAGATCCGTTTATTGGACATCATCTAATGGATTCGGTGCTTGTACTACCTCATCCAAATCTTTTCATTTCAGCAATATGCGTAAAAGTGAAAAATGTCAAAAATATATAGTTACAACGCGAAATTAAATAATTTAAAATTTACGCGAGAGACTACTCATCCGATCAAATTAGAAGGTCAAATCACTTCAAGACAGTGTCTGCAAGAAGCTTTGGTTTCAAAACAAGTGATTCCCAAGATCTGTGAAGCGTTTCAAGGTAGAATTTTGAATAAGTCTAGTAAAAAGCTCCACAATGTTTAGACAGACGAAGAAGCGAGTGGCTAACAGACGTAATTTTGCTGATGACGATCAAGGCCGAGTCGACATTAGAGGGTATGGTAATGAAGATGATGGTATGGAATATGATATTTTATACCCTACCAAGCTCACTTGGTATAGACTACCTCCTCGCGGTGAGATCACATTGGAACAGTTTGAGACTTGGGCAATCGATAGATTGAAGGTGCTTCTTGAACTGGAGTCCTTATTGCAGAGAAACAGAAGCATGAAAGAGATCGAGACAGCCATCAAACCTGTTTTGAGTGCCAAACTGAATCTCGGAAATGACACAGAATCGCGCAAAAAAGATTACTACTCGCATTTTATCTTGAGATTGTGCTTTTGTAGATCAAAGGAACTAAGAGATAAGTTTGTTAGAGCGGAGACTTTGCTCTTCAAGATACGGTTTCAAATGCTTACTAACCAAGATCAACTAAGATTCATCGACAGCTTGGATCTGCCTTACTTAGAGAGCATCGATGACAGCGAGAAGAAATCGATTTCGACTGAGTTATACCAAACAGTGTCGCATTTGCTAACCTTTCAGCTAAATATAATGGAGGAGAACCAGAGAAAGCAATATTTTGCCGCAGAGAAGTACTACAAATTGCCAATGGAAAATGTCATGGATTTGGTTGGCGCACGTCAGGTATTCGTTAAGAACGGATGGGCTTATCTCCCACAATTCCAACAGCTCAATCTTATCAGCAACGAGTTCAGCGAGTGTTTGCAAGTTGAACTCATGAACACCTACCAGATGATACCGAAATTAAACGAGGACGACCGAATCCTTCCAATTCTACACCATTTGTCCTCTGGATACGTCGTTACAGAATCGCAGGAACTGAATGGAAATAGTACCAACGATGAGTATACCCATAAGTCAATTAAAACTAAAGAGGTGATGGACCATTTCCCACTGTGCAGTAAACAGTTAATGCAGCAGCTGAAGCTGAATAACCATTTGAGATACCAAGGCCGCCAACAGCTCTCGTTTTTCCTCAAGGGAATAGGTCTATCTGCGGACGAGGCCATGCAGTTTTGGTCAGAAGCCTTTACTAGAGGCGGTAAGATGACCATAGATCAGTTCAATAAAGAGTACCGCTACAATTTTCGTCACAATTACGGCTTGGAGGGTAATCGTATCAATTACAAACCCTGGGATTGTCGTACTATCTTATCGAAGCCTAGACCCAGCAGAGGCGAATACCATGGCTGCCCTTATCGAGATTACCAGCCTGAGAAATTGGCATCCACCTTGAAGGAGATGTCTTTGACTCAGCAGCAAATTAACAGCGTGATGGACTCTTGCCAACACCAAGATTACACCATAGCATGCACGAAAGTGTTTGAAGCTACGCATAAAACCGGGGCGTCAGACTCGCAAATTGTACATCCAAATCAGTACTTCGACAGATCCAGACAATCGGAGCAGCTGGCAGATTAGTCACGTGATCGGCCCCGTTTCACATGCAGATCCATGTTCTCGCGTTGAACCGTTGGCCACGCTTTCCGGCACCTACCTTGCACCGTTTTCCGAGAGTGCTCTGAAAGCGGTATCATTCGGGCCTCCCCGCGTCACGCACTCGAATAACGGCTAACCCGCATCCACTCTGCTTCAAATTTTTCACTTTATCCTCTATGAGGCGTATTTGCATATGCCTGTCCTGGCGTCAGAACCTTATCACTCCACCACTTCGGATTATAAGCCATTACTAATACCATGCAAAGTGGCATGCAGCATTATCGAAGTTTGTTAGACGGAGAGAAAAAATCGTGGCAATCCCCTCGAGCTGGCCACTTCGATACTTTTGTGCCTCTATTGAAAAGTGTGTCGTCGAAACTGCAGAGCTTTTTGTCCGGCCCCATCTGAGAGCTGCAGCGTGCATCAACTTTTTTCGTATTATATAATTCCTCGGCGACGACCGTCATGCAAGTATTAAAGAGAGCGTTACCTATAAATGAACAAGATATGAGCAGCGCGTGTAAACACTGCACAGAGATAGTACTGATGTTCGAATAAACGAGAAAACATGGTTCTATGATGTGTTTTATTTTCTCTCTCTTTCTTTCCTACAGCGAGCTGCTTTCCTAGGGCAGTTAACCTCCACAGGTAAACATGCTACTAAGCAAGGTTGAAGCAGATTCTCAAGATAAGCGGCGCTAGAATATACATAACCGATTGAAACGCATACTCCGTATATGCGTTTCTAGTTTTCGCCTTTTTTCTGGAGGGCCGAAAGCAGCTGCGGACGGTGGGTTTTACAGGCGTGAGCAAGTTTTTTTTGTTCCAGATCTAGACTCGGAAATAACCCTCCTCTGGAAGGGACTGCTCGTGAGCCTGCAGTCTTGAATCCAAAGTCATGTGGAAGCCTGTGTCTTGTGTCACTAACTCCTTATGATGCCTAACAGGCGGGTACGCAAAGCTGTGTTTTTCCACGCAGATTCACGGACCCATTGTTTCTCGAACACCGTCCATTCCGTGCTAACTTAAAAAACTTCCGGGTCAACTATCTGTACATCAATGTAGAAAAGAGTTCATGTAATACACACATAATATATATAACCTGCCGAATATGTCGTAACAATGTGTAGGGTTTGTCCATCTTGTATGCAGGAACGAACGCATAATACCCCAGATTAGAAGCTCTTCCATAGCTGACTTCTACATATCCTTGATTCGTTTTAACACGACTTTCCGCGGAGCCTGAACAAGAACTCTACGTTCAAAGCTTACAATCCCATTCTGTCGCTCTAATCCCTGTTGTTGGTGTCCTATAGAACCACATCTTTTGAGATTTTATCGTTCAAAACATCGAACTGTGAGTACAGTTTTGAAAAAAATATAATAAAATAACAAACATCAAATCGATACAAAGTTTACAACACTTTCAACACCCACACAAGAGTCAATTAGAGACAGTAAAAAGACGATCCATAGATCCGAGTTGTTATTAATTTTTGGCGACTATACTCTTACTTAATCATTTGATCTTGGATCTTTTTGTCGCGTTAGTGATTGTGTATCTTGTCTTTCAGAATCTTCAATGAATTATTACAGTTATTGGGACTATCCATACTATGGCCAGGGTCAGGGTCAACCACCGGTTCCGGGACAGCCACAGGGTCAGGCTCAACCGCCTGCTCAAAATCAGCAAGTTGGGCAAGTTGCGGCGCCTCATCAATCGGGGCAAGTTCAGATGAATGGGCCTAGCGATGACGGCTCAGCAAGTTTACTTCAAAGACTTAATCCGCAAAACCAATACATTGGGTACTCTCAGCAGCAGCAGCAGCAACAACAACAACAACAACAACAACAACAACAACAACAACAACAACAACAACAACAACAACAACAACAACAACAACAACAACAACAACAACAACAGCAGCAGCAACAACAACAACAACAACAACAACAACAACAACAACAACAACAACAACAACAACAACAACAACAACAACAACAACAATATGATAAGGGTCTTCCACAATTGCAGCCAATGGCATCTAGTGCTCAGCAACTGATGTACTATCCGTATTCTGGTTATTCTTATTATTACCAGCAAGTTCCTCAGCAGATACCTCAGCAACTTGTTCTGCCAGAGGAGGAAGTAGATATCAAATCACAGCAACAACTACAACATCAGCAGCAGCAGCAGCAGCAGCAGCCATTGGCTCCGCCACTGTTGTCCACACCAGCGGCTTCACAAAACACGGCCTATAGTCAGTCGCCGGGCTCGCGTTACTATCAATTACCTCCAACTTCGAATTATCAATATCCACGTTTTCAACAATACGGTTTACCATTAGTTTCACAGAATCAAAACGCGATACCTGCCCAAGGAGCTACCCGTAACAATGTCACAGCAGAACTGCCTGCTAATCGCAATGGTGCTATCAATTCTGTAGGTTCCTTCGAGAACCTATCACAAGCTGAAACTGAAATGACAGTGAAAAGACGTAAATCAACTAAGAGGTCTCAATTGGGAGGTCAACGCTCTTCTAACTACAATAACTCTGGCCAAAGATCGAAAGTCACTACAACAATGTGGGAAGATGAAAATACTATTTGCTATCAGGTTGAAGCCAATGGGGTGAGCGTCGTGAGAAGAGCAGACAATGATATGATTAATGGAACTAAGTTGTTAAACGTCACGAGAATGACAAGAGGTAGAAGAGATGGTATATTAAAAGCTGAAAAAATCAGGCATGTAGTTAAAATTGGATCCATGCACTTGAAAGGTGTTTGGATACCATTTGAGAGAGCGTTGGTCATGGCTCAACGAGAAAAAATTGACCATTTATTATACCCTCTTTTTGTAAGAGATATCCAATCTATCATCCAACAAGAGGCCAACGGAAAATTCCAACAGCAAAATCAGCCGCAACAGCAGCAGTTACATCATCAACAGCAGCAGCAGCAGCAGCAGCAACAGCAACAGCCCAGCATTTTGGGCAAAGATGGGTATAATTATCATTATGATCCATATGATTACATGAAAAAGACATCCAATGGGCAGCTACAAGATCCTCTACAAGTGGCACAAAATCAGCAATCGCTACTATCTATGCCCCAGCAAATCCCTCATTCGCACAGCAATGGGCAAGATGATGCCACAAATCAATTGCTAGTTCTGACACAGGCTGGTGTGGTAATGCAACAAAGAAACGACTATGAAGCTGCTCATCAAATGTCTCATTCAAACATAAAACAGGGCATAATCGAAGATAGACAACAGCAGCAGCATTCTGAACAGCCACTGCAACAGACACCTCTAGTTTCTCAAAAACAAGCTGAGTCTCTACGACCACCGTCTCCTCAGCCACAGAAACAGTCGTTAGAACATCATCAGGATGACAGAAGTGATCATGATTTGGATAGAACGGAAAGTCAACTGAAAGATGAAACAAACCAAAGCGATCCAGAATCTAATGCACTTTCTGCAAATGGGAAGGATTAATCCTCCATTGTAACTATAACTCTCTTACTTTAAGTAATAAATTGACTCAAACGATGTTCCGATTTCAAGATTTTCTTCAATTCCTGTTATATATATGTGTGTATATGCTAGTGTCCGCAACCTCATCGCCAAATATACGGCTAGAGTTCATCAGCAGTGTATCATTAAATTAATACTTAGCTATCATTATTACCCTAATTCATATGTCACGTGAATTTACAGACTCGTTTTTACTGTTTTTACATAAAACAAAATCGTTACTACGTGCAATGAATTGACGTGTTTTGTGGAATTAACAGAAAGTTCACAAATTGGCAACAGCTAAGGAGCGTTTTCTTTATACCTGCTTGCTGGACTGGGACAAATGATGCATTCAGGATCTACACCAAAACGATTCGTCTACGGAAATAATGATTTAAACGATCGAATAGTCCCGGAAGAGTACAAATACAACTCGTCAATGATAAATGAATTGATCAAACAAAACAAGGACCTGCAGAAACAATTGATGGATAAGCAAGAGGAAATTGATCGGTTGAATGTTTTGATTGGATCTTTTAGGGCCAAATTGATAAAATATACAGAACTGAACAAAAAGCTGCAAAGAGATCAGCTACAACAATTACAGTCACAGACCATGTTTAATCCAGAATCAGAACGAGCTTCATCTCCCCATTTGAGGCAACCAGATGAAGAATATCTTCAAATTAACAAAAATAATCGTCAGGACGATAATAAAATCGATAGTATCCAAGAGAAATTAGAAGCACTAACAAAACTGGTTGATCAAGCAATTCACAGACGACAAGACGATGACCGGAGTAATCCAATCAAAACCAGTTCAAGAATGGTCAGTGACGATGATATTATCATATCGGAATCTCAAGAATTTAAACAGTTACAGGACCAGATAGATTTACTAAAAAGAAAGCTACTAATCAAAAAAGAGAACGAACTGCGAAAGCTCTCTTTAAATAAAGAACTCGCTGATTTGATGGAGGAATTGAATATGAATATCAATGTTACCAGTCCAAGTAGTAGATCAGAAGCTCTGCAAACAAATACGCAACATCAGCATTCAAACCAGCATCAACCAATGCACTGCGAACATTGCCATCAAAATATTCATACCCACCAGCATGCTTCAGAACCTAGGTTTGTTAATTTAAAAGAGTCTTTAGAAACACCGACACCTACACCTACTCAAACTCCAAGAAAACTGAAAAGAGAAAAAGATAGCCATATTGCAAATAAAGAATACTCGCTATGGTAGGAAAAACATTTACTTCTGCAAAAGAGGCTGGATAACTTTTCAGAGGGTTATTAACGTTTTAGTCCATTTTCTCAGTGTTTTTTCTTGACAGATCTGGGCTTATTCAGTTTTACGTTCAATTAACATATTCTTAAGTTTATATAAAGATAGGTAGATGAATGGTAATATATGTAGATGTAAGGTGATCTACAAATTTTACAGTTGGATTCTCAATCCTGAGGCTGGAGAACCTATTTTGGAGATCAATCCGATAGAATCAGTTTTCCCCTTTTCTGATATATGATACTTTGCTCCCGTTAAAGGATCAGCAACGGAAGGAGATCCTTTATAGATGGGGGTGTGTGAAGCAGCGCAAATATCGAATTCAGCGTAAGGGTCGAAGTCAATTTCGACTGCATCATGTGCAATAGAATCCGCTTTTGCCTTAATCTTTTGGGCATGTTCAGCACGGGCACCAGAGGTTACAATTTTCAGGAATTCGCCTGCGAAATATGATGCTAGTACAAAATTCTTGTTTTTGAACGCTTGTGTCATTGCCACATTCAGAGCATTGCTCCTATGTACTGGAAGAAGTTTTGTTCTACTGAAGTAAGCTGCCAGTTCAAGGTTTCTTTTAGCGTCATCAGCAGGTAGAGCACGACGTTCCAATTCCATGGAAAGACCTAAAATGTATTCACGAGCAGTAGATAAAGCATTTTGAGCGGTAATTTCGTCTTCCTTGTCATGTACTGCCAATAAAGTAACCGCATAAATGACATCACGGAACGCTCCGATAGCTTGGTCAAGCTTATTGGCTTTGAAAGCCTTGAATCCTTCGTTTAGTTTTGATGTAACAACATGAACACCTGGTACTGATGGAAGTAATTTAGAATTGTCATCTTCTTCGGGGTCTGCACGGATGTATCCAACAATTGGTGGTAGTTCATTAGGTGTTCCTGCCATGTACGTTCTAGCTCCATCGTAAATATCATTGAAACGTGATCTGAGGGGCTCAAAGTTTACCACGGCTACTTGCTTATTTAAAGCTTGTGCAGCAGCATCAAAAGCACCTGCTGCAACTAGCACAGCAGGTATTTTGGAGTTTTTAATCCAAATTGGAAGTTCGGTTTCCTCACTAACTTCTTCTGAAGCAGAGGGTTGTTCGATTTCTAATCCTTCATCGATGTCAACGTCATCCTCACCCAAACCCCAGGCATCCTCATCATCCCCAGCCAGTTCATCCTCAAGTCCGATATTATAATCTTCACCTAAATGGAATTGATCAACAGCATCAGAGATTTCAGAAGCCTCGGCAGGTTCTTCGATAGAACTATCCAAATCTTCCATGTGGCCTAACAAAGCTTTCTCAAAGAATGAGGGTTCTTCTTCCTTCAAAGGCCACTTTTGCAATGGTTTAGTGATAATTGGTAACTTAGAGTTGGTAGAAGCGAAGATTCTCTTAGGTAATGATACATCTTGCTCATCGATGTCATTAGATTGTAAAATAGAAGAGGCTAGAGCTTCATCACCGTTAGCCTTTGCAACAGCGTATGCCAAAGGACCAGAGCCTGCATCCAAGAAGAGAGCAGCTCTTTTTTGTACAGAGTTATTGTAGAATGTGTTTTGGATCAAACCAGAGATATCTGATCTACTTTCGGCAATCGATTCCATTTTCGACAGTTTTGAATTATCACCTCTCAATAAATATAGGAAGGAAAGTTTGTCAAATTGTTTCAAGTTTTGATAAACTAACTCCACTATATCTGTGTTACCTTGGGAAAGAGCCTCTTTCCCTAGTCTTTCCCAAACAAGGTCATTATTCAATTTTTGAGCTTCTTCTAAAGCAGATGTCAAATTACCATATTGTAAAGCCAAATCAAATCTTGTTTGAGGGTCTTCAACAAACTGTAAGGCAATTTCTGGATATCCAGACTTTTGCAAATATGAGATGATATTTTGGCCGACTAAGTTTGAGTTTTTGATAATACGCAAAACCTCAGGGAAATTTTTGTTGACTAGAGCCTTCTTAAAACGGTACTCAGTAGGGTCAATGGCCAGAATTTCGACTTCCCCTTCCCGATTCAAAGCATAAACAAATTTACCATGGACTTTCGTAATATATAAAGTCTTTTCTAAGGTCTTGATAATCCCTGAGTCACCATTTAGCAAGCAATATTTGATATGGTTCAACGTGGAATAAACCAATACACCAGTTTCATCCCAGCTTGCACTTTTAATCCTGATGCTTTCATGGTTTGAAGTTACGATTTCTAATTTCCTGTTAGCAATGGTCAAAGTATGCTTGCTCATCAATGCAACAAATTGACCGTCATTGGACCATACTGAATACTTAATGTTCTTTAGTGATAGCTCAGCAATAACCTTGCTTTGTGCATTCAGCAAGGCAACACTCTGTGCATAGAAAATCATGACTGTCCCTGGTGCTGCTAATGTGATGTCTTTCACGGGATTTGCAAGCTTGATAGATTTGGTTATCTTGTTATCCAATTCGCGTACTTCCAAAGTCTTGGCTGTGGAGTTGTAAACAATAAACCTATTACGTGCTACGAAAGTTGCATAACTTCCTTCATCCGATATAACATTTGTTGGCTCAACGGCACCTGTTGGTTGTTTTGGCAAAATACAAAGACTGTATCTATCAGAATCCTTTTCTGATGAATTTACCAATACGGAATGCTGAGACGGATTATAGGACATGCTTCTGAACGAGGTCCACGGCTTTCCGATACCTTTTAAAGATACAAAAGGCAACGAGGTAATTCTCTTCTGATAATCAAACATTTGCACTTGTTTTTCTTTATTAATGAAAAACAATTGATTTTGATTTGGTGCAGTTGGAGGTCTTTCACGATCCAGTTTGAATATCATGATACCGGAGTCATGAGCAGCACCAAACAAATTTAAATTTGGATGAGCTCTGACTAACCAGAATCTATCATTCTCCCTCTTAAATTGCTTGATAGGGGTACGTTTGTCTAGATCCCAAACACGTAACGTCTTATCCTCACCAACAGAGATGATCAGGTTTTGTTGTGGATGGAAAATCACTGAGTCAACATTATTTGTATGCCCTCTGCAGGTGTCAACTTCCCATGCTTTAGTTGAACTCATTCTCCACAATTTCACCTGGCGATCGTCCGAACCAGAAACAATCAATGGCAACGTAGGATGGAAAGAAGCCCAGTTTACACCTCTAGTATGACCCTCCAGAATGAATTTTACTACACAATCGCCAAATCCTCCGTCGAGCAAATTCTGTTGTTGTCTCATCTGTTCTTCGAATGATTGACTACCCGGGGCAGAGTGTCTCTGTCTCAAACCAGAAATATCCCATATTCTGACAGTTTCGTCGAGGGAGGCTGAAACGATCAAATCCTCACTTGGGTGGAATTGCGCGCACATGACGAAATGATTATGGCCAGTAAGGCAAGCGATTTCTTTCCTGTTTTGCCAGTTCCAAATTCTGATCGTCTGATCGTCGGAACTCGAGATAATCCACGGCAATTCGTGATGGAAAAACACTGTACGAACATAGTCCAAATGTCCATCTAGGGTGAAAAGACACTTATTGGTTTCCAAGGACCAAACCTTGATAGTGTAGTCGTCACCAGCTGATACGAATAACGGCTGAGTTGGGTGGAAATCGATCCCACGGACAGGCCCTTCGTGGTCTTCAAAACGGTGCAAAAGAACACCCATTCTGTAATCCCATAGCTGAATGGTTGATGAGAACAATGCTACCAAAACCCAAGGTCTTGAAGGGTGGAATGCAATACCCTTGGCCCTGGTAGACTTAGATTCGAACTTCGTAAGCATCTTCATTGCGAAACAGTGAGATGGCCAATGGCAGATTCTTTAACGGTCAAATATGCGTATAGCGGCTCCGTAAACCTCCCAATCGTTCAATTCACCAAACAGTCGCTTAGTATAGTCTTGACAACCTTAAATGGTCTGACCTTCGTCATACATTAAATTAGATCGTGTTTGTTTGAAAAGTTGTCCTTTTCAATTTCTATATTTTTGAATCTGAACAGAAGAGTAGGGTAATACTCACCCGGATATGCGCCAGACGTCCGCGACAGAGAATGCAAGAGGTAACAGGAATGAGCACAACCAATGGTAAGAGAAATCAAAGTGCCATTACATACATGCCCTATATACTAAAAGTAGATCAAATTTTCTCTAATTTTGATTGTTTTTTGTTGTTTCGATTCAAGATAGAGTTACGATGCGGATACATATATATGACTCAATTGAGTTGTCGAGCTATGTAGTTTAGTAGCTTTTGCAATGGGTTCCTGCTCAAAAGGTTAGCTGCCAGATTTTCGGTTGGATTTGAGGACAGTGTGGTTATTTTCAGATGGAGTCTTCCATCAGACCCAGTTTCGAATTTTTTGAGGTCTTGTATGAATGATTTGCTAGGGTTTGCGTGGCCTGTTTCCTTTTCAATAATGATGTTTTTGTCAATTTTAGTTCGCACTAATCTGGCATGCAAGCCGTCACTATCCAAAGAAGGGAGATATGACGAGACCCCGTCGTTCCATATAACGGAGTCCTCATCCCATGATTCATTGATGTTGCTTATATCTCGGTAATTGTAAGTTATATTGATCAAATTCCTACGGTTTATTGCGAGTCCTTTGCTATTGAGACTTCGAACCATATCTGGCCAGTACTTATTTTCAAATGGAGTTATTGTCACAGATTCAATAGTGGTGTAGAACTGGCCCTTTTCCAAGATATCAGGAGAGTTTTCCCAGTCAATAAGTCCACCCGCCCACTGAATTGTGCCCGGATGTGCATCGGTTAATCCTGCAGGCCATATCGACACTTGCAATCTCATTGGAGTTTGAGGGTACTCGTAGCATTGTTTTTTCTCGTTCCAAGTATCGCTTTTATATACGGTCCTGCGAATTTCTCCATTTACTATCCAATGGATTCTGTCTTGGTTCCAGTCTATCTCGTATATATGATAATTCTCAAAACTGTCTGAAGATAGTTTTAGCTTTTCCATTCTTGTGTGAATTAATTCACCTTGGTGGTAGTAGTTAGACTGTGTGGTGAGTAATTCACCGCCGATAAATTCAAAGTCTATTTCATCTCCTACTGCGGATATCAATACCACTGCAGTTACTACGCCTCTACCTCTTGCAGTTTTCATCTTCACCGTTGATCGACCATAAAGGAAGGACCGTGTTGAAGATAGTAAGCTTCCAGAAGTCTTTTTGGGCATCGCTAAAATCAAAGTGTTGAAAGAATCGTAGCCCACAAATCCACTGTATGTGAAATGGTAATCATTTAACATCTGTTGAATAACTTCTTCCTTCGGTGAGATTAAAAAATCTGTGTAATGAATAATGCCCCTATCATGTAACCCTTTCTCAGTAGGTTCTCTTTCGACGCCTAGCGCTGGCTTGACTCTGGATCCGAAACTCGTCATTAATGCTGGTTCATGCTGCATCGAGCTTATCATAATGCTAGGGACCATCGATGGTAACAAAGCCGGCTGTGGTACACAATTTCCAGGATTATTTGATAATCTATAATTGCAGCCACCGATGCAATGGGGCCCCAATCCACACTGGCCAAATTGTGAGCAGCACGGCCACTCTTCGGGGCATTTAATTTTCGACGAGCATTGGATAGGAATTTCCGGGAAGTATCTTATAACATTCTGTGTTGAACAGGGAATTATCATCAAGCATAACAAAATAAAGCTGGGAAAGAGCATTTTACTATCCGCACTTGGTTCCAAAGAGTTTCTTAAGATATATCATCAATAATCCAGGGATGTGAAGTATAATTGCTTCATTTTATGGGTAGCCTATATAACGTCTCTTTTCAAACAAAAAATAACTGTCATCAGGTAAGACAGGCACTGACACATTCCATTGTGACACAAAATACAGCGATTGCGGCAAGAGTGGGAGTGAGTATTTGATGTGATGGAGCGACTGAGTGCAACATTTCTTTTTTGCCAAAATGTGAGAGTACGTTATGCGCGCTAAACAGGATTTCCATTCGGTCCAGGCTTCTGGGCTGCATGAGTTTTGGTTTGGGGCTTTCAACGGATGAGAATATGCGTGCTAATAAACCTGCATTCTATTTATTACATGGTAAATATATAGTGCGGTACAGAGCATGGATTATTTCACGAGCTTCAAAGTGGTTTCATCAAACTCGATCAACTTTTTCTGCTCTTTCAGTTTGTTTTGAACCAAGACCAACAGGTTGTATAGCAGATTCAAAGTTGGCACCGGAACGCCGTTTTTCTTGGCGATTTTTATTGGGTTGCCCAGAATGATTTCCAATTCCATCAGTCTGTTGTTCTCCAAGTCGACGCACATGGAGGGCTTGTAAATGATGTTTCTGGTAACATCATTAAAAAAGTCGATCAGTTTAGCTTCCACGACGACATCTTCACTTGCCGCAATGGCAGCAATCTCCTCCATGGCCGGTCTAAAGATACCAAATTCGGTGGATTTGCCGTTGGAAGCAAACTCGAAGCAGCGGGGAACATCCAGACCGACCAACGCCGTCGTTGTATTGATGGCAGCATTGTATAGCAACTTTTTCCATCTAGTTGCACGCACGTTTTCATCGTACGTGCAGGCGTTGTGGCCCTCATTGAGATACATCGACACAAGCTTCTTGGCTTGCTCTGCGGCGACAGCATCTTCGCCGTCGAACGGGCCGAAAGAAACATTGTCCTTCCCCTTCTGCACAATGTGGCCGGGGCCCATCTTCGTGGACGCGATCAACTGGACTCCGGAAAGCACGCACAGCTTGTACTGCGCTTTGTCGAAGTGGCTGAGCACCTCCTGCTCGATGGCGATCCCGTTCTGGATCAACACAACGTTAGTCACGGCTTCGGGGTCCAACTTGCGGTTGGCCTCGATCACCGGCTTCAAAATCGCATGCACAGTCGAGTCTTCTGGCCCGTCTGGGATGTTCTTCGTCGTGATTATCACAAAGTCGAAGAACTTGCCCGACTCCGCCGCACCATCGACAGTCTTGAACACATGGTGGGGTCTCCACTCTGCGATCTCACCGTAGTCGCACGAGTCGATGCGGTATCCAGACTTCACCACATGGTCGTAGTCAGATCTGGTCACCAGAGAGACCTCGCATTTTCCGCAGTGAAACAGCGAGTACGCTGTGATCACACCAACACCGCCCGCTCCGATGATCAGTGCATTAGAAGAAGTAGAGCTCATGGTCGTAGTCTGTCTAAGCCTCTGCCTCTGCCTCTGCCTCTGTTGCTCTTCTTCCAATGATACCGTCGTCTGGTCATCTCGCCGAAGCAGCATTTTTCAGCCAATTTTTTTCGATGAATCATCGCATCGCACATCAGCTCCACACAACAGTCAGTTCGCGCCACAAAGCCCTGCCGCGCACGGCGGGCCGCGCACGTTGCACGTTGCACTACCACAGCCCCATGCCCAATGCCCAATACACCAACCGCGACCACGTGATCTTTCTTACCACGTGACCTTTATTCTCTCCACCCTCGCTGTGTCTCGAAACCCGCAGTCTGCTTTCTCTCTTTCCAGCCGGGCTGGCCTTGGTAGCGCGCATATGTGCGCACCGCTATTCTCGGGGAAAGACTGGTATGTGCGCAAGCCAACTCGTGAGGCTGACACAGCGCGTGCAGCCTCTACAAGCGCTCAAGCGCCGCCCAAGCGGCGCTTGAGCGGCGCGTTTACCCTCCGCGTGAGCTCATTAGATACCACACTCTCGGCTGCCAAACTGCTATGCAGGAACCAGTCCCTGTGCGATGAGCAGCTTCCGATGAGCTTCGAGCTTATTTCCTCACAATTAAGCTTTTCGAGTGTGCACAGCGTTAATGCTTATTTGCTCGAGCAGTGAAAAATTTGAAATATGCTCTGCGAAACTCATGCCAGGTCGAATTTAGCACAGGAATGAGAACATTTTAATTTGTAGGTCCCGATTGGAATATATCGGCGGAGGTTCCAGCAAGTAGAGCCGGTATATAAGCATGGAAGCTTAGTGAGAATTGGCCGAGAGATTGATTGAAAGTAGAAGCATCGAAATATAGAAAGACCAGTGAAAAGTAGAGTCATTGAAAGATTTCATCAAGCAAGCTAGAGAGGTTATAGCAGGAAATGAGGGTTAACTATTTCCTGATTTCGCTAGTGGTCTGGTGCCAGGCGCATGTGCTCGGGCTGGTGCTAATTGACTCGACGTTAGCGTCGGCATGCATATTCTACGAACTGAAATTTGACTGGGGCTGCAAGTCGCACAGCAACGGTATGAAGGCGTATGCATGCAGATGTGCGAATGTCGAGTGGCTCGGGTCAGTGACGAATTGTGTGTACGAGAACTCGAACAGCACAAGATTGATCAACCATGCGTTAAGACACATATCGAAGCGTTGCTTGTCCAAGGGTGGTTTCCATTACTCGCTGGATGATATGCAGAACTTCTACAAGAACGCTACCGGGTATCTGAGAGAGCCCACGCCGATGGACTTGACGGTGCCCGTAGACGCGCCCTTGCGTGTGAACCAGACCGCGTACCAGTACTACCACAAGGGCTTCAAGGACTTCACGTTCTCGGTGGAGCGTTCGCAGTGGTTTGGCTGGGGTATGGTGTTTTACTGGGCCACGATCATCGCGTTTGCCACGGTGTTCAACGTGAGCAGGAGGGTGTTCGGCTTCAGCTGGGAGAATAACCTCATCAGAAGAAAGTTCACGCTTCCTTCGGTCTTTGGCCAGTACCACAACAGTCCGATGACGATCTTGAACTTCTTCCAGTTCTACTTCCCCACTACGCTGCAGTTCTCTGTCATCATTCTTTTCTGGATTGTGACAATCATCTGCTCGTGCGTGGGCTACAATACAATCTCGATGCCTCATCCGTACCTGTCTTCCAGATGGTACGCGAACCTGGATCTGATCTCATACAGAACAGACTTGATGTCCGTGTCGCTGTTCCCTGTTGTGTATCTGTTTGGTATCCGCAACAACCCATTTATCAGGTTGACAGGTATGTCGTTTGCAACTTTCAACCTCTACCACAAGTGGAGCGCATATGTTATGGTTATTTTAGGATTCGTCCATTCCATTATATGGACAGTGTGGGCTATCTCTAAAGAAGGTGGTGGATACAAAGTCTGGTGGATGGATTCATACTGGCAATGGGGTGTGTTTGCCACGTTTTTGTCGTTCCTGTTGGTTTTCCACAGCGACAAATGGTTAAGAGATGTTGCATATGAGTTTTTCTTGGTCTTCCACAAGCTATTCAATGTGATGTTCATCGTGTGTATGTACTACCACATTAACACTTTGGGATGGTTAGGCTGGGTCTGGTCCATGGCCGGTATCCTAGCGTTCGACAGACTATGTCGGTTCATAAAGATTGTTCTATGCGGTGGTGTCCAAACTTCTCTAATGACAGATTGCGGCAATGGTGTTATCAGAATGAAAGTAAAGAAACCTCGCTACCTAAGTTTCGATGCAGGTGCATTTGCATACGTTTATTTCTTCTCTACGAAAGACCCCTGGATCTACTCATTCCAATCGCATCCATTTACCGTCCTATCCACCACGGATGATGACGAGAGATCTATGACGATCTTCTTCAAGGTCGAAAAAGGTGTTACTAAAAATGTTTTGAACAGGCTGCTCAAGTCAGGAAATGAAACGCTTGAGTACAAGGTGATAGTCGAAGGGCCATATGGGTCAACACACTCTTATAATAAGAATAGTACCCGTAAGCTTGTCGGATTTGCTGCCGGTTTGGGTGTCAGTGCTGTGTACCCACACTTGAAGGCAGTCATTGAACAAACGCAAACAAACATCTCGCACGAGTTCAACTGGGTCATCAATGACTTGAACTGTTTGAATTGGTTCGGAAAAGAGTTGCAGTGGCTGTCCTCTAAGAATTGTACTGTCAATTTACTCTTCACAGGAACTAATAACGAAAGGGATACGGAATCAATTAGTGATCTTTCCGAAAAGCAGAAGTCTTTCGAAAACTCGTATCCTGATATCAACATTGAAATGCTAAACCGCCGTCCGGAAATGAATCCTTTAATTCATAAAGCCATTGAGAATAGTCAAAATGATATCACTTTCATTTCTTGTGGCCCTTCCTCCTTCCTAGACACCGTCAGGTATAACATCAAGGAAGAAATGAAAAATGCTAAAGTCGATGTTTCCCTGCAAGAAGAATCTTTCACTTGGTAGATGATATGAAGTGATTTGCCTATTTATGATAATCTCTTTTAGTATGTAAGTATTGTTATATATATACATCTACATATCTTTAGTTTACTTGTCTTTAATCTAATCTAATTGTTTTGATTTTAAGTAAAACCATGGCTCTAGTTACTCGTGCATTAATTGCTATTTCAATGAAACAGGAAAAGCATTCTAAACATGCGTTATGGTCCGTCGCTCTCGTTTTCACTCTCGCTTTCTTGTTCTTGCAGCTGCAGTATTTCTTTCCATTTAGAAGCCAATTCTTGCATCGAATTAGGATTTAAGCTTGCGTCAACGATATCTTTAGGCACTTGATTTTCTGAGTGTTCTTTTGAGGCAAATCTTCCGACGTTATGTTCTGTAATCAACCTTAATTCGGGCTCAGACTCGCTATCCAGGTCCTTCGTCATGAGCTCATTCCATGAGTAGAGCAGTGGATCAGTAATCCTCGACCACGGATTGAAATCAATTAACCAACATTTCTTGAATGGCCTTGGAATACATACATCTACCACAAAAGACTCATCCTCGAAATTTGGAATAACGGTATCATAAATGAACTTCTCGATTACCTCAATGAAAGTGCCTCTTAATGGTTCCAAATAGTCATAGTAATTTAGATCCCTTTGCGAGATACCACATATTTCTTGTTCCTTGATGAATATACGGAATTCCAAGGCTGGGTTTATGTCAAACCACTGTCTCAGCACCAGCTCGTAATCCTCGAACTCATTTTCCGGTTTGTCGACACATTCATCAAAGGCATGATCCAAATCATGCGCTATATAGTTCGAAGCGTTCAACAAAAGATACACATCATTAACGTCTGTGCATTTGGAAGAGTTATTGGGCAATATCCATGTAGCATCTCTTGGGGCAGACCAATTCAGTTTCGGTGTCACCGCGCCGAATTCTGATATGACACTCTGAATCTCTCTATGCAGATCCGGGAAGTTCACGAGCGGCATCAAAGCTACCTTTGAGTCTCCCACGCTGGTCTTTTCATCCTCTTCCCAATCACTGTAATCGTTGTCGTCAGTAGGCTCGATGGTGTTATCGTAATAAGAACTTCCATTTTCCTCAAACGATAATCTAATACCGTCCTGCGACAAGTACTTTATGAACTCCCTAGGCAGCGGCTTTATGATTCGTGATTTTGGAGTATGGTTTTTGAACCTGCCATACCATGAAGAAAAACTGCAAGCCTTCAATTGGCTTTGTCTGACAGGGATGTCCACTAGCTTTTCGTAACTCATTGTTCAATGAAATTAGTCACTGAGGTGAAAATTCTATAGTAAAGTTTCTTTCCAGCTGTGCAGTCTTGTTTCTGGAAATGTGCTGCCGAGCTGTTCGCTGTCTTTTGGAGCTTATACGTCTGCCAATACTGCGGACTCTTTCTCTCTAATCTCATCTCATCTCATCTCATCGCACCGCATCTCATCTATTCAGTCGTATGTCATCAGTAAGATTAACAAAAATAAGATGTCACGTGTCGTCTCATTTTCTACGATGTACAGTACTAGTGGCAAAATTTGGAAAATGTTTGGATAGTAACAAGTTTATAATAGAAAGAGTACATTTTAACGAACTGATGAGATGTCAAAGTCACCTTGATCTGATAAAAACATCTTTGGCAGAGACTACTATAAGGTGAAGCGCATCAATTAACAATTGTTTTCAATGGCTGCAGTAAATAAACCGTCAAACGCTACGTTTAAGAACAGGGAAAAGCCTCAGGAAGTGCGTAAAGCTAACATTATCGCTGCGCGTGCCGTTGCAGATGCGATCCGTACTTCTTTAGGACCTAAGGGTATGGATAAGATGATCAAGACAGCTAGAGGGGATGTGATTATTTCCAATGACGGCCATACTATTTTGAAGCAGATGGCGATCTTGCATCCAGTTGCCAAAATGTTGGTTGAAGTTTCCGGTGCGCAAGACGTGGAAGCGGGCGATGGTACCACTTCGGTAGTGATCATTACAGGTGCGTTGTTGGGAGCTGCAGAGAAGCTTTTAAGCAAGGGTATTCACCCAACGATTATCGCAGAGTCCTTCCAGAGGGCTGCAGAAAGATCTGTTGAAATTCTTTTGGAAATGTCCACGCAGATTTCCTTGGACGATAAGGAGGCATTGGTCCGTGCGGCGACGACTTCTTTGAGTTCCAAGATTGTTTCTCAGCACTCTTCTTTCTTGGCACCCTTGGCTGTTGACTGTGTCTTGAATATCGCTTCGCAGGAAGCAGTCAATGTTGATTTGAATGACATTCGTTTGATAAAGAAAGTTGGCGGTACTATTGATGACACGGAAATGGTTAATGGTGTTGTATTAACACAAAACGTTGTCAAGACGGCAGGCGGCCCAACCAGAATTGAGAAGGCAAGAATTGGGTTAATTCAATTCCAGATTTCTCCTCCTAAACCAGACACTGAAAACAACATTGTTGTGAACGATTATAGGCAAATGGATAAAATCTTGAAAGAGGAAAGGGCATACTTGTTAAACATATGTAAGAAAATCAAAAAGGCCAAATGTAACGTTCTATTGATTCAAAAATCGATCCTAAGAGATGCCGTCAATGATCTAGCTTTGCATTTCTTGTCGAAGTTGGGTATCATGGTTATAAGAGATGTTGAAAGAGATGAAGTTGAATTTTTGTCCAAGAGTTTAGGTTGTAAGCCAATTTCTGATATTGATTTGTTCACTGAGGATAGATTAGGCTCTGCAGATTTGGTTGAAGAAGTTGACAGTGATGGTTCTAGGATTGTCACTATCACTGGTGTCAAGACCGTAAATACAAATCCAACTGTGTCTGTGATTATTCGCGGTGCCAACAGTATGGTTTTGGATGAAACCGAGCGTTCGTTGCATGATGCGCTATGTGTCATTCGTTGTTTAGTGAAGGAAAGAGCGCTAATCGCTGGTGGTGGTGCACCAGAAATCGAAGTTTCCTGCAGGTTAACGAAGGAAGCTCGTGCGTTGGAAGGTGTCGAAGCCTTTGTCTGGCAAGAGTATGCACAAGCATTGGAGGTTATCCCCACAACATTGGCTGAGAATGCAGGTCTAAATAGTCTAAACGTTGTCACTGAACTGCGTGCAAGACACGAGAACGGCGAAATGAACGCCGGGATTTCGGTTAGACGTTCTGGTACTACTAACACATACGAGGAGCACATTCTACAGCCTGTTCTCGTATCGACAAGCGCAATCAGATTAGCGTCTGAGTGTGTGAAATCTATCTTACGTATTGACGATATTACGTTTAGTCGTTGAACGATAGTATTGTTAACTGTATAATATTAAACAAGAATAATATCATTATATACCGGCAAATGGTAGTAACTCGAGTATGTAAGGAACCATTGGGTTGTCGATGCATATTGCTAGCTGATGGGACTCGTGCGATCGTGGGCTTCATTTCGGTTTGCTCAAGTACCGCACCGCATCCTTGCTGAAGACATACGATGCACCACTCAACACCGTAGTAGCACTGACCAAGTATCCCAATAGAGTGAACATGTACTGGAAGTTCTCCTTCCTGGAGCTCTTCTCGCCGTCCTCATCCGTTTCTGAGTCGGAACCGTTGACGATCATCAAAACGACACCCGTACCAACGTAGATCATTTGGATGAACGTGTTCCATTTCGAAATCTGCGTCGGCTTCACCTCTGCGCTCGGGTAGTGGAAAATGTCCCAGTACGTGTTCCAGGTAATCTTCCCGTATCTGTGCTTCATCGACGTGTATCTGAAGTAGATCGCACTTAATCCGAGTAACAGATCCCTTCCAAAGATCAACCCTGCAATGGGCAACGGTATCAACTGCGGCCCCGAGGGAAGACATAACGCGGCCGTCGTCGTCATCATTAGCACCTTGTCCGCCAACGGGTCCAACACCGTGCCGGCAACAGACCTCATCTTGTACGTCCTAGCCAGGTATCCATCCAGAAAGTCCGTCACGCACGAATACACGAACAGGCACATGGCAGGTGTCAAATTCTGAGTCAGGATGTAATGCCCGATGAGCGGTGCTGTCGCGATTCGACTCATCGTCAAAATGTTGGGCAACGTCCATATCCCTGCCTTCTCCTGGTTTGCTGGCACGCTGGCCTTGTTTCTGTCACCATTATTGCCAACGTTCAATCGAATCGCAGACGATGACATGATTCGTACTCCGATCGGTAGTTTTGGCCTGATCTGCGAGCTGGCAAGCCTGCTTAGCCTGCCCAGCCGGCCCAACCCGGCATCTCCTGCGGAAAACCCACAAATTCTAGGAAACATCATCCCAATAAACCACACAGTCCTGTTCCCGGTGTTGTATATCCGTCTGACAACTAGCAGTTCTCGAACCAAGGTGTTCTTTTGTCATCTTTATACTGATATTTTCGCTACTAAGGCGAAGCGACATTTTTTTTCAGCATTCTTCTTATTTGCCCAACAGCTAATAACCGAAATGTGTCGAGATGAGGTAAAGAAACCTGTATAATGGGGCACTATGCAGGCTCAGGGTGCGTGGTTGGATCTCTGTCAGTAGTCATGCTTATTTAGCGTTTATAGAAGCGCCTTGGGGCCTTTACAGTGGCTGTAGAAGCACAATTGGACTCATTGGGCTTTGAGTCAGGCCAGTATGACTCTGTGAAATGGTGAAAGTAGCATGGAAAAGTGAAAAAAAAACTCATCAGAAGCGATGAGACGGTGAACAGAGGAATGCATAATCGTTGGATTTGTGTTCGATAGGGCGTGTATATCTAGGCAATTGTGTGGGGTAGATATATGTGTATATATAGGGCGCTACTTTGATAGATTCAGGCGTTTGAGAAGAGTTTTGATTTTGGTTATTTCAAAGTTGCTTGTGCCCAGATTATTTTCCACTGGCAGCTGGTTGAAGAGAACGGGCAACTGTATCGATAAGATGAATGTGTTGGTGTACAACGGGACAGGCACGTCTCCCGAGTTTGTGAAATATACGATAGAAACATTGCGTTTGCTGCTAGAACCTTACTATGCGGTGTCGCCGGTGTCAGCGCGCGTGCTGCAGACGGAACCATGGATGGCCAAGTCGTCGGTGGTTGTGTTCCCTGGCGGAGCAGACCTGCCTTACACAAGAGAGTGCAAGAGTGTGATCCCGAAGATCAAGGAGTTTGTAGCCAAGGAAGGGGGCGTGTTCATAGGCATCTGTGCTGGTGGGTACTTTGGCTCGAGTTTCTGCGAGTTTGCGAAGGGCGACGCGGAGTACGAGGTGACCGGCCGCAGGGAACTACAGCTATTTCCCGGCACGGCCAGAGGGCCTGCATTCCGTGGGTTCAGGTATAACAAGGAGGAAGGCGCGAAGACGGTCAAGTTGAACGTGTACGGGAACGACGAGATCGACACGACGTATTCGTACTACAACGGCGGTGCTGTGTTTGTGGACGGGCACAAGTATGCGAACGTGGAAGTGCTTGCAGAGTATGACGACGAGCTAGACGTGAGCTCGACCGACGAGCAGTCCGGCAGAAAGGGGTCTGCTGTAGTGTTGTGCTCCGTCGGGAAAGGGAAGGCGCTGTTGTCTGGTGCGCACCCCGAGGTTGCTGCGACCTCGTTAAAACCTATCGGCCAAGAATGGTACGATAAAGGTGTTCTTGAACTGTTACACCAGAATGAGGAGTCTAGATTCAAATTCATGAAGTATATGTTGAAGAAAGCAGGCCTTAAATGTAACAGTACCACGAGCAACCCTGGCTACCCAGATTTGACGCCTTTGTTCGTAGCTGCTCCAAACAATCAACAAGGTTTGCAGCAGTTCAGGGATAACTTGAAAGCAAATGATGTTGCTGTAGCAGATGGCAGTGTGCTGCATCTCAAGGGGGAGGTTGACGAATTCGATATTTACCAGGGATATTCCAATGACATGGAAGCACATGAGAAGCTCGTCGACGTCCATCCAGAAGAGGCTATCAAACAGATCATTTTCCCAGGCCAGGATGAGTCTATTCCCGCCTTTTCGATGACACCTCATTTCGATATGAACAAGTTCTTCGAACATTTGAATCCCACCAATACCTTGGGGTCCATTTTAATCTACGGTGATGTTGTGACCTCGACAAGTGTTCTTTTGGATCAGAACAAGACCTTGCTGTCAGCATTACCGGATAACGCAGCTATACATGTAGGAACTATTCAGTTGTTAGGTCGTGGCCGTGGTGGTAACACATGGGTAAATCCAAAGGGTGTCTTGGCATCAACTACTTGTATCAACTTGCCCTTGGTTTCCCCCAGCTCTCGTAAACCCATATCTATTGTTTTTGTTCAATACTTGGCAATGCTAGCTTACTGCAAAGCTATCCGCTCCCTAGCTACAGGGTATGAAGATCTTCCCGTTAAGATTAAATGGCCTAATGACTTGTATGCTTTGAAGCCCGAGTATTATTATGCCAACAACATCAACCTTTTAGGTAAAAAATTCCCCTCAGGATTAGTTCCTCTGAATGATGTTGAACCTGCGTTTGTCAAAGTGTCAGGTCTTTTAGTGACTACAAACTTTATTAACGGTAATTATTCGTTGTTGTTGGGTTGTGGTATAAATGTCAGTAATGAAGCACCAACTACTTCCTTGGCGACATGGGTTAAGATCTTGAACAACGAAAGAGAAGCCGCAGGCATGGAGTTATTAGCGCCCATTGAACATGAAAAATTGCTCGCCAGATACTTGAATGAACTTGATGTGATTCTAAAAAAGTTCTTGAATGCGGGTGCATCAGGTTTGCTATCTGAATATTATAAATACTGGATGCATTCCGATCAAATTGTTCAATTAATGGACCATAATTATGTTCGTGCCAAAATTGTAGGTATCACTGAAGACTACGGTTTATTAATTGCTAAGGAGTTAGTTCCCGGTAGTGATACTCAATTCACAGGGAACGCCTATCATTTACAACCTGATGGTAATACTTTTGATATTTTTAAAGGATTGATCTCCAAGAAAGCATAGTCGTATATACTCTCTCTTTTCAGATAATACCATAGTTCTGATATATTGTCGGATGGATATAACGATAGGTGTATTAAATTACTGAGTTAAGCAAGTAAATATAAAACGATACTAAAATACAGGTATATAAAAGGAAGTTAATCCCTTGATTTTTTTTTTCATGAAAGTTTTCTTCATACAGTACATTATCCTGAGGCTGATTGCAGGTGACCGATTAAAGCTCTATCAATTTCAATCTTTCTTTTCCTCGGTATCTTCTTTCTTGGTGTCAGATGGAGAATAAGAACCAGGATTGTATTGAGGAGAAGTAGGCGAATAAGACGGAGAAGTTGGTGAATAAGACGGAGAAGTTGGTGAATAAGACGGAGAAGTTGGTGAGTATGATGGTGATGTTGGTGAGTATGATGGTGATGTTGGTGAATATGATGGTGATGTCGGTGAATATGATGGTGATGTAGGTGAGTATGATGGTGATGTAGGTGAGTATGATGGTGATGTAGGTGAGTATGATGGAGATGTAGGTGAGTATGATGGCGACGTTGGTGAGTATGATGGTGATGTTGGTGAATATGATGGTGACGTTGGTGAGTATGATGGTGATGTTGGAGAGTATGAGGGCGACGTTGGTGAGTATGAGGGCGACGTTGGTGAATATGATGGCGACGTTGGTGAATATGATGGCGATGTAGGTGAGTATGATGGAGATGTAGGTGAGTATGCAGGCGATGTAGGTGAAAACCCTGGAGAAGAGACTTCCCCAAAGCCAGGCGATGTGGGAGCATTACCGTATCCACTGAATGGTGAAGTGGCTGACCCATAATCTGCCCCTCCGTAAGCTGTGAAGCCGCCTGCAAGAGCGTCTGAACCACCAGACTCTACCAATGGCGAGAACATTAGTTCGTCCTTGACATTAATCTCCGCATTAACCAAACCATTATCATTCGAGTATGGAGTTGCACCGCCTTCTGAACCCTCAACTTTGGTTTCCTTATGTTCGGGCATATATTTAACCAAGGATTCATCATCTATCATGACATCGAAAGCACCGGTACCGATCGGAGCCATTTGACCAAGGATAACATTCTCAGAAACACCACGACAATCATCTAACTCAGCAGCTGCACCAGCTTCAAATAGAATTTCAACAGTTTCTTCGAATGAACATCTCATTAAGGCACCAGTATCAGCTCTATTAAATCCGTGACGTGTGACAGACATTAAAAAGCCTTGGGATGTCATAACATCAACTAATAGAGCCATATGACGGTAATTCACGTATGAACCATCAGATGCGATAACATTGTAAACTTCCTTGTACAAAGCAGACCGACCAGCTTCAATTCCCAAAACATTCATGATATCAATGAATGAATTTGTATAAATACGAGAGGCATCTACACCTGATACTGACATAACTTCAGACAAATTCACACCATCAGTTTCTAGGACCCATTCTGGTACTTTATGATATTCACCGGTTTCGCTTGGAATCTTGTGATCGTATTTCATCATGACAACACGAGTGATATCTTCGACACCACGTAGAGTAATCTTCTCCAACATGGAATTTTCAATCTTCTTTAACATATGGTCTTCTTCAGCTTCAACGTCGGCATCCAAAGTTTTAGGATCACGTATGACACGACAACGGATGATCAATTTTTCAGCATTGTCTTCTGACCATATCACGAATAAATCATTCTTGAAAGTTTCTTTGATCTTTTCACCAACTTGTCCCATGGTCAAATCTTTATCTGTCATTGCCGCACGATCTAATTCAAGACGTAAAAGCCAAGGTGATTGATGGTCTAGAGATTTTTCTGTTTCTTCATCCATTAACGAGAAGTGTAATTGAATAATTTCTTCATCATCTTCAATAACAGTAGAACGTGGATCTGGATCGTAATAGATTTCTGATGCCACTGTAACACTCTTCAACGTGGTATGTTCGATAGCAGATCTGATTTCTTTAGCTTTTTCTTGGTCAGCTGCATATTCTGGATCTAGATAAACTGTCAAAGAAGGAGTTTTCATGTTTTTGGCAACATTTAGAATTTCCTTTAAACGGGGAACACCAGATGTGACTTTCTTAGAAGCGACACCAGCAAAATGGAATGTATTCAAGGTCATCTGAGTGGCAGGTTCACCAATGGACTGAGCGGCTAAAACACCGACCATTTCACCAGGATGCACGATAGATCTCAAAAATTGGGCCTCGATGTTATTTATGATCCAATCGAAAGTTTGTTTGTTCAAGCGATACTCTTCGATAACTCTACGTGTGGCTAAACGTGAGCGAAGTAAGCAGCAGAATAGAGTAATTGCATTCTGTTGAGCTTCCTTCAAAATGTCACTTTTACCCCGTAAGATGAGAAGTTTATCTTGTAGGTTCTTTACAGCTAAGATAACATCTTCTATTGTCAAGTCAGAGGGTTTTGTCTGATCCACACGGAAGGTCTGTTGAGAGTTTTGAATAATACGTCTAATGTTAACTGGTAATGGCCAGTTATGCTCACCATCTGAGAATACCTGTCTCAAAGTGTTACGGTCATCCACAAGCTGTTTATATTCGTCATTAAGCATTATTTGAAGCTTTGAATCACCAATGATTTCTGATCCCGATTCTAGTAGAGAAGGATCCAAAGAAAATTCTTCATTCAATAGATCAATTCTATAACGTTTCTCAAAAGCGGCATCAGAACCTGGAATTGTATCTATAGACTGCTTTTCAACATGAGAGGCATCCATACCATCTTCACCATAAATAAATTGAATAACATTTCCTAAAGAATTTCTCGTTGTACCATCGTAATGAACCATGATATCCTCTAGAGCTTTAACTAGACGACGTTGGATATAACCAGTTTCAGCGGTTTTGACTGCGGTATCAATTAAACCCTCACGACCACCCATAGCGTGGAAAAAGAATTCCTGTGGAGTAAGCCCTCTTAAGTAAGAATTTTCAACAAAACCTTTCGATTCAGGAGAATAGTCATCCTTTGAGAAGTGAGGGAGTGTACGATCTGCAAACCCGAAAGCAATACGTTTACCTTCAACAGACTGTTGGCCGACACAAGCAGACATTTGAGCGATATTGATAAAGGAACCTTTCGACCCTGCACTAACCATCTGCTTAACATTGTTTAAATCTTTCAAGTTCACTTCGGCAGAACGGCCAGCTTTGTCTCTTGCCTCATTCAAGTAACGGACAACATTATCTTCGAAAGACTCACGTAATGTCATACCATGTTTGGCCGTTAGCAGATTGGCTTGAGCCTCTTTAGTGACATCTTCAACTTTCTTCTTGGCAATAGCAATAGCCTCTGTAATTTCTTTCATAGTTTTTTCATCTGCAATGGTATCACCAATACCGATAGAGAACCCATTGTGTAGAAGCCAGTAATTGACGACTTTTTGAATGTTACCAAACAATTTCGCGCAAATTTCAGGTCCTTTTTCTCTCGTGACAACGTGAATCAAACCACCACTGGAGGAACCAACAGTTTTCTTATCGACCACACCAAATATGATTTGACCATCGATGATCAACATACCATTATCTTTAGGAGAGAGGAAAGTTGTACCTTCATCAAATCGTTGCAAATGAATACCATTTGGAATAGCCATAGATAGAACTTGCTTACCAGACCATAAAGGTTTTGGCTTCAAGATAGCTGGGGTTGGAATAATTCCATCCCAATCAGGAATCCAATATAGCATATTCAAAACTTGATCTAGCTCGATGAAAGTATCTCTTAGAGTCATTTTACGAATACCACATAATGTATCTTGCACGATACCCATACAAGGTTTGTTCGATTGAGGTGAAACAATTTGTAGAGGAACAGCACATAGCTGAGAAAGTTCGGCTCTCGTTTCTTCTGATTGCGGAACGTGTAAATTCATTTCATCACCGTCAAAATCTGCATTATATGGGGATGTAACAGACAAATTCAATCTGAATGTGGAGTAAGGCATCACCTTAACTCTATGAGCCATCATAGACATTTTATGTAATGAAGGCTGACGATTGAACAACACTGGATCATTGTCAGTGATATGACGCTCGACTTTCCATCCATATTGTAATTGAATATCACCCGCTCTTTTGCTATATCTCAAGTCAATACGGTCACCATTTTCGCGGATAACATATTTAGCACCAGGATGTTCATTCGGACCATTACGAACCAAATGTGTTAAGCGGTCAATATTATATGGGGTCACCACTTCTGGGTATGTTAATGTCTTGGCAATAGATTTTGGGACACCGACCTGGTCCAAATCCAAGTTGGGATCACCAGAAATAACCGTACGAGCCGAAAAGTCAACACGCTTACCCATTAGATTACCTCTAATACGACCTTCCTTACCCTTTAAACGAGCACGAATTGATTTGATTGGACGCCCGGACTTTTGAACAGCTTGTGGTTGACCTGCAATATCATTGTCCATGTATGTAGCAACATGGAACTGTAACAAAGACTCCGATTCTTGGATGACGTGTTGAGGGGAACCATTAATCTCTAACTTTTGAACGTTAATGTTTGCCTTCAATATATCACCCAACTTATAAGTCAAATCATCTTCACCTCTTTGCGATTCATTGAAAGAAATAGAAGGACGAACTGGTGGTGGTGGGACAGGCAACACAGTTAAAATCATCCATTCAGGACGTGAGAAATCTTCATTGAAACCCAATCTCCAAGAATCTTCAGGGGAAATATGCTTGAAAACGTTTAGAATTTCTTCAGCAGAAATAATACGCTTTTCAGGTTGGTCAGTATCATCGGTGTTCTTATCCTTCTTCCAGGTACCAACTAAACTTAACCCATCTTTTCGAATACTTGGCTGAACGTGGCCACATCCTCCTCTAGAGAAGAAAAGACTGGGGTCATTGGGTGATGGCACCTCAGTGTCACAAACCATCTTAACCTTGGCTAGGGACCAAACAGCATTGAATCTTCTTTTTGGATCTTTAATCTTAATTGCTTGTCTCATCTGTTCGTTATGCTCATCAAGAAGTAATTTACCACAATGCATACATACACATTCGCAAACTTTCTTAATTCTTGAAATGAACCCAATATGGAATACGGGTTTTGCCAATTCAATGTGACCAAAATGACCCGGACAATCACTCATTCCTTCACCACATGTTTGACATTTAAAATTACGATCAATAGAACCTAATCTTGGATCATTGAGCCCCCCGATTTTTGCCTTCATTTGAGTTTCGTCCATTGTTTCAGGAAATTCGATCTTGGCCACTGAAATACCGCGCACTTCTTCTGGTGAGAAAAGACCAAATTGGACTTCCTTGATGGTACGAAGTGGAGCACTGGAGTAAGGGAAATCAACCATGTTTATAATTGTTTATTTGAATTTTTTTTATAAGGATTTTTTTCAATGGGATATGTTATAATAAAATAAGCTTTAGAAAGATCTTTTGAAAAGTTCAATCGGTTAGTTATAATACAATGTTTGGATATAAAGCCGAGCCTTGATATCTAAAAGTTTTTTAGTAAAATTAAGGAGATGTTTCGATTCCTCCTTGTTTGTTGCCAAATAATTTCTTTAGCTTGAAATTAAATAGATGAAGTAATGCAAAGTTGGACCACAAACGATGAATAAGGTTTGTTTTGTTGCCTTTCTTATCCTTTCGACGCACACGCAAGTCTTGTAAGATATTGAAATCTTTACCTTTGGTGAGTTCTTTTGAGTTGTGCT
The DNA here is from genome assembly GCA_030564205.1 of Kluyveromyces wickerhamii. Classification (NCBI taxonomy): domain Eukaryota; kingdom Fungi; phylum Ascomycota; class Saccharomycetes; order Saccharomycetales; family Saccharomycetaceae; genus Kluyveromyces; species Kluyveromyces wickerhamii. The sequence continues at coordinate 190,910 of JAJLUE010000012.1, read as the reverse complement.
GATATATGTTCAACACTTATATGTAAGTACGGTAACGTACTACAATCAATTCAAATGAAGCCTGTAACGATCAAATTTCCACAAAAGCTTTAATACTCTTTCGATTGGAGCTCAATGAAGTTTCTTTAAAATATAAAATCCCACAACAAGTATCAAATGCTGTTTTGCTTCAAGAGTCAGTCTTTCACAAGTGAACAACGGAGCAAAGAAGGTTCGAAACGTCTGAGCAGCTTCCAGAAAGGATATAGAAGAGTGAAAGAGTGTGTTTTGGAGTGGTGAAGTCCAAAATCCCGTGTGATGAGCGGTGGTGTTTTGATACGTTTGTTGACTGTATAGTTGTCATTCCTTTGTTTTCTAAACATTTCGCCACCGAAACTGAATAAAAATTTTAAATCATTAAATACGTTAGCGTCAGGAATGATGATGAATTGTTTAGTCCTCTATTAGAATATACACTGTTAGAATATAAGACAAATGTACTACTACGTTTAACAATACCGATTGAGGCAGCAGAAGCAAGCGTAAAAATTGTTAATATCTATTTTTATTTGGAATCAGATCCGAAATGATGAGTCGAAAAGAGGAGTATATGCGTTTATAAGGATCGAGTTCTTTGTCGAAATGAAAGGAATTTGTTTCATTTTAGCCAAACATTTTGGATAAGGATTTCTTTTGTTTGGCTATTTGCTCCTTCTTCGCCTTTCTAGCATCATCGAGTGTTTTTAGGATGGCTGCATCCTTCGGTTGATAAGTAGTAGCAAATTCCAAATCAGTCACGGCCATCTCTGGATTCTTGGTGTAGTAGTAGGCTAGACCACGACGGTATAGGGCCTTTGCTTTCGACTTGTCATCTGCGTTATCTGCATGTAGCACTTCGGTTGTAGCGGTCAGAACTTTGCTGTAATTTTTGGACTTCAAAGATGTCAACGCAATGTTTAAGAATATAGACACCCTTAATGCATCAATTTTCTTTATCGTTTCCTCGGGAAGGTCCTCAGGGAAGTATTGTTTTAAAAGTTCACTACTCTTCTCGTATTTGCGTAGGGCCACTTCGTAGTTTTGGTCTTTGAACAGTTTCGTACCGATTTCCTTGACAGATTCAACGGCATGTAAAACCGAATCGACATCATTCATGTCAACTTTTGGGTCGTCCTCTAAATTTTCTTCAAAGTTGTCGCCATACTCATCTGTTGGAGTGGCTTCTGCACTTGGTGAAACGACGTAATCATTAGGTAGAATACCACAATCTTCGATCTTTACGTCACGAGTAGGTTTGTCAGCCTCATCTGTAGAAATCTTTTCGATGGTTCTTACCAATCTTTTTCCCTCAATCACTTCGCCAAAAACGACGTGTTTGCCATCTAAATGGGGGGTTGGGGCACATGTGATAAACACCTGAGATCCATTTGTGTTGGGACCAGCATTGGCCATTGATAATAAGAAGGGTCTATCATGTTTCAAAGTGAAGTTCTCATCCTCGAATTTTTCTCCGTAAATTGATTCCCCACCTGTGCCGTTGAAGTTGGTGAAATCACCAAACTGACACATGAAGGATTTGATCACCCTGTGAAAAATGGAGCCTTTGTAGCTTAATGGAATGTCTGGTTTCGATTTGGCATATCCGGATTTGCCTTCACATAACTTTAAGAAGTTTTCTGCAGTCTTTGGTACAACGTCTTCGTATAATTCAAAAACAATGCGTCCAGCTTTCTCGCCACCAATTGAGATATCAAAGAAAGCCTTGGGTCTACTTTCAGTCATCTTAATATAATTCGAAGAGTTAGTTTTTATATTCGATCGTGAGCTGGGTCCTATGCAAATAGTTTTGTATAGTAGTTGTTGGCGAAAACGAGCAGCGAATCGGTAAACCACAGGCGCCCTTATATAATGCTTCCAGTCTTGCCATCTTATTCTAACTTTTTTTTCAAATCTGTAAACTTCGAATTTGCTAGAAAAACAACCTTTAATTTTAACAGGAAACAAGCTTACAACAGTAACAGAATATCACCAATAGGAAGCATCAATCAGTCAGCGGCTGCAGCAGAAGCGCGCTCGATACTTTCGTCCTGTTCTCGCTCCTCCGTGTAGTCCTCCTCTTCTAAATCAGATTCCGATCCGCTCGACTGTTCCTCCTCTTCCCAGACTGATTTGTCGTAGTCTTTGATGTCTATAATATCATTTAGTATGCTTTGGTACTGAATTGTGCCATTGAGCTCAGGGTCAGGCTTTCGTGAAGAGCCTGTATCTAGGTTTCGCAAATGGCCGTTATCCTCTATTATTTCTCCCGTTTGTAGGTCTACAATGTCGCCCTGGTCCTTCAAATTCTCATACTTTTCGATTATTCTTGTCCAAACTTGCTTCATATTCTCGTCTGCCCTTTTGTGCCTCTCCAAGACTTCTTCATCCGAGAGCTTGGGAATCAACATGTGCTCCTTAGACATAATGTAGACAAGTCCGTTTTCCGATTGCGGGAGGCTTTCGCCGTTCTCTGATGGTGCTTTATCATCATTTTTATCGGCGTCCAGCAATTCTTTGAGTGCCCCAGTGAGCCTACGCAAGCTAGTCTTTCTCCTCTTCGTTATTTTGTCCATAGATAGTGTCCGAAGCCTCGGTTTACCGCCTGCTAATCGCTACGTCCTCGTTCTTTGCCCTCTCTTGCGTGCAAACTCTTCTGTTTTCAGATTTGAAGTAGCCATACTAATATGTTATCTTTGCCGCATTATCACAACCTGAGCTGGATTCCCATTTTGAAAAAGGGTTTCTGCTTACATATTTACATGACATATTTAGTTGCTGAAGCGATCAGCCCTCACCTATCTACAGTGCCCACGCGTTTGTCGTTGCCCTTGGATTGCCAGCACTCTTTGAACAGTTTCATGTCCCCGAGACATTGTCTCCAGTCGTTCGTCTCCGCATGGCAAAGCTGTAACGCTAGATTTTCCACGTAGCATCCTGTGTTCGTGATTCTCTTATCCCATGCATCAGGGTCCGTCTTGTCTAAGTCATTATACTCTTCCAAAGCCTGCTTGTAGTAGATCGACTGTTCGCGGTCTGCCATCCTGCCTGTTGCTTTTCCCTCGTAATCTTGAGAACTGTTTCTATACAGAAGTTGCAAATTGAACCGATGAATCCAGCCTTGTCAATCTGATCTATATATACTGTCAAATATATAACACCGGGATGCTGTACAGACGCTACACAGACGCTACACAACCGCTCTACAGATGCTATACATTGCATTACTAATGACCCGCACGGCGACGATAGTCTCAGACGCGAGCTCTTTCCTCGAAACGAGTCAATATCGTGAATAGTTGCGCTTCCAATGTGTAATTTTGATTCGGCTGTCACTTTTCTGCTTTCAAATGTCAAAAACCGATTCGTAAAATGAAAATACTACCTTGATATAAAGCATTTTTGCGATTTAGACTTTCCTTGATGAAAAGGCTAAACACACAGCATTGAGCACTGCTATAAGCTATATAAAACTATGCTAAAGCTCAAGACACATACACGCTAAATACCTCGTAGTTTTACTGTTCCTGGCCAATGAAACCTATAAAAATTGCCCAAAAATAGTAGAAAACAAGCGTTGCCGTCCTTTTCTCTTGGGCTTGTCAGGAAAAAATGGTGAAAAAAATCGAAAAATAGGAAATTGGCGAAATCTCGAAAGTTGTAATATATTGTTTGTTAAGGTGTCTTTTATTTGAATTCAACTTTGAATCTGGTGGAGTTCAGTTTTAGATAGAGAAGCAAGAAAGGATACGCGAATAAGGAACGATGGTGAAACTTGCCGAGTATCCGCGCACAGCGACGTTTTCATGGTCTCACGATAGAGTTCCAATTTTAGCCACAGGAACGGCCTCTGGGGCAGTAGATGCCGACTTTTCGAGTAATTCTACCCTAGATTTCTGGTCGTTGTTGTCCTTTGATGTTTCGAAGCCCAGCGGCTCGATTGTTGCCGACGCCAAATTCAATGACTTGGACTGGTCCAACGACAACAAGATTGTTGCCGGTGCTCTGGAAAACGGTGTTGTCGAGTTCTTCGATCCAAAGGCACTTAAGTCAGTTGCTAAGATCCACAAGCACGTGACACCAGTGAAGACTTTAAGATTCAACTCCAAGCAGAGCAACGTTCTGGTTTCCGGTGGCAGCAAGGGCGAGATTTTTGTGTGGGATTCGAACAAGATAGGGTCAGCAGACTACTCTCCGTTTTCTTCGGGCACAGCCATCACGCCTATCGATGAAGTTTCTTCTTTGGCGTGGAACCAGTCACTTGCCCATGTGTTTGCGTCAGCTGGCTCATCTGGCTACGCTTCGATTTGGGATTTGAAAGCAAAGAAAGAAGTGATCCATTTGAACTATACGTCACCAACAACTGGTATCAAAGTGCCTTTGTCTGTTGTCGAATGGCATCCATCCAATTCTACCAGAATTGCCACGGCTAGTAATTTGGATTCCGAGCCGGCAATCATGGTTTGGGATTTGAGGAACTCTAACGTGCCTTTAAATGTTCTATCACAGGGCCATGGAAGAGGTATACTATCGTTAGATTGGTGCAAGCAAGACGAGAATCTTTTGCTATCTTCTGGTCGCGATAATTCTTCGATACTATGGAACCCTGAAGACGGAACGTTGCTTACAAGATTCGCTACTCGTGGTAACTGGGTCTTCAAATCTAAATTTGCACCTGAGGCACCTGATTTATTTGCATCTGCCTCCTTTGATAGCAAGATTATTGTTCAATCGCTACAGACGTTGACTACTAGTTTAGATACCCAAGCAACAGAAACAAAACAGAAGGAATCCGAAGACGAATTCTGGAATAACGTTACTGAAAATACCGTGGACGAAAAGCCCAGAGTTTGCAAAGTTCAAGCTCCAGCTTGGTATGGTAATAAATCTCCTGCAGCTCAATGGGCTTTTGGTGGCAAGCTCGTCAAAATCACAAATGATCATAAGGGAGTTAGTATAACAAAACCTTCTATTTCTGAATCAGGGAAGAACGAGCTTTTGGACGAATCTCTTCAATCAAAGGATTTTGTTAAATTAATCAACAAAAGATTATCAGAAAAGATCAATTCCACAAACGAAGAAGATTGGAATTTATTAGAAAATCTGTCCATGGATGGAACCGAACTGTTCTTAAAGGATGCATTGTCTCTTGAAGATTCGGCATTGAACAATAATAACAAGGGTGATGAGGAAGGCGCTGACTTTTTTGACCTTTTAAAGGAAAAGTTTATTCCTCAGGGTCCTTTCAAATTTGATTTCTCTGAAGAGGTCAAACCAATCACAAATGCATTAATCAAGGGTGATCTAAAGTCTGCATTATCACATTCTTTGGAAAAAGATCTTTTGTTAGAAGCGATGATCATTGCCATAACTTCTGATGATGCGAACTTGAAGGAAAAAGTGAAAACTGCCTACTTTTCGAAGTTTTCTAACAAGTCGAATCTGGCTAGAACCTTGTTCTCTGTTTCAGAGAACAATGTTGAGGATATTGTTCAAAACGTGGAAGTTTCTCAATGGAAAGATGCTGTTCAATTCATTTACACTTCCAGTAAAAATCAAGATGAGAGAAATGCTCTCCTAGTCAAGTTAGGTGACAGGTTACTAGCTGATGGGAAGAGAAAGGACGCAATCTTACTATACTTGGCTGGTCGTTCCATAGATAGTATTGCATCTGTGTGGTTGAAGGAGTTCCCTCAATTCGAAGCCGAGTTAAAATCTAAAAGAGATACATTATACGAAGCTCATTTGGAATGTTTAACTGAATTCGTGGAAAGGCTCACTGTCTTATCTAGCTACCTCAATGATGGATCTTCCATGAAGATGACAAATCAAGAGCTGATCTCCAAATTCTTAGAGTTTGTTAATGTTGCTGCAACTAATGGAAATTTCGATTTGGCTTTGAAGTTCTTAGATAATCTACCAGGTGATAATGAAGAGGTAAAGGCAGATAAACAGCGTGTATTAATTGCATCTGGAAAATCTATTAGCCATATACCAACTGCTGAAAATATTGGTCAGTCTAGACAAACAAGATATGGATCATCAAGTTTGCCTGTAACTAACGCAGGGCCTCGCTCATCAGTCGGCGGTATCTTACCTCCCTCGAATCCATTGGCTGCAGGCTCACATCAAATACAGCAAGCATCGATTGGCTTGATCCCTAGACAACCAAGCTTCGTTTCTTCGACTCCTGCATCTGCGGTACCTGCCTCGAATCCTTACGCGCCTATCCAAAATCAAACTGTTCAACAACCGGTGGCCTCTAAGACACCATTCGCTTCTGTCACAAACCCATATGCTCCATCAATAAATCCTAACGTTCCTGCGAATCCATATGCACCACAACCCGTGGCTGCGTCGGCTAGTAATGTTGCGCTTTCACCTCCACCAATTTCTGGTCATCGTGGACTGTCTGGTCAAACTCCCCACTTACACGGCAAACCAATTGATGGATGGAACGACTTGCCTTCTGTAACGAAAGAAAAACACGTCCGGGCAAAAGCTGTAAACACAGCTCCAATTGGTATGTCTGCAACCAATTATGCTCCTCCAGAAGTTAACTCTGGACTTGTAGCCCCTGTCCCTAGAGGAACAATGCCAATGACCGCTCCTCCTCCTTTGAAAAAGGCATCTAAGCCTTCTTCCCCTTCTACCATCATATCACCATCTCCAGTACCATTGAAGAAAACGAACTCTTACGCTCCTCCACCGTCTTCCAACAATTTCGCCCAACCTCCTCAGGGTAATTCTATGATGCCACCTTCTTCCCCAGGTCTTGGATCGAATAACCAGCACACATTTGTGCCTCCTGTGAATCCTTACGGTCCTTCACAAAAATTCCAGCCACCTACTGGGATTATACCACCAAATGTGCCAATGTCCAACACTCCTCCACCTCCACCAAAGAACAAAACGGTTCCGCCACCAAAAATGAACAGAAAAAGTCACGTTGCAGGAGACGCAAATGCTGCAACTGACCTATTGAGTTCAATACAATCAAAACCAGTACCAGAACCAAAAACAAACCATTATAATAATACTCCTCTTCCTATCCCCGCCCAAAGCTCTACATCCTCCTTATCTCATTCAACTTCCAATGTCGATTCTCCCGAACCCAGGGGAATTACAGAAAATGAGAGACCTATAGTCGAGTTTTTAACTTCCGAATTGCAACGTGTTACTCCTCTAATTCCTCAAGAATACAACAAACAGTTGAAAGATTGTGACAAGAGATTGCACATCCTGTTCAAACATTTGGAAAAGCATGACCTCTTGACTCAACCGACAATTGAAAAGTTGCATCAAATCGTCGCCTTATTAAAAGAAAACAAATACTCTGAAGCCATGAGCATTCACCAAGATCTTTCTGTCAACCACAACTCGGAAGCGGGCAATTGGTTAACCGGTGTCAAGAGATTAATCAGCATTGCTGAAGCAACTTCTTCTCAGTAATTTGCGGGTGGCATTTAATTCATTGAGAATACGTTATGTTCTTATCTTAGCTTCAAATAGAACAGTCTACTATATATTATTTAGAACTAATCTGGTCGTGATTGATACAAATATTATGTGATACTTCTATTTCGTCCATTATCCTTTATTGCGTGATGATTACTTACTCATCTCCACTAATTTTATTTTTCATTTTTTCAAGACAAATAATGAAATGAAAAAGGCTTTAGTACGATTATCAAACATCAAACTGTTAGCCACTTCCGTAAGAGTTTTAAAAAGTTGAGACATTAAGTACACTTAAAAACTAGTTGAGGTTACTATTAGTAGACCAGAGACTTTATTCCACTGGCTTTTCTATCAGAAGATCCAAAAATTTGCTGAACTATCAGCTATCATTGCTTCCAAATCAAAAAAAGAAAGCATCGTAAGGGTCAAGTGAATTGATACATTCCGGAAAGCGTAGAACGTCGACAAAATTGAATAGTGTTGAATCAGGTTTATCAGCTTAATAGTTACGTTGCATGTTTGAAGTATGTTTATAAGTTGAACAGGATGACCGCAGATTCAATACATCGAAGAAATATAATAAATGCGATCAATTTAATGTCCCTCCGACGGAGACGGCAAGTAAAAGATGAAAGTATCTCTTCCGAGGGACAGAGCTATGGAATTGCAAATATCAAACTGTATGATTACTCTCCAGGATCTTTTAGAGCGGAAGGTGATTCCGCAGAGCGAGAGGAACGAGAAGAGTTTGAGCTTGACAATTTGGAGACGATATTGGATGTTGACTCTCAGCTATTCTCCAAGCCACCAGCAAAGCAATCTAGAAAAATATCAATCCTGGTGGGTGCATTTGTTGCAGTAGGCGGGTTTCTATTTGGCTATGACACTGGCTTGATCAATAATATCACGGAAATGCCTTATGTGAAGGCTCATTTCGCTCCGAATAAAGTCCAATTCACGCCAACTCAAACTTCGATCTTGGTCTCTTTCCTTTCTTTGGGAACCTTTTTTGGTGCATTGATTGCACCCATCATTTCAGATTCCTATGGGCGCAAGGCTACTGTTGTTATTAGTACATTTTTTGTTTTTATGATTGGAAACTCTTTGCAAGTTTCAGCACATGCGATGCCTCTATTAGTCGTAGGAAGAGTATTATCAGGAGTTAGCGTAGGTCTCATATCAGCTGTAGTACCTCTATACCAAAGTGAAGCTGCTCAAAAATCAGTGAGAGGAGCAATTATTTCAACTTATCAATGGGCTATTACTTGGGGTTTGTTAGTTGCGAGCGCCGTTTCTCAAGGAACTCATCAAAGGAAGGATGCTTCAAGTTACCGGATACCAATTGGGCTACAATATGTATGGGCTTTGATATTGGGAACAGGTATTCTCTTTCTTCCAGAAAGCCCCCGTTATTATGTCTTGAAGGATAAGTTGGATTTGGCAGCCAAGTCTTTATCATTTTTGAGAGGTGTTCCAGAAGATGATTCTGCATTATTGGAAGAGTTGGTCGAAATAAAAGCCACATACGACTACGAAAGATCTTTCGGGAACTTATCATATTTGGACTGTTTTAGATCCAGCCGCTCAAGAGCAAAGCAAAAATTACGCATGTTAACAGGCATAGCACTTCAAGCTTTTCAACAGTTCAGTGGAATTAACTTCATTTTTTACTATGGGGTCAACTTTTTCAGTAAAACAGGAGTTAGTGGAAGTTATCTTGTATCATTTATCACATATGCTGTGAATGTTATTTTTAATATACCGGGTTTGTTCTTGGTCGAATATATTGGGAGAAGAAATTTGTTGTTGAGTGGAGGTGTAGTTATGACTATTTCAAACTTTATCATTGCTATTGTCGGCTGTGTAACCAACTCTGTCGTTGCGAATAAAGTCATGATAGCCTTCATTTGTCTATTTATTGCATCTTTTTCAGCAACATGGGGTGGCGGTGTTTGGGTTATATCTGCCGAGCTATACCCACTAGGTGTACGTGCCAAATGTACCGCCATATGCGCTGCATCAAATTGGTTGGTAAACTTCATCTGTGCCTTTATTACACCATATCTTGTGGATACAGGCTCTCATACTTCTTCGTTAGGAACAAAAATCTTCTTTATTTGGGGTTCTCTTAACGCAATGGGCGTAGTAACAGTATATTTTACAGTTTATGAAACCAGTGGATTGACTCTAGAAGAGATAGATGAGTTGTACATGAAATCATCCAGTGCCATGACATCGTCCAAGTGGAACAAAGAACTAAGAAAGGCTGCAGATGCGTACTCATTGAAAAGGCAACAGGGAACTACAAATAATCTTGAGGTTAGTCCACATGAAAAAATGCGGGACCAATTTCCCCAATTTGGTGTACGGAATACCGAATTATCAGATCATCAATCTTATCAGTTCAACGTATCTACACTCAAAGCACCTATTCATACGGCAAGCGACTCTTCGAGCATCCCTCATCAATCTTCCTCTATTCAACCTAAGTACGTAGATCTGGGTAATGGGCTTGGGCTAACGACTTACAAGAGAGGACCACCATCATTACTGACCGACTCTAGTGACGAGGAAAGTGAGATTTACCAGCAGTCTAATCAGCAACGCATGGAGGGCTTAAATCAATATATGGCTCAGTTAATAAATCGAACGTCTGTTGATGAGCTGCAAACAAATGATACGAGCGTAGGACAAACAATTTCCGCGTCAATCATAAGTCGATTGAGCTCTTCTTCGCAGCCAACTGCTAGAGGTAGAGATCGTGAAGCAACATCTAGAAGAGATTCGACCAATGGTGAAGGTGCCTAGTTTTCATTTTCAATGCTGAAACTCAAGAATAGGAAAATTAATACACCGATAGCGTATACTACGCCATATGTAACTATCATAACTTTAATTTTAATAACTTTCGCATTAATACAATTGTCAAATGGTCTTAAAGGATACAAGAATTAGTGAACTTGTTCACTGCATATCCTATTACATGGTTTGAAGACTTAATGGCGGGTTGTCTAATAAGGCAAAAAAAAAAGTACAGAATCAAGAATAATTAAATAAATCTAACATCTAGCAATAATCTTTGAAACAGGGGTAGAAGATAAACACTTGAAAGAGTTAAGCTCAACCAAAGGTGATAGAAGAAGGACCAAAAGATGTCTGAAGACAATCAAGCGAGAGCGAGGATACCCCCGGCCACAAAAACGCCTCTAGAAGCGTCTTTTACAGGCTTGAAGAAAACTGTCAAACAAGTGATGTCGACCGATACAAATGAAGCACAAATTAGGCGTGAGAGCATGGTCAAAGAGAGGCCCAGTGGGAAAATAGAGTTTGCTATTTACAAAACACTGTTGATGTGCCTATACATAGTATACGCGATAACTAGGTATTTTCAGCGCGAGTATAATCGTGTTGCCATCAAGCTATTGGATTTAGCTTACAATCCTTCTAATTCGCCGCAGCTAATCAGGCAAGACGTCAACAAATTGCAGAAGATCCCAAAAAGATTGGCGGCAATCTTGGAATCGAAATCGGAAGGAGATATCGGAGGAGGAATCGGCGGTCTAATTAACGATGGCAGTGACGTTGTATGTTGGACTGTATCAGCTGGCATCAAGCATTTAAGTCTATACGATTACGACGGGCTGATGAAGAAAAACATCAAGGACTTTAGAATCGGGATTCACCATAAGCTAGCGAAATATTTCGGCCCCAATAACGTACCTGAATTTGCTGTTAGAATTCCCCATTCAAACCAAGTCTTCTTTGGCAAGGACGACGACGACGACGTAACGCAAGACGAAAAGACACACAAGGTGGCCATAGAGATATCTCTTCTATCTAAGGTGGATGGAAGAGACACCATTCTTGACCTCACTAGAACCTTGGCGGACCTCTGCGCTGAAGGCCAATTGGAGGTGGACGATGTCGACACAAAATTGGTGAATCAAGAACTCACACAGTTGGTCGGCCCCGAGCCCGACTTGCTACTATACTTCGGCCCCACCTTGGACCTTCAAGGCTTCCCACCTTGGCACATCCGTTTGACAGAATTGTATTGGGAAACCGACAACGATCAAGTTTCCTACTACGTCTTCATCCGTGGACTCAAACAATACGCTGACTGTAAGATGAATGTGGGTAAATAACCAGCAATCTTTCTCTTACCAAGAACTTCCTCATCACTAATAACAATAACTCGCTATCATTATTTCACATTGTTACATCCCATACGAAACACCGTCTCTTCCTCGCAGGATATTTCTCTGAAATTATAAACTTTATATATTCGATCGTGTTTGTAGCTGTCACTAATACCACACCATTTGCATTGAACAGTATGCTTGGCTCCTGAAGCTCACTTCTATATTCACTCATACGGCCACTGGTTACCAATAGGTTGTTGGTTACCTTTAGTAACTGGTACTTGACTGCAAGGTTACCCTACTTTTGACGCGTCCCCAGAGCTCGCACCTTTTAGAGTTGAGAATAAAAAAAATTTATTCAAAGTTGATAGGGTGGTTTAAAGATCTACTTGGGGCGAAGCAGAGGTAAACCAGAGCTAAAAGAAGTATGTGAGAGTGTATATTGAGCGTGGAAATGGTTCTATTGTACCGTGTATGGCTTATTGAGTGAAAAGATGCTAAGTAGAGCGCGAAAGAACGAATAAGTACGTCGTTGAGCAGAATCTTGTTGTTTTTCATGGTAACACGTTGATCTTTATCTAAACGGAAAAGAATGGCATTACGAAACGAACTTATGTTGGTGGCTGCTTTGATGCAGAAGAGTCGACTCGGTATGGTAGAGTGATTACGGAAGTACTGTGTCAAGAGATTGCGAGTGGCGAAACGAAAGAACGGGCCTCTTTTTCGGTGTTGCTAGTTTTTCGTTTTTTGATTTGATTACTATGTAAAAAGATCGTGATTTCCCCTATATTTAGCGAGCAGGAAAGAGAGCCAAAGCCTCCCAACGGGGGAGCCTGGCAGGATCGTTCATGAACGATGTTTTATGAACCGCTGGCCAACGTATAGAGCGCAAATACCCGTATTATAGACCATTCCTTGCTTGTTGATCCAGAGAGTGCCAAATAAATTTTGTTTTCCCGAATCGAAAAATCAAAACACGATGAAAATTGGACATGGAAATTGAGATAATCTGGTGAAACCAGCAGATCCATGTACAGTGTGCGATAAGTCGTCTACAGGTTCCAATATGATCGACATGTGTTGTTTTTTTGATCTCGCCGGATCATCGCGATTTGTGTGGCTTCTATTTACGGTTCGCATAGGAATAATATACTAACGTATTCTCTACAGAATATTTAAAAGATGGGTGTCTCCTTTTCTAAGTTGTTCAGCAACTTATTCGGTCACAAAGAAATGAGAATCTTGATGGTTGGTCTTGATGGTGCTGGTAAGACCACCGTTTTGTACAAGTTGAAATTGGGTGAAGTTGTTACCACCATCCCAACTATCGGATTCAATGTTGAAACCGTTGAATACAAGAACATTTCATTCACCGTTTGGGATGTTGGTGGACAAGATAAGATCAGACCATTGTGGAGACATTATTTCAGAAACACTGAAGGTATCATCTTTGTTGTCGATTCGAACGATAGAGCTCGTGTTGCCGAAGCCAGAGAAGTGTTACAAAGAATGTTGAACGAAGATGAAATCAGAAACGCTGTTCTATTGGTTTTCGCTAACAAACAGGATTTGCCAGAAGCTATGCCAGCTGCCGAAATCACCGAAAAATTGGGTTTACATTCTATCAGACAACGTCCTTGGTACATTCAAGCCACTTGTGCTACTTCTGGTGAAGGTTTGTACGAAGGTTTGGAATGGTTGAGTACTACTTTAAAGAATCAATCTTAAGAGGATTAAGGGACAAAAGGACGGAGACGTTATACGTTGTAAAAAAATTGCGTAGTATTGTCATTTTGAAACGCTTGAACATTTATGCCTTGCTTTCCTTCTCTTTGAATTATTCTCTTGAACCATTTTCTCTCTTTTTATCTTTCTCTCTTATTTTTCGATTCTTATATACAAATATAAATATAATATAATCTATGATATATATATGTATTTATTGTATGTATGTATTATCAGAACTTAGTCAATTCAATAAGATTCTTGCAAGCCTCTAGATTCTCATATATGAGCGAGCCACGATTCTGCGATAGTCTCCTGACAGCAAAGCCCTTTGTCTTATGAAAAAACCATGCTCATTTCACCTCATTAGTGCATCACTTATGGTCCCAATCTCACATTAAAAGTTTCCATTATTCTTCTTTATCTACAAGACCTCTAAACCTTAAGTATATACACCATAATCCGATTTCAATTGATTCTATTCTGGGACTGTTTCTCATATCCGATGCAGGGATACACCCGAACATCTTCAGGTTTCGAACTCTTCCAATGTTAGTAATGTGTGGGTTGTACATAGTTGTCCCAATTTATTTTCACACAAATGTTTGCAGGAAATATTTCAATCTGAGAATTCCACTTTAGGAAAATATTGGGCCATTTTTTCGTCCCAAGATGTTGATGGCCAGTTTCACCACCGACTCTTTCATAATGTATAACTAATTTTAACCTATTCAAGAGAACACTAGTTTTGTAGTAGAACAGATAGAAAAAGCACAGTAAGATAACATTCGAGATGGTATGTGGGTTATGCACACAGTGCAAAATGTGCTTTCAAGCCAGAGACGAAGTGAGCGTTATTTTAGGTATTATAACGGAGAACTGATATTGAATTATAGAAGATGAGAACAATGAAATTAGAATAGAAGAAATAACACAACAGAAAATATGTAACCACAATAAGGTGATAGTTTTGTTAAAGCGTTTTCAATTTATGCGCGAACCAGTGCGGGCAGGCACGTTTCAGAAACAGTTGATATATGAACCAAATGATGAGAAAGTCATCTTGGTAGCAGGTTTATATGAATATGAACAATGAACATCGGTTACCTCATATTATGTTCGGTGGATAATACGCTCACTTGGCTTCTGGTTGAAAAGTTGCGGTCGCGAGTGAATAATAATACTAACTAAATTTTTACAGGCCGGCATTAAAGCTTACGAATTGAGAACCAAGTCCAAGGAACAATTGGAAAACCAATTGGTTGAATTGAAGAAGGAATTGGCCGAACTAAAGGTTCAAAAGTTGTCTAGACCATCCTTGCCAAAGATCAACACTGTCAGAAAGAACATCGCCCGTGTCTTGACTGTCATTACCCACAACCAAAGACAAGCTGTCAGAGAATTGTACAAGGGTAAGAAGTACCAACCAAAGGACTTGAGAGCCAAGAAGACCAGAGCTTTGAGAAGAGCTTTGACCAAGTTCGAATCTTCCCAAGTTACTGAAAAGCAAAGAAAGAAGCAAATCGCTTTCCCACAAAGAAAGTACGCTATCAAGGCTTAAACGTTTGGATAAAACGTTTCATGTTAAATTAGTTTACACCTTTCTACATAATCTCTAACCTCATTGTTATCTGACTGTTAATGTTCATATTTCAATTGTTTGAATACTATGTCTGTAGGCACGACTGAACGCAAGGTTATGAACATGTAAATTTCCAATAGTAGCAAAGATGAGAACGATGCGAACTAAAGAAACGGGCAGAAAACCGTCTGGTGTATTGCTAGTATGTAAGGCTGAGCTATATATCTAAAAAATAAAATCATCACTACTCTTTTTTCGATCTTTTGGATCTTCTGAATTCCATTATTCTCTCTCTCAATTTATCGTCCGGAATAACATCTTCCAACTTCAAAGGTGATCTATTGAAAGGATCAGTGGAATCGCTTAACAAATGTGCCTTAATGGTGCTTCTATCAATAACAACCTTCGAGGTTGGCAAGATCACTGGATCTTTCATGACACTGTACATAAGCGGATCTAAGAATTCATCAGGGGCATCTCCCATCTCAAGATCTTCCTCTTCTTCTTGTGTTTTAGTCTTGTCGGCAGCCTCTGCAAATTCTAATAGCTTTCTACACATATCCTCCGAGAATAGTCCTGTTTTTACAGAAAGGATGTGAACAGCTTTCTTAAATAGCTCTTTATCGAAGGAGCGGCCGTCCCTTGCTACAGCAACTACAAACTCTGGTTGTGATGCTAAGTTGATGTAAATAGTTGCCAATGTGTGTAGCATGGTCTTAGGATTGAATGAATACTTAGAAGGATCTTTCACCTTCAACTCACGGCATTTTGAACCAACTAATGATTCTAGATTATAATCCAACATCGCGGCTAATCTGTTCACAATTTCAGGAGTTGCAAAAGCTCTTGGAATATGTTTTGTGAATATCTTGAATAGCAACAAAGATTTTTCAGACAAACCACAGGAAGATTTGGCCTGTCTTTCGGCTGACTTCAGTTTAGATTGCAATTCTGGAGTATCTTCTTCTCTCGACTGTGGAAGGCCTTTCACTCTATTTTCCAACTCTAGCTGCAAGTTATGGACTTCAGCTAAGGTCGAGAGCCCTTCATCTAGTAAAAATGTTAAGTCATTTAGCATCCGAGCGACAAATCTAACGAAAAAGTCAGAGTTGTTTTGTGATTGCCACAGTAATTGATCCCTGTAGAGTGGAATTCTGTACAGGGCTTCTAGTATAATAGATATACTATAACGGGCATTGAACTTATCGTAAAACTGGGATGAAGAACCGGTTTTTTCTACGATAACATAGAAGTCTAACAACCCGTACAATAAATTTTTAAATACAAGCTCATTATTCTCAAAAATATCCATCATGAATCCAGGAGAGTTATCGGTCATTGGCATGGCTCCAATGCTTAAAACTTGAACCATTTTACCCTTTAAATGCGGATTTGAGATCAATTCTGGGCAACGAAGAATCACAGTTGCAAGCTCAATGTAAGAATGCAGTCTTGGATTTCTAAATAACGGGTTATTGGAATACTTCGAAACATACTGACAATAGTTAATGGATCCTTCAATAACAAATTCAGGATAGTACTTAAACGGAACTGGGGAGTTTTTTCTCAAATATTCGGCGTTGTCCACATTCTCAACGCCGATTTGATCAGGAATTAAAGGCAATTCAACTTGTTTAAAAGGATATTGATGGGATGGATCGATCACACGTATCAAGAAAGTCGAAGCGCCTGCAATAAAATCAAAGACTTCAGAATGCAATGTTTTGTTACTAAAGAATCCTTGGCAAGAAGAATGAATCGCTGAAAAATGTTGATATCTTTTCTCTAACTGCTTCATTTGAACCTCGCCGAATCTGGCCATCATACTATTCTGAGAGTTGCTGATAACTTGTCTCAAATGGTTCAACTGTTCTTTCAATCTAGATATCTCTGGGGAGTATCTGTCATCAAAGAGGATGGTACCACCGATACCATAATGCAGGTACGTTAGAGTCAAGAAAAAGCAGTGAGAAATGAAGTTTGGCTCTGCTTCGTTAGACTTTTTGTTTGAATCATGAAATTCTTCCGCTTCCTTTATATCAGAGTTCATTCTAGTTTCCTGATCAAGATCGATGTATAAATTAAGGTTGTTGAAGTAGTTAACATCGATCTTGTCCAATTTCTTGTAGGAAACATCAAGAAAGGGTAAGGAGAACTTGATCAAAATCAAAGTTATATTGGTCATAAAGCCATTTGAAGCCAATTTGTTGATTTGGGCATGGTCCCCTCTGCGGAGATGGTTCTTATTGACGATTTGGCCCAGATAAGAAAGCAAGTCCGATCTCGACTCTGCAGATCCTCTGATGACCTTGTCTAGAATGAAGAATAGTCTTTGCAGTAGGACGTTATGCTCGGTTTGTAAGGAAGAATGGATCAGATTGGTTTGTTGCTGATTTTGGGATTCCGGATCGTTATAATTTTTTAGGGCTACTGCCGTCTGCAATGGGGACAAAGACAATATAGGGCCTAGTAATGTGATTTTTTCATATTGATTGGCAGCAGTCGTATGCTCCGCAAAGAAGCCGTCCAGCTGGGTGAATATAGCAGACACCTGTTTAAACGAGACAAATATTTCGAACAAGGTCAAGACCTTGTTATATAGATTCGAGTTATTAAGGTCGAACCCGCTTTTGGAGTCAATTCCCCTCAAATACACTTGCAATGCCTGGAATAGATTGTTCACAAATTCGAACAGAGTTCCCTCCTGTGTTGCTCTGTTGATCATGGCAGTGAGTATGTCTGTGTATTTGTCCAGCTCCTGCAAGATATCGACCAAATACTGTTGAAATGAGCCCTTGATGGCAAACTCCTCGATTTGAAAACACACTAACGCATAGCCGACAATCAATCTGTCGATTTCTTGCAGCGTGACTGCTTGCATTTCATCCGCATTTTTCTTCGATATTCTTTTAAACTGCTGGCAACGTCTGAAACACGAGTTCAAGTACTGTAACGGTTGTTCCTGCAGTTCTTCGTTTTCAGTAAGCTGGTATAAAACAATAGGATCAACAGAATCTACCGTCAAATCTGACACATTCTCCAGGTTCCCAACAAATGTGTATTCCGCAGGATCTTTTGGATCTAAACTGACTAAAAACACATCTCTTAGCAAGGACATGATCTTTTATTAAATTCTCCGATTCCAATTAGCTATTCAGTAGCGTAATTGTTGTTCAAGCCTAAACCCTGTGTTAATCACAACTCTTCTTTCTTGCTAACTGAGTAGTAGTTCTCTCTTTATTCCTTGTATTTTCTAATTTAATTTAATGCTACAGGTATGCCTTTTTTATCTTTTGGGGGCCCAAAACATACCTAAAATAGACAAATTACTGGCCAGAATAATGCACCAACCTCACAAGGTTCGATCAACTGTTTGCAGATACATAAACGGGAGTTTGAATAGCAGTTTTCACTGGTCCGTAATAGAATATGGCAAAATGCGCTCATAATTGAGCTGCTTCCAGTCGAAGACTCTGTGGTTCTATAAACGCTTCGCTTATTAAGGTTAATTAATTATTTAAATCTCACTCTTTAATAAAAATCTAGTAGTTCGAGATCTTAGCGGATGAGAATATTGATATAGAGAGAGGAGAGCAGAATTCGGGACTAGATTCGGTGCCAGACGAGTTGCAATTTCCGCAATAATTGGTATGTATGATTAAATGTGAAACATCGAGGCAATAAACTATATTGGAATAGTTCATGGGAGGCCGACAGAATCAGGTGTACAATTAGAAATGCTCAATTGATACGATCGCAATCGAGATCTGGCTAATCGAATTAACTGATTTCTTCAGGATTAAAACACACATCCACTAACATCATCCAGTATAGTAAATAACTGATCCGATCAAGCTGCATCTTCCGAGGCTCAGTCATTATCCGGTAGTATAAAAGGGTTATCTTTCTTTGGGACTTGATATTTGAAAAGGATGGATCAATTAAAGGTGACACCCGCGCTACTAGTAGCGCTCTTCCAGAAGCCTCAAGACCGTGTATTCTTGATAGATTTGGAGAACAGCATTCTTGACTTTGTCGAATCGTCAGCTTACACCTACCAACTGAAACCTATGAATTCATATTACAGACTTCTATCCCATCAAGTTGCTGAGTACCATGGGTTGCAACACACAGTATCCAAGGATAATGACAAATGTGTGATTGTATTCAAACAGAACCAGTACGAACCAAACGAGAGGTTGGTTTTACTTCAGCAGTTGGAACCGCAGATTATGTATCAATTCCCTCCAGAGTATTTCGCATTGGCTTCTATGGCAGCCGTCAACAATCAGCAACAGATGATGCAAAAAAATGTAAGACACAAGCACAGAAATAGTTACCATGCAAAGCCGAAAGCAGAAGATGCTGATTCCAAGTCGTCTGTTTTTAGTAAAAAGAAAATCACTATCTTGAAAAGAGAATCAGATAAGAACTTGGATGGTGGCCACAGTTCGGAACAGCCAGATGCAGTTGAGCTAGAACCTCCATCTTCCTCTTCCCCAATAGATCTTGAAGCTGACAGGCTGTTGAAGGAAAAGCAGTATAATGAAGAGAAGGAAAAAATATTCTCCAGCTCACCATCTTCACCAACATCCTTTTCGACCCCTCCTGCAACTCCTGCACCGCTGAACAAACTTGTTTCAGATGAAAGAGAGGATGATTCCCCTCAACCACATCAATTTGAAACGTCAAGGTTCAAACTCAACAATCAAAATGAGATGAGACAAATCAGGAGACCCAAATTCCAAGGGTATAATCAAAAGCCTTACAACAACAGCTACCATCAGAAGAACCATCACCAGTCACATCCAGCTTCAATGAGTCCATACTATGGAATGCCTCCTCAAATATTACCCCTAAACTCCAATCCGATGGCGTACGGGTATCCTATGATGGCACCAATGGAATATATGTACTATCCAATGAGCGCTCCTGTCTCAAACAACCAGATGATAATGAATGTACAGCCAGTTTACTCAATGGTGTCTCGTGAGTATAAACCGTACGAAAAACGGTCTGACAGTAAAAATGATACCAATGGAATTAATGGTGGAAAGAAAATCAATAAAACTACTCACATTTAATCATCTAAGATACAGTAATGAAATAGCATAATTAATGGAGTACACTAGCACTCAATTGGATTGAGAGAAATACGAACAAAGTGTTTGTGATGCTGAAAAGCGAAGGACAAAAATTTAAGGCAGCATTCGATAGTCAAAAGGTTATCTCTCATGTCTCTACGACATTGTGAGTTTAGTGATTCCAACTATATATATATATCTATATATATATATAATAATTGATGGAACTGTCAGGTTGTTTAATTGATCTCTAAGGCTAAATAGCTCCATTACTTTTTTACAATTTCAACTCCCCAATTTAAAGTCAAGTGGTTGGTTTTATCGTCGTCAATAAACTTGGAAACGGCAGAATAGTTACCATAAACTAAAAAACCACTAGGAGCCTCACTCTCAGGCAATTCAACCTCGTAAACAGGTTGCTTGGATGTGTTTGGGGCATAGGATCCTAAATGGTCATCAATCTTGTCAACTGCAATACCAGCCTTTTTTATAAATTGAACATACCTTAAACCAGTTATGATCTCGTGCTGAACCTTAAAGGTGATTTTCAGTCTGTATATGGATTTTGCCTTGATTTTATATCTTTTTGAAGCCAATTCCTTGATCGTTTCATCATTTGTTAAATCGAAGGTAATTGGTTGCGGTTCAGTATTAACAAGCAATTGGATTTGTTTGATAACCACACGTCTTTTGTCTCCAGGATACTCTAAGGGCAAAATATCACTGCCCAATCCCAATGACTCTTTCCATTTTCTCATAGCCTCATCTTCGGCGTCCAATTTTTGATATTCTTCAACAGTCTTCTTAGCACCTACCTTATAAGTATCGCCGTCTTCATTAAATTCTGAAAATTCTTTGTCCTCCGACATCTCAACTTCTTGTCCCAATTATGTGTATTCGACAATCTTAAGATCAGCGAGGCCCTTAATTAAATATCAATCAATATTTATTAAGGTTTAAAGCATTGAAATCTGATCTGATTTAATCGTTTATGAGAAAAGGCGAGAGTTTATAATTGTCACAGACCCAGTCACGTGACTATCGGTGATGACCGAAATAGAGTAGATAGTGCAATGATAACACTAAACTGCTAAATTGCATCGACCAACTTGCCCAGAGAATAAGACGAAGTACTGTATGTGTATTATATATAAATTGATGAGGTAGCTATTACAGTTCTGGTTTACATATAGTGCTGCGAAATCGAGTACCTGAGATAAGTATGGCCAGAGTTACGATGATTTTACCTTGCATTCAACAAGTGAAGCAGAGCACAGTAGATGAACAGATTAGAGTTTTAGACGTGCTATTTGAGCATAGTGACTCCTTGATTTGGTTTACTTTAAGAAATGAACAGTTCATGTCGAATGAATGGGCCACATATAGAGAGTTTATTGAAACAATCAGGTCTAGATTACTAAGGTTATGCCATGAGACTGAATTAGAAGGTATCTGCAGTCTCGGTGTGGATCATCTTGCTAATATCATAGGAGCACATCCCCGATTGGGAGCGGCGAAACAAAACCTGTCTATACATTCTTTGAATGAGCAGGCCAATCTGGCCAAAGAAAACGAAAACACCAGTGAAATGGAGGGAAGGTTGAAAGAACTGAATGCTAGATATGAGTCCGTATACGGAGGGCTAAGATTTGTCGTATTCGTTAATGGAAGGTCGCGACAAGATATCATTGAAATAATGCAAGCGCGTATTAACTCCAGTAATTCATGGTTCAAAGAATGTGAAATTGCGTTGAATGAGATGTGCGATATAGCACTTGATAGATCTAATAAGTATGGTGAAATTAAGGGTAAAATATAATATAATGCGACTATTTGTACATTTGTAAATACGAAAAATTATACTCTGTGCGTGAGGAATACTAATAGATTGGAATTATGACACTTGTATTTGATTTGATCTTGTTTAGAAGAGTAAATATATTTTTTCACTCACTTCCACAGTATTCAATATTGATAGAATTGGATTGGTGTAGTGCGATGATGGTATGATGATGGTATGATGATGTTGATTTAAAATTAGCTTATACAAGACAAAACCTTTGACACAACCAAGAAACAACACGAAATCAATAACTCAATCACAAGAAGTAATCGGGCGTCTTTCTACTTACAGTTGGTTCCCCCGGTCTTACCGATGGGTCATACTGTAAAAACTGTCTATTATGAGAATCATCAACCTCCATGATAGCTGCTTGATTGCCACATCTGTAGCAGTAATTGGGTGCGCTGAAAATCGTTACTACACTTTGTTGATGCGACCAGGCGTAGCCTTCCATTACGAGTTGATGTGCTCTTGCGATTAGCGATAGGTCATTCGTATGGTTAAACTGCTCACTAATGTCTTGACCAAATGTGAAACCAGCACCTCTTGGACTAATACCCCAACCGCCTCTATCATCTGGGTCAG
The DNA here is from genome assembly GCA_030564205.1 of Kluyveromyces wickerhamii. Classification (NCBI taxonomy): domain Eukaryota; kingdom Fungi; phylum Ascomycota; class Saccharomycetes; order Saccharomycetales; family Saccharomycetaceae; genus Kluyveromyces; species Kluyveromyces wickerhamii. The sequence goes on along the minus strand of JAJLUE010000012.1, from coordinate 168,473 downwards.
ACCATAATAGATCACACATAGGACCTTCGTGAGGGACCTCTTGTATTCTGTTTAGCTCTCTTACTTGGTCTATAGTTTCGATCATTGGCGACAAGCCACCGTGTAAACAAAAGATTTTATTATCGACCAATGCTGTAATTGGGAAATAGTCAAAAAGGTCTGTGAACATTTTCCACACGTTTGCAGAACCGTACTTCCTTAGACATTCGTCATAAAAGCCGTAAACTTGCGTGATCTGTCTTGACTCATGGTTACCTCTGAGAATGGTAATCCTGCTTGGATAACGAACCTTCAAAGCAACCAAATATGAAACAGTTTCCACCGAATAGTAGCCTCTATCGACGTAATCCCCCATGAACAGATAGTTTGTGTCGGGACATGGACCGCCAATCTTGAACAATTCTATCAAGTCGTGGAATTGGCCATGAACATCACCACATATCGTGACTGGCACGGACACTGGTTGGACATTATCCTCGAATTGTAATACATCGACTGCCATTTTACATAATTTCGCCACATCGTCCTCCGACAAACACTGGCACTGGCTTAATTTCTCCAACCATCCGTCCAATTGACCAATGCTGGACCCATTCAGTTCCAAAGGCTTGGATGATTTGTGATCGGCGATTCCTGAGGTGCCCGGTGACATACTTCCCGCAACATTCTCGAATCCTGGTGAATCTTCGTCCAAAGACGCGTCTAGTTGATCCTCCACGGCATCATGCATAGGAACGTCGGTATCTACTTCCATTGCGCCCACTATTCTATCTCTTATACTCTAAAAAACAGAGGTATTGCTCTCCGAACTTCCAATAGTTATTTCAATATTCAAAGCAAGAAACCAGATTCTCTTTCAACTCTTGAGTGAAACTTTCGCTATAAAAATTTCTCCGTTAACACTTCAGGTGAATCTTTTCGAGTCCCTCAAATTCTTCGAAACGGTATATCGCAACCTCTTGAACTCTAAAAACCAATCGGTGGCCTCCACTTTAACATCTGTTCTATTCTTTTCACTAAAGGGGTTTCCAGTTCTATCAACAAAAATTGTTTCCAATTTTTTTTTTTAAACATTAGGGTAATTCAGACAGGGTAACATGTCCGGTTGAGCCTAAGCTCTTGGTGCAGGAGGAACAGGTGAACGCGTTCAGCATGCATAAACATGGAGCGAACAGTGTGGAGGCACCGATGATTGTCGAGTATGCATTGGCAACCCAATATATGGCTACTTAATATGTTTCCTACGTTGTATTGTATGTAGCATGTACGCTTGGTTAGTGTCAGTTTTTATTTTGCTTGTCGTGCTGAAACGACAACCATTGCAAGTAGCTGTGGAATTGATATCGATGTGTCATTGTGTCCATGCACAATACTTATACATTGTTTGAAGCTAGATCATATCAAGACTGCTACTGGAAGTAGCCTCGGTGTATTTGTTTGGTAAGCATGACAGAAACTTTAGATATTTCGCACAGCAGATGGATCTTCGAACAGCAAACAGAAGACCAGGCGTTGCATCATTCCGGGAAATCGGTCCGAGAGTTAGTGATTTCCAAGCAGAGCTCTCGGGTATTTCCCGTAGACAACAGACTAATTGGGCGGATGGAGGACCAATTGGTGCGGTGGAAACGGCCAGCATCTTCGCATCTCGGAACCATGCAGGTGATAGAAGGCACACATCCTTATCAACAGGAGCCCATGTCGATGTCACAAACATGGTCCCAAATTAAGGACGCGTTCTCCAAAAAAATACAGAAAGCTGCCCCAGAATATGCGGAGGATGGTGACGACACCTCCATTGAGCTGGACGAGTCCTCGGTGCTCAACGAAGACCTTTATGGCTGCAATTTGGAGACTGCCGTGACGCAGAAGGCTGTGCCAGTCACCTTGATAGCGCCTCCGCAGATCGAAGACACCTCCATTCAGGAGAGATACTCCTACCACTATCCGATTCCACAGTACTACTTACCTCCAGATGAGAGGTCAGGAAACTCGAACCAGGCTGCAACCGAGGATGGCGCGACATGTAGCAATTGGCTCTGTTTCAACTATTGAAAAGTGTGACGCGCGCCAGGGTCCATCCAAGCCCGTGGAGGTGGATGAACAGTAAACTACAAACAAGTTAGATAAGGCGGCTTTGTCATCTAGTGTGTAATCTCATCAGACTACATGCAATGCGAATCCGGTGCCTTGTGTGACACAACAAGTCCCCAAGCTCGAAGCGAGCTGGTGAGGACCCCGTAACACAGTCGGCGAGGCTTTGGATGGGCCTGGGTCCTCTTCTGTTACCCTGACATGCTGCTTTTGGATTCCAATAAGGGGCAAAGGCATGAGGTATGGAAAAAATTGAAAGAATCATTTACAAAGAATATTAACGATATGTAACGTGCAAACATTTGTTGAGGTCAGTCTAAGCAAAGATTGGTATCAGATCGTTCGACGTTTGGAAGAGTGCAATTGGTCAAAACGGTTTTTCTGAGGTAGAAAATTGGATACAATAAAACAAGCAGATACCTAAAAATACAGGATGGCCGGTGCATTAGAAAACGCACGTAAGGAGTTGAAAAGAGTGTCCTTGGAAGACCAAGCTGAGAACGAGTATGGGTCGATTTACTCCGTTTCTGGGCCTGTGGTGGTGGCGGAAAACATGATTGGATGTGCCATGTATGAATTGGTCAAAGTCGGACACGACAATTTGGTTGGTGAAGTTATCAGAATCGATGGTGAAAAGGCAACCATTCAAGTTTACGAAGAGACCACTGGTGTTACCGTTGGTGATCCGGTACTAAAAACCGGCAAACCTCTTTCCGTGGAGTTGGGTCCAGGGTTGATGGAGACCATCTACGATGGTATTCAGAGACCATTGAAGGCAATTAGGGACATATCACAATCTATCTACATTCCAAGGGGTATCGATGCGCCAGCATTGAGCAGAACAATTAAATGGCAATTCACTCCAGGAGAATACAAAGTTGGTGATCACATCTCTGGTGGCGATATTTTCGGCTCTATCTTCGAAAACTCTCTGTTGGATGACCACAAGATTTTGTTGCCTCCAAGAGCAAGAGGTACGGTTACTTGGATCGCTGGTCCTGGTGATTACACTGTCGACGAAAAAATCCTTGAGTTAGAGTTTGACGGTGTCAAGTTCGACTACTCGATGTATCACACATGGCCTGTTCGTGTTCCTAGACCGGTCGCGGAAAAGTTATCAGCTGACTATCCTTTACTTACTGGTCAAAGAGTCTTGGATGCTTTGTTCCCCTGTGTTCAAGGTGGAACTACTTGTATTCCAGGTGCATTCGGCTGTGGTAAAACCGTTATTTCGCAATCATTGTCTAAGTACTCGAACTCGGACGCCATTATATACGTTGGTTGTGGTGAAAGAGGAAATGAAATGGCTGAAGTTTTGATGGAATTCCCTCAATTATTCACCGAAATCAGTGGAAGAAAGGAACCAATCATGAAACGTACCACTTTAGTCGCTAACACTTCTAACATGCCAGTGGCTGCAAGAGAGGCTTCTATTTATACTGGTATTACTTTGGCAGAATATTTCAGAGATCAAGGTAAAAATGTTTCGATGATTGCCGACTCTTCCTCGAGATGGGCAGAGGCTTTAAGAGAAATTTCTGGTCGTTTAGGTGAAATGCCTGCTGATCAAGGTTTCCCAGCTTACTTGGGTGCCAAATTGGCTTCTTTTTACGAAAGAGCAGGTAAAGCTATCGCTCTTGGATCTCCAAACCGTGTTGGTTCGGTCTCTATCGTTGCTGCTGTCTCTCCAGCTGGTGGTGATTTTTCGGATCCGGTCACTACTTCAACTTTGGGTATCACTCAAGTGTTTTGGGGTTTAGACAAAAAGTTGGCACAAAGAAAGCATTTCCCTTCCATCAACACATCTGTTTCATATTCCAAGTACACAACTGTTTTGAACAAATATTACGATAGAAATTACCCTGAATTCCCTGTACTAAGAAACCGTATGAAGGAAATATTATCCAATGCTGAAGAATTGGAGCAAGTCGTTCAGTTGGTTGGTAAATCTGCCTTGTCCGACGGTGATAAGATAACTTTAGATGTTGCATCTTTGATTAAAGAAGATTTTTTGCAGCAAAACGGTTACTCTACCTACGATGCCTTCTGTCCAATTTGGAAAACATTCGATATGATGAAAGCATTTATCGCTTATCATGATGAAGCTCAAAAATCTGTCTCCAATGGGGCCAACTGGGTTAAACTATCTGAAGCAACGAACGATGTAAAGCATGCTGTTTCCTCATCCAAGTTCTTTGAACCTAGTAGGGGACAAGAAGAAGTTCATGCAGAATTTGAAAAATTGTTGACCAATATTCAAGAAAGATTTGCAGAGTCTACCGATTAAATAAATAATTAACTTGTACACGCCATGGCCTTGGTTGGTATTTCCCAATTTTATAAAGCACAAACAGATTTTAAATAAAATAAACAGTTTAATGACTATCCAGCTTACAACTACGAATGTGGCAACGAGGAATTGACCGAAATTATTTTGGACATTTCACGAAATAGGGAACGATTCTGATTTGACAGCGGACAAAAGATTGGATTAAAATCTATACACGACTTAGGCGTAGATAACAATACTTAAAATAACTATTACTATCGACCTTCTCCAAGCGTCAACAAGGGAAGTATTCACAATAAAACTCATATATTTCCAGAAGTAATTCTTTCGACAAAAATGAATATTACGACAAATCCTCGCCAGGTCGGCGACCTGAGAGATTCAACCGCGTATAAAAGTCAATTCAATTTTCAGTGTAGCAGTAGAGACTAGCATCAATGAAAGGAAATCATAAACGTAATGTAGAACGGCCATTGAGATTGGGAACAATCACAATTGACAATTCATGTTAATGATTCAGTCCGCTTATTTGGATCTAGCTCTCACCTTCCGTCTCTTTCTCTTAAGTCTTCTAACTCTCTTCTTTCTCCACTTAGCACGCATTTCGGTGATGAAATAGGTTTCTAAGGTTTGGTTTTATGAAAGAAGATACAACTAGAAATATGACAAGAAGAAGGGTGAAGTTATCTTGAACAAGCTTTCATTTTTTAATTGGAAATTATAAAAAATTGGAAAACTCTCAAAATTGAAAACTGAAGATTCGAAAAAAAGATGCTTGGCTTGTCTATCCGGGTAATGGTAATTTCACATAGCAAGGGCTGTTCGTAGTGCTCGGAACAATGATAAACAGCCCGTACTTCCTTCTAATTGGACTGCAGGCTAGGTAACGATTGCTGTCCCATATTCGGAGCCCTATCTAGAGATGGCTGGTGCTCTAATATACATAGACCTCACATCTTCTTTGCCAGTTCAACGACTTCTTTTCCAACTCTTGTTCTCACCCAACGTACCACAGATCCAGAGACCCACCATTCATTTACACGTGGTGTATGGGTGGTAGCTTTTATTTTTTTGATGTATGTATGGGTGTCTATCTTTTAACGGTTGTCCCGCTTGCGCACCAAACTGTCAAACTCCGTAAGAGCGAGCGCATATTGGCTCGCTACTTTAGTCTTTTACAGGGTGGACGTCATCGCAGAAGCATATACATACAAATGTCTTCGAAGTTTATACAGTATTCATTGATGCAATTACTATCAATTTCACTTTTTTTGGTGCCTTATGGCAATAAAAGTCTAGTCCACCACCCAGCGTGGTAATTGCTTATGTAATAGACAGGTTCCGTTAAATATATTTGTGTTTTGATTTGGCAACACAAAATGTGCCATTAACAAGGCTCTTAATCATCCTTATTATGCAAATGGGCCGCCTCTTGTCTTAGTGCCTTCTTCAGATCGGAGGCTATCTCGTGTATTTCCAAATTATCCATGATTCTTTCCAAGTCAGGAGCTGTCAAAAGTAGCCTTTCCTCATCAGATTTTGTGACATGAATGTTTTCGAAAATGGCAGAATACTGCTCTAGATCAATGAACTCGAAGTTTTGGTCCTCATTTGTAATTAGCGATTCCAAATGTCTTGCGCCGAAATAGGCCTTGAAGTTGCAGTAGGCTCTATATGCAAGATAAAACCCTGGAACATTGGGTATCACTGGAATCAACACTAATGGAAGCGTGAATGGAATCCCTAGAAGAGATAAGCTAGCGTACTTCTTGTGGTAGATCTTACCCTCTTCTGTTATTCTTTTAAACTGCTCAATGATTGTTTCGTCGTCGAGGACACTGCCAGGATAGTATACACATATTGGCTTTGGTTTCATCGCCGCCATTGAATCATCGACTTTAGATTTCATATACTCGGCCAACGTCACCTTCCTCGATCCATTTTCCACTTGCTTTAAGATATAAGATTCCGATGGTATGGTTTGTAATGCATTTTCGGTCCACGGGTTTTGATCCATTAGCTTGTTCACCATGGAAACGATCTTCTTGTTGATGCTCCTGGGGGAGTCTTGCATCGACTGCCATATCTTGGCAGCTTTTCTTGAAATCTTGCTCTCGTACCTTACAAATGCTGAATCTGCATTCAGCAATTCGTTGGAATACTTGAAATACACAAATGACTGCTTATTGGTAATTGGAATCACTATCAATTTGACAGGATCATTGACATATTGCTTAATAGTTGACGATTTAGTTGCGGCCCTGAAAGACACCGAAAATGACCGCGTCCAAAGCATCTATTATCTTTAATATGGGCCTTTGCAAAGTCCTGCAAACAAAATAGATGTTTGTTGTGTTCAAAGACAGTTTCTTTATTGTGAAGTGTGAATTTTGTACTGTTTTTAGAATTGCTATTGCTGAAACATTCTTATTTACAAATATGTTAGCATATTAAATGAAATCTTGGATATACACTGCAGTTAAAATTTCAATCCTTAGTAAATATGGAATGTATAAGATCTATAACAATACTCCGAAAACAATTCTGTATATGCCACTATCCTGAGAACTACATATTATGTATCAGCCTTGCATTGCCTTTGCTCTGTACTCTTCAGAAATAAGCTTTTAGGGGCCAAAATTGTGTTTCTTGGGTCTCTCCGAAAATCAATCTGCAGTTTTATAATTAGATTGATAGAAACAGGTACGCTTTTGTGATGAACCGACACCTGGAAAAACGAGATTATTTGAGGTTTACTGTACAGTTGGTATCTTATATTCCAGGCTCCTTTTAAACTTTCTTTTGCATCAACTATTGGAGCTTCTATGAACGAAAGAAGTTATTAATCAAAGCTGGTATAATGGATTCCCTGTCTGTACCGAAAGCTTCGAATATATCCAAAAAGGTTTCAAATGAATCTTTAGATACAACATCCTCAGTAAATGTCAAGCAGAAACCAACTGTTCTCAATGCATATTCATTGGATCCTAGAACGGTACCTCCTTTTGCAGTAGATTCCGCTATAAATCATCTGCAAATACGACATAACAGCCATGGAAGTCAAAATGATCAAATGTTCAAAGATACTTTTCTTATGTCCCATTCTGATAAATGGAGTGAATTCTTACAAAATGCTGGTAGCAATTCTGCCTATACTTCTCGTTTCAAAGTTGGGAAGCACAAATTAAATGAAGTCAAGAGCAGATCGATTGTGGCAAGTAGTTCGTCATCATTCGATCAAGAAAAGGATGAAAAACGCTTGGAAGTGAAAGAGGAGAATGAGCATGGATATAAAGACAATGATAGCGGAACAAGTTACGAGGATGAGATAGAAAGAGTAAGAAAAGAAGTGTTGCAGGATCTTGATGGAGACTGGGAAGGCGGAAAAAGATTGGAAGCAATATTTAACGCACCAATACCAGATAGTTATGAATTGAGCAATCAGCGAGATAGGAATGAATGGTTCAAATATATCGCTCAACTCAAGGCATTTTACTATTTGAAACGTGAATCCTCGGAGCCCGGTGGAGCAGAGCATCCGTACGACAATGGAATCTTTCAATCTATGGTGGTTAAAAGCAAAAATAAAATAAACGGCAAGAAGAATTCGTGGGCCGTAATGGAAAGAGAGAACAAACAGCAATGGATACCGCGCATTAGAAGGTTACTGCTACAGAGCCAGTACTTGCCACTATCTTTGAGACTGACAATAGGGATTTTATGTATTGTCTCACTAGCTTTGGCAACAAGAATATATCAAAACTCGGATTCCATACTTCCAGCAATGGAGTCAAGTGTGCCTCAGCAACCAAGTACTATCATGGCATTATGTGTGAACTCAATTGCTATAATCTACTTGGTGTATATAGGTTACGATGAGTTTTCTGGTAAACCGTTGGGAATCAGAGACCCCATGGCCAAGGTAAGGTTAATATTGCTGGATTTGTTATTCATCATATTTTCAAGCGCAAACTTGTCTCTTACATTTAATACTTTATACGACAGCAGATGGGTGTGCGTAGCTGGAAGGGGCTCGGAAACCCCTCAGGTAGGTTATATTTGTCACAAACAGAAGGCCTTAGCCTCATTTTTATTCTTAGTTTTGGTCACGTGGGTCATTACATTTACGATAAGTATTTTGAGAGTTGTCGAAAAAGTCAGCTCAGGGACCCAGAGAGTCGGGTGATTGGATATAAGATGATTATTAATAGATATACCACCAACTCGGTTACAAAGATTTCATGCGAAGGACTATGTAGGATCATGTATTCGAGACATATATATTTTCATTGTTGTAGTAGTATATTCTATATGTCACTTACCCTGCTTGTTCTCTCAATAGATTTAAAGGTTTTTAAGAAAAATGTGGCAAACAACAGTTAATTGTAATAATCATCCTTGATCAGAAGAATGTTTTTGGTAAAGATAAATTGAATTGTTGAGGGCTATAGCACGTTCATATTGATACTAAATTGTTGATAAAGTTCAATTTTATTACAATTTCATCACGAATAATCAAGTTACATTGTCTCTTCCATTTCGAGATAGCATCTAATAGCCCCAGCAGTAGATAATCAATCATTATCAAGAGGTCTTCATCTGTTTGAGAAGAATAATTTCGAAAATCAAATACTGAATCGTCACAAAATCATTGTCATATTATGGCGGATATACTACCAAGATCTGATGACTTGGAAGCTACATGGAACTTCGTTAAACCTGGGATTGACCAGATCTTGGATCGGGATGGAACATCAGACATAAAGACCAGCAGAGTGCAGAAGGTTCTTTCTCCTAAGATGTACATGGAGGTGTACACAGCTATATACAACTATTGTGTTAATAAGTCGCGCTCAACAGGACATTTTCAATCAGATGTTATTGGAAAACAGATGAATCAATCATCCATTTTAGTCGGAGGTGAAATCTACGAAAATTTAAAGAATTACTTAACAGAATATATCTCAAATCTGAAGAAGCAACCAGATGAGACTTTCTTGAACTTTTATGTCAGGCGCTGGGAAAGATTTACGATAGGAGCAATTTTTTTGAATCGCGTATTTGATTATATGAATCGTTATTGGGTTCAGAAAGAGAGAAGCGATGGTAAGAGACATATATTTGACGCACATACTTTATGCCTAATGACTTGGAAGGAAGTTATGTTCGAAAAAAACAAAACTGAACTGGTAAGCGAAATATTAAATCAGCTAGACTTACAAAGAAAAGGAGAACTAGTGAATAAATCTGAAATCACTATTGCAATCAAATCGTTTGTTGTCTTGGGTATTGATCCATCAGATTTGAAGAAGTTGAACCTAAATGTCTATATCCAGAACTTCGAACAATTGTTCCTACAAAAAACAAAAGAGTATTACACAGAAATGTCAGAAGAATATTTGAAAACTCACACTGTTTCTGAATACATTGAAAAGGCTAATGAATGTATCAATTCTGAGGAAAAGGATATGATTCTATACTTAGATTCACATACGACTGTCCCACTTTCGACGACCTTAAATCAAGTATTGATTGCTGATCATGCAGAAAAATTGAAAGAAGAGTTTATCATATTGTTAGATAAGCAAGACCAGCGGCTAATTAAATTGGTTTACGAATTGATGAAAAGAGATTATAGAATGCTACCAGATCTTGTGGAAACATTTGACGGATATATCAAAAAGGTCGGTAATGCTGAAGTTGAGAAGTTAATCGAGATGCATAACCATGCAAGCTCTAATGATTCCAGCGGTAAACGGTCAGCTGGTGTATCTCCTAGGGACTATTTGAAATGTTTGATCAGAGTGTATACCTTGTTTTTGCAAATTACAAACGATTGTTTCGATAGTCATCCTTCTTTTGCGAAAGCTTTGGATAGTGGCTGCCGTTACTTTATAAATAATAACTCTTTTGCAATTCCACCTGGATCACCAAAATCAGCCACCTCTAGAACCCCTGAAATGCTAGCAAAATACAGTGATCAACTGTTAAAAAAGTCGAGCAAAAACGTTGACCAGATCGACTTGACCGTTGATGATATAATGACCCTTTTCAAATTCTTGGCGGATAAAGACGCATTTGAGATGCATTATAGGAAAAACTTAGCCAAAAGACTAATTCACGGTTCTTCTAAATCAGAAGCGGATGAAGAAATGATTATTCAAAGATTGCAGTCAGAAAATAGTTTGGAGTATACAAGTAAAATTACAAAGATGTTGCAAGATGTCAAATTGTCCAAGAATTTGCATAACGAGTTTTCCAGTTACATCTCGAAGGGAAATAAATCAGGTATGAAAATACCTGAGTTAGAACCTTTAATCCTAGCAGATAACGTTTGGCCTTTCAGTTATCAGCCAACAGAATTTGAATTGCCTGAAATCCTTGAAAAGAGCAAGACAAAGTTGGATGCAATGTACACGAGCAAACACTCTGGTAGGGTATTGAAATGGTTGTGGCCTATGTCTCGTGGTGAAGTGAAAGCACACATCGGGAAGCCCGGTAAGCCTCCATTTTCGTTTACAGTCACCATATTTCAAATGACCATCTTAACATTATTCAATAACCAATTGTCTTTGACCTTTGAACAGATACAAGAAAGAACTAATCTGAAGGCCTCGCAAATCGCTGCCAACATGTATCCATTTGTGAAAATGAAGCTATTAATACAGTCACCTGAAGGAGTTGACAACATGATAAACTCAAACACGACCTACACGTTGAATAAACCCTACAGACTATCAAAGACCACTGTCAACTTTGCCGCTGCAGTGAAAAATGATCTGGCACTCCCATCCGGTAACGATGACAGCACCACCGACGACTCTGAACTGAGTGAGGCTAAGAAGGCCGAGAGAGAATTGAACCAACAAAGACAAATGTTCCTAGAGGCGTGCATAGTAAGAATCATGAAGGCCAAAAGAAAGCTTCCTCATACCTCCTTAATGAACGAATGTATCTCGGAGTCCCACCAAAGATTCAGTGCAAAAGTGTCCATGATCAAAAATGCCATCGACAACTTGATAGAGAAGGAATACTTGAAAAGAACGGAAGATGGAGAATGTTACGAGTATCTAGCGTAGTCTTAATCTCTATTTACTATCCTAATTTACCTCGTTCCCCTCCCTTTCCATGCTGTCTTTCATATCTTACTCATCAGAATTCGAATTTAAAGACTCTTGAACTTACTCAAGAGTCCAATTTACATACAGTTCTACATAGCATAATCAACTTGTCCATTGCCCACCGTCTCCCATATCTTCTCAAGAGCCATTCTACATCCATATTGTGCTCATCGAAATGGGCCGTAAACTGGCTCAAATCCTGCCTCCAGCGTAGGTAGCCTACGAGCCCTGAAAGATGACGCTACACTCGTTACTCATCGTGACTTTCGCAGGAACCAGACTGAATTTGCAAAAATCCACTGGGAATTTCTATTTGGAAAAAATTGAGTGGGAATTTGCTGTAATTTTTCAATTCTTTTTTTTAAATTTTCAGGCTGAATCTTGAAAAAGTAACCCTAAGATGAGTCAAGGCAATATTATCACTCTTCAGACTTGATCATTTGCCTATTATTTATTCACATTACATCGTTTTCAGTGTTAGCGTTGGCACGAGTGTTTTTAGGCTAGTATTTTCTCTGTAAAATAGTTTTAAATTGAAATCTGTTATTTATAAGAAACAGTTTTCATTGTGGAAACAGACAGTAAACCAATCTTTTGCAGACCGATCACACCTTCAGAGTTATAACTACTACCGTAGATATTGCAGCACAGGAGACAATGAGTGAAAGCCAAGAGTTCCAGCCGGTGACAGAGTCAGCGTCGACCATGTCGAATTTCCAGCAGAATCCGTACGGGCCAAATCCAGCGGACTACTTATCCAACGTGAACAACTACCAACTTATCGATTCGACTTTGAGAGAAGGTGAGCAGTTCGCCAATGCGTTTTTCTCCACGGAGAAGAAGATCGAGATTGCCAAGGCTTTGGATGATTTCGGTGTCGACTACATCGAGCTAACCTCTCCAGTGGCATCAGAGCAATCCAGAAGCGACTGTGAGGCCATCTGCAAACTAGGATTGAAGGCCAAGATTCTTACACACATCCGTTGTCATATGGACGACGCCAGGGTTGCGGTAGAGACCGGTGTCGATGGTGTCGACGTTGTTATTGGTACCTCCAAGTTCTTGAGACAGTACTCCCATGGTAAGGACATGAACTACATTGCCAAGTCAGCCATCGAAGTGATTGAGTTTGTCAAGTCGAAGGGCATTGAGATCAGATTCTCGTCCGAAGACTCGTTCAGATCGGACTTGGTTGATCTTCTAAATATCTACAAGACCGTGGACAAGATCGGTGTGAACAGAGTTGGTATTGCAGACACCGTTGGGTGTGCCAACCCAAGACAAGTTTACGAGCTAGTCAGAACGTTGAAGAGTGTCGTGTCATGTGACATCGAGTGTCATTTCCACAACGATACCGGCTGTGCTATCGCAAACGCTTACACAGCCTTGGAAGGTGGTGCCAGATTGATCGACGTGTCTGTGTTGGGTATCGGGGAAAGAAACGGTATCACTCCATTGGGTGGGTTGATGGCAAGAATGATTGTCGCAGCTCCAGAATACACCAAGTCCAAATACAAGCTACATAAGATCAGAGACATCGAAAACTTGGTTGCTGAGGCCGTCGAAGTGAACATTCCATTCAACAACCCTATCACAGGTTTCTGTGCGTTCACCCACAAGGCCGGCATCCACGCCAAGGCCATCTTGGCCAACCCATCGACCTACGAGATCTTAGACCCTCACGATTTCGGTATGAAGAGATACATCCATTTCGCCAACAGATTGACTGGCTGGAACGCCATCAAATCACGTGTCGACCAGTTGAACTTGAACCTAACCGACGGCCAGATCAAGGAAGTTACCGCAAAGATCAAGAAGCTAGGAGACATCAGACCGCTAAATATTGACGACGTCGACTCCATCATCAAGGACTTCCACGCTGAGGTCTCCACTCCCCAGCTCAGTGCTGTCAGAAGGGACAATGACGACGATGTCAACAAAATCGACATCGAGGAACCCTCCGCCAAGAGATCCAGAACCGAATAATCTGCATATCCACTTTTGTCGTCCCCTCCTTACTCCTTCTCCAAGAATTACAAGCATTGAATGCTTTCCTCTTCCTACTGTGACTGAATAACTAGCCCAACTATATTAATATATATTTTACACAGAAACAAAACTTTTATTGTAGATAGTACCGACAGTACGTCTAGCACACTCGAATAAGTCTCTTGCTCCAGCCACAAACCTTAACGAACGACGTGATCTTCACCAATTGGCCCTTTTCTTCATAATTCAGCCAATCAGGTTCCTTAACCACGCTACTTTTTTTTTTCTTTTCACGAAAAAGCTTTTTTCTGGGAAGCTTCAAAATTTTGTAGTGGAAATTGTCGAAAGTATATAAAGCAGAGGATGTGCCTCCCTGACGGAATATACCCCGAATTGTTTGAACATGAAGCAGTGTTTCCCTGAAAGCAAGACACATTACTTGAAACTACGATGCTATCTCGTTCTACCCGCTCTATTTTGACCCGTGCCTCTAAGGTGCAATCCAGCGTCTCTGGCAGATTCTACTCCGAAGGCTCCGTTGGTGCTACCAGAACTGACGGATCTTCCGATGCTTTCACCAAAAGAGAAAAGGCTCAAGAAGACTTCTACGTCAAGCAACACGAAAAGGAGCAATTGGCTCAATTGAGAGAGCAATTGAAGCAGCAACAAAAGCAGATCGAAAACTTGGAGGAGAAGTTGGACAACATTACCAAATAAGCACCCGACCGAAATGACCGCGACTTTATTTCATTCTTGATCAACGATGGAAGTTTTACGAAATTATGAATATTCTCCACGGTATCGTTTTTGTTGTAGGTTCGCAGTGTAGGGGATGCTGTGGCATGATTTTGCACCGCGGGCGTGTCTCTTTTTAATGTAGAAAGCGATATATTTGTGGGGGGTTTAACGACTGTGAAGCGAGCTGTGATGCTAAACCATTTACGCCTTTTTTAACAAAATCACAAGACCTTTTTTGATTGGCCTTGTGGCCCTTCAATGACACGATATATCAACATTCAAACCACTATGATTATACTACTTTTTGTATACTGGATCGTAAATAGTATGTAACATCAACAGATAGTTTACTCTCCACTGGTATAACGACGTGCACTTGTCCGCGTGTTGTCCATACTTATCCCTGATCGTAATAGACAGACCAAGCTCTGGAAGTAGACGAAAGGACATGCGAGTACCCTGCCTGGGCAATGGCCTCGGCACGACCGTACAGTGTTTCATCGAAGCGTAAATCATGTGGGTGGTTTTGTTCGGTGTAGTATCCGTCACAATACCCACATTCAACAAATACAATCCGATGTAGTGTAACGGTTATCACGGCGCGCTCTCACCGCGTAGACCCGAGTTCGACTCTCGGCTTCGGAGTATTTCCTCAATTTACGATTTCCACCTCCTGGAGTTCGCAATTTTTTTTTTGCGACGCTCTGTTATTTTCTCTTTCTCCCTTTATAAGGCCCGCCGTACTAGCATAGCTAGGTAGGCTGGCTTGACACAGGACAGCAAGATCGGGGAGGGCCACAGATGGAATGTTTGCAGGCCAATCCTCTATGTAGGCGATGTGATAAAGGTTGCGGTATCCACTTATGGAAGTCACGTGGATTTCGTATTTTACGGAATTTAGTAGAAGAATCCATAACAGTATTCTACTTGTAGCGTTAGTAATGATAAATATACATTGGGTTTGGTTTACTTATCTAAAGCATATTTTTGTGCATTCTTTGTACTGGTTGGTCAATTGTTATTCCATTAGTACTTAATGATAAAAGTGCGCCCAAGAGCCTAACCCATGCTTTGTGTTACCCGGTTGCCTATACCCGCCCATTTCGACATAATGCTCACCTTTTCCCTAAAACCTCAAGCAATCCGATGTAGTGTAACGGTTATCACGGCGCGCTCTCACCGCGTAGACCCGAGTTCGACTCTCGGCTTCGGAGCTAATTGAGTTTAATCCTACACCCAAACGTGTGGGGTTGGATATCCTTTTTGTCTTTTTACAAAAATCATACATGTGCGGACTTTTTGGGTGTGTGGGTGTTCTCTGCACCCTTACCTTCTGCGTAGGTAAGGGTGCTCGTGCAAGTCATTTCCTCATTAGGAAGGTATTCGTTTTTTGAAATTTCAAGTTTCCCAAAGCGCATCGTGAAGCAACCAGAAGGAATCCAGTATTCCAAGATTCAACGAATTGATTAAAGGTATTAATTGCAGCGTAAGCGTAGAATCTCCTACAGCTAAAAGATCAAGATAAGAAAAAGAGGAATTAGCAATGTCTGACGCTATTATTTCTTACGCCACTTTGATCTTGGCTGATGCCGGTTTAGATGTCACTGCTGACAACTTGTTGGCTTTGACCAAGGCCGCTGGTGCCTCTATTGACAACGTATGTGAATCTAACGAATATTGAGTATCCTTGACCTTACATGTTACAAGAACCTAAGACAAATTGAAACTATGGAACCTTTGGAATACTGCGCATTTGGGGTGAGTCCATTAAGAATAACTAGTGGGAATATTCGTCGACCATTCCGGGGAAAGTATTAATCTAAGAGGAACTCGAGCTTGTAGAACGTGCAAGGGCTCGTACTCTGTGTTGGTTCCCACGATTGAGTGCAGACATGTTGCCCAGGAATAGGCATTCATGTTTCGTGTAAGGTGGACTGTTCAATTATACGTTTGCCTTAACAAGGAACACGTTTCTCGGATCGAATTACTAACATTAATGTTTACAGGTTTGGGTTGACGTTTTCGCCAAGGCTTTGGAAGGTAAGGACATCAAGCAAGTCTTGTCCGGTTTCCACGCTGCCGGTCCTGCTGCTCCAGCTTCTGGTGCTGCTGCTGCTTCCGGTGCTTCCGGTGAAGCTGCTGCTGAAGAAGAAGTCGAAGAAGAAAAGGAAGAATCCGACGATGACATGGGTTTCGGTTTATTCGATTAAACAAAGAATTAATAGATTATACTTTGAAACTCTTAGCATTTCTTAATTTTACATATCTCTAATGGAATATTATCCTTGTGTCCGTAAAACTTTCTGTCTATAGTTATCTGTTCTACATCGTATGTAGCCTTGCCTGGTGCACCTGTGGAAGCCTGCCGAAGTTTCTCGAGTTTATGCCTTCACCAGGGGCACCGGTTAGGCTGCTGTCGGCCGATCTGGCCCGTCGGTGCAGAGAATGTATTCGAACGTCGCATGTGGTCTGGATTTACCCGTAAATCCTGAAAAATTGTTATCACTCATCGTGGTAATCTATATTGCTGCATATCTAGAATATGCAGACATAGATAACGAAAATTACGTAAACTTTGACTGGGCATTGATTTTTGCCGGCATGGAGGTAACGCCCGTGCTTTAAGAGCACTTTTTGCTCGGCTGGCGTGTTGTTATAGACATTTAAGATGTGTTCTGCAATAACATGTACCTAGATGCATTATTTCTTACATTCTACAGTTCCGTAACCTGGAAACAGTTTCATGAAAAAAATGCAGAATTTTTCTTTTATTGAGGAACGGTTTAGAAGAGGAAAAGGTTACCAACGGCTCATCTCATCACAAAGAGTGACTACAAAAAGATATCGAGAGGTAGTTGCCATATTAGCAAGGCTGTTGTGAGTCTGATTTGCCTTTGTTAAATTTAAGGGGCCTTTTTGTAGAAGTTTTCCCTTTATTTACATGTGTTCTTCAAAAGACAAAAGTAATGGCAACGGTGGGTGTCGTCGAATGCAGACGATTACCCCAGAAGAGCCCGGAAAGTCGGGTGAAGTCAACTCGTTTCACAGTGAGATAAAGGGTGGAGACTATGAATCGGGCTCGGCGTTACAAACAGGTTCAAAGTCGAGGTCGAGGTCGAGGTCGGGATCCGAGTCAAAGCAGCACTCTTTGGTTTTACCCGAGGCGTTGAAGAAGGAGTGTGATGTGTCCAAGGAGACCGAGCATTCGCTGAGGAGCACCAGGATGTTAGAGCTCGAGATCTCACAGACCGTTAGGGACATGGAGGACTCAAAGCCGTCAGATGAGGAGACTAAAAAGCTAATATCATTGTTGAACCGATCCCTGTCAGCGATATCTCACTGGTCATTACAAGCACAGTTATCCCATTGGGAGAATAAAGGACAGAATGACGAGAGATTTGCTGTCGAGAAAAATTTAGTAAAGAAGGAGGCTGAATACTTCAAAAATAAGTTTCTAGAGAGTGAGAAAAACCAACAAGAACAGCAACGAGTACAGCATACAGACGTTAGTCTTAACAGTTCGCCATTGAAAGCATGCTCCTCTCCCTCTCCTTCCGTGTCGTCTCCAAAATCGGCGCTGCTGAGCCCCAGACGTGTCACGAAACAGAAAAAGAGCAGCCATCAACCAACACCAATGTTGAAGTTGGTAGAGAATACCAAACCCCATCCGAGACTGAAAAGAAACTTGACAGATCAAAGTAATCAAGAGATGATACGAGTTTTTCATTTAGAGAAAAGAGGCTAAAAGTGCCTCATTTCCTTCCCGTCTCTGCATTTCCAACTCCTTCTACTTCATAACCTCTCTGCTCGCCTGTATCATTAACATTAATCCATTCATCCATTTCATGCTAAAAGAAACTCTTTTAGCACATGTACCAGTATTCCTGTAAATTTCATTCATCGAATTAAACCGCTGCTTGAAATCGTAACCATTATAATATGTCTGAATCCCAGACTCAAACGACATTGATCACAAATTATCTATACCAATATTTTTTTTCTCCTTCATCAATGGACAAGGTCATTCCTTGCTCCACTTGCTTTGTAATAATTAATATACATTTGTAACACATGTAATACATAATCTCTCAAATTGAATCATCTTACTGAGAACAAAAATGTTTAACTGAGAGTTCCCTGAAAAAGTGTATATTTCTGTGTATATTTTGAAGCCGCTCCAAGCGAGGGGAGCTCCGCAAAGAAGCTTCTCTGTGGGTAATTCTGATGCATAGCGCTTGTGACCGTTAGTGTACTTTTACGCTGGGAATTGGAAAGTATTTTAGAAAGTTGATGTAGGAAAAAAGATAATTCCATTGATTTTAAGGTCGATTGATGGTCAAAAGCCAAGGAAAGTGATTTGTATATCGAAGATCAAGGTTTGAGTTCCCGTGGTTCGAGGAGCTGCTGCATGTTTTGGGAATATGGCTCTTTTAAGTTATGCATCTGACATCTTTATGCCTCTTTTCTGTTCGTCAAGAGCTTCTGTCGTGATATTGAATCTTTTGAATGTTATAACGATTTATTGTCTTGTCTATTGGTCTTCGGATTTATTACAATCTAGATATAATGTACCGGACATATTTGCCCCCAATTCACAAGATTATTTCAGGACTTCGTTATTAGGTTTACTCTCGCCGTTTTTGTTATATTTTATCAAGAATTTCCTTTGTAATTTCAGATCAAGATACTTAGCATTGAATTTACTCATTGAGTACACACTGAATGATTGGTTTATGCTTTTGATTATTTTTTCCCTAGCATATCCTCAGTTACAAGACGCTCCCCCCAATGATTCATGGCTGTCAGCCTTTTTCAATGAAGGCAGTTCTTCTGTGTGGCATATCATTCCAAAGCAATGCTATATATTTGGAATATCGTGGTCTTTCAGTGAGGTCCTGATCAGCGTGATGGAAAGTTTATACAGTTATGAAGAGATAAGCTCGGCTTCGGATAACGATTATGCTATCAACTCGAACCAGGCCATAGGTGAAAATCCTAACGCTATTAGAACTGAAATCGATCTAGATAGATGCATTAGCATAAGGAGAAATCGATCACAAATTTCCAAGAATGTGTATAATCCTGGCTATGGGACTACTTCTGGAGGCAATAATATGGATTCAAACTCGGAAGAATCTACCATGGTGGTCAATTTCAATACTGACTCGATGAATTTCTTGAAAGATGTCGAAAGTCATGGAGTGGACCTAGAAGGTCAAGGGTTGCACGGGCGCTCAGGATCCTATTCATTCTACCAGTCGCCTCAACACCAGGCAAAACTGTTTCATCGAATCAATTCTTGGAAGAGGTTGGTTGGCAAGATCACTCTCTCAAACTTGATCCACATAGATTACATTATCGGGAACATTGGACAAGCGTTGCTCATGTCAATCTACTTCATATATGTTCCCAGCCATCCATCGCTATTTACTAAGACTGTCATTTACTTTGGGTCAAAAACGTTCACTCACTTCCTAATATGTGTGATTTGTCCCTTCTTCACTTTGCATGTCTTGTACCACATATTTCTCTACACTTGGAAGGACCATGATACCTTCGATGACAGTGCAACAGCAAGACCGCAAACTCGTAAATCTCAGTACTCTTTTGAATCCGTGAAATCTCCTCTGCTGTTCGAACAACCTTCTAACAACCTCACCTTTATCGCTTCCTCGAGTGCTGACAATATACTGCTGTACAATTCACTCAATCCGCAGGACAATAACTTCCAGACGGATGATGGTAAGCTACTTCTAATTTCAAGAACTTTGATTACGTGGTGGCAATCTCTAGCTTCTCACCAATGGTTCATACCGTTGGGACTCACTATATGGTCCTTAACCATTTTCGTACTCGGAGTGCTAGCAACAATAAAATTTTAGAAATACTCTCGGAAGCAACAAATATCTTTGTCGTTGTCTTCATTAGATTACCTCACCTATTTTAATCCAATGACGGAGTACAAAAAGTACAGCGATGTTTACTTACTATAATGTACATAATTTCCCGATTACACTCGGATTCAAAGTACATCCGCTGTTAGCATGTGAGCACCTGTCTCCTAATTATGAACACTTCCTTTGTTAAACTCATAACCGTCATCAAAATAGTAGGCAGAAATTCATTTTTTTATCATGACTATAAATTTGAAAATATTTCGAAGTATTGATGAGTAGTTTAAAGGCAGATGTTAATTTTGAAACTATATAATATAGTCTATATCTCAACCAATCAGTGTATTTGTCGACTTCAGTTATCATTCAGAAGCTGGAATCAGCCGCATAAAGTTCCGAGTGAAAGTTAACAGGTTCAATTCGGAAAATTACGACTTCTAGTATAGAGTATAAAATTGAACTAGGAAGATGGACTCATCAGCGCCTTTACTCTCGTCCACGACGTCGCCAGGATATCGCAGATCATCCTCGGCATTAGTCAAGTGTATCGAGTTATCGAAAATAGTGTTTTACTCCTCCCCAGTCAACTATTTATTGATCTTTCTTCCCCTAGGGCTAATATTTGGTTACGGTGGGCTGTCGACGACATGGGTGTTCGTCTTCAACTTCTTGGCTATCATCCCGCTTGCTGCTATTTTGGCCTTTGCAACCGAGCAGTTATCTGATAAGGCTGGTAGTACTTTAGGAGGATTGTTGAATGCTACTTTAGGAAACGCTGTTGAGTTGATCGTTTCCATTATTGCTTTGAAAGAAGGGCAAATCAGAATCGTGCAAGCTTCCATGTTGGGTTCTTTGCTATCCAATCTATTGTTGGTGCTAGGTTTTTGTTTTGTATTTGGTGGTTACAATAGAACACAGCAAAAGTTCAATCAAACGGCTGCTCAGACAATGAGTTCATTGTTAGCAATCTCAAGTGCTTCATTATTGATCCCAGCCGCCTTCAAAGCCACCTTGCCCGAAGACAACGATAAAGAGACTCACTTTGTTGATGATAAGATTTTGGAGTTATCGAGGTCTACTTCCATTGTTCTTTTGATTCTTTACGTTTTGTTTTTGGTATTCCAGTTGGGGTCTCATCGTGAAATATTCGAAGAGCAAGTGGAGGAAACAGAAGAAGCTCTAGATCATCACCACCATGAAATATCTGAAACAATGAGTGTCAGAGCTTCTCTAATCTTCTTAGCGGTTACCACAATCATGGTCTCCGTGTGTGCAGACTTCCTTGTCGGTAGTATCGATGACATTGTGGAGACAACTGGATTGTCCAAGACTTTCATTGGGTTAATCGTCATCCCAATCGTCGGAAATGCAGCGGAACATGTCACCAGTGTCATCGTCGCAATGAAGGATAAGATGGATCTAGCTCTTAGCGTTGCTATCGGCTCTTCATTACAAATCGCCCTATTCGTGACTCCATTTATGGTTCTTGTAGGATGGGCCATCGACGTTCCAATGACGCTAAACTTTTCGACCTTCGAAACTGTCATCATGTTGGTCTCTGTCTTCTTATCCAACTACTTGATCTTAGACGGTGAATCCAACTGGATGGAAGGTGCGATGTCCTTGGCCATGTATGCCTTGGTTGCATTGGCATTCTTCTACTACCCTGATGAACAGGCGATGAGCTAGAACAAAATTATGCCTTTTTCTATTATTCCCCTCCCCCTCAGTATAGCACTCTGCTGCCTATAATCAAACCTATATTACATCTACCTACTTATTCTATTCGGTGTCTCAAGGACTCTCAATTGACGTTTCCACCTACATCATCTTTATTTACGATGATATGTACTAATATGTAAAGAGTATTTCAACCATTGCTCTCTCATCTAGATGATCGACCAAAAAAACAGTCTACTTTCAGAGCATAGCCCATTTTGAGGAGTTACGCCCAAGGGCTAGCCCGAAGCTGGCCTTTAGCTGTGTGTGTGTGTCTCTCTCTCTCTAGCTTTATCATTTTATCGCTCTTTCTTATATTAGAAACCAGCCGTTTTTTTTTTTTCGCGGTAGCTTCAATTAACACGAAATTTTTCATCTGCCTTCTTATTACGGCAAGATTGAAAGAAACCAGCTTTAGGTTGAAACACTGGTCGAGAAACCGTAAATGATTTTACCGTGCTGAGGTTATGAGGTAGATATGTATTCAAGCACTGGAAAAATGGTAGTTCAATAAAGTGGTTGATCTTCTCTTGAACTGGTTGAGGTTGATTTTGATTCTGATCTTGCTGAAGGCTTATATAAAACAAGAGAAATAGATCCGGGGCATCGAGTGTGAGACTAACAGAAGTAACCAAGCATTCGAGAACACAATGGACGAGAATATGTCAGAGTATAAGGCCCTTCTTCATTTTAATAGGCAGGCTGTGAACCTGGAAATGGTTCATTATCTGGCCTCTACTACAGCATCGGTCATTCATATAAGAAATACAGCAGCAAATGGAGGAACGGTTGTTAGCCTGGTTGAGTTCATCAAAGCACTTATAAAGCACTCAAATGTGCAAACACCCACTCTGATGGCTACGACAGTGTATCTGATAAGACTGAGGTCGGCTCTTCCGGCCGATGTGCATGGTATGGAAACGACCAGGCACAGGATGTTTATTGGATGCCTGATTTTAGCAGCCAAGAACCTGAACGACTCGTCCCCGCTTAATAAGCATTGGACACAATACACGGATGGGCTTTTCGATATCGATGACATAAATACCATCGAACGTGAGCTATTGGATATATTTGATTGGAATCTGAACTTCACGACTTCAGAGCTTATAACTTCGTTATCGCATTTCATAATACCCATTCAATGCCAACTGAGCCAAAACATGAACAATTCGAGTATTTTATTCAACTCACCAACTGCAGGACATATTAGAGAGTTCATTAAAGCTGAAGCACATTCCCGTTCCTCTTCACACATGTCGATTCCTTCTCTGTCGTCTTCGAACACTATATCGACCATGGATTCAAGTTTATCATCCACTTCGTCTAACCACAAGTTACAGGTAATCAAAGAAGAACCGACTCTAACACAGCCTAAAAGGAAATTCGGGTTGACAAAGCCAATCATGCTTAACTCAAATTCTTATTCTGACTTGAAGGCATCCCCTGCAAAAGTGGTTACTAGTAAAAAAAATGCAACGCGGAAGTCAAGTTGGGCATCGATATTCCATTGACCGTTTTGTCGGAAAGGTTTCATCTAATTGGCAAGTACGCATATAAATGTAAATAAGTAAATACATACGTCTCCGCCCACGCTTATAAAATACATACGGATTTAATGGTTTAATCCAAAATAAAGAGAGGACAACGTATCAAACAAAGTAATAGACAAACACGAGGAATACCAAAGATATATTTATTAAAACCAGTTTTCTCAAATATTCCGTTACATAACTATGATCTATTTTAAATCTAACTGTACAAATCGTCATCGTCTTCGCCAGCAGCATCGCCGAACGCAGCACCAGATCCTTCAGCACCAGTTTGAGCAGGGGCAGCTCCAGAAGCTCCGTCAAATGAGAAATTACCAAATTGACCTCTGGAAGCTTTCATCTGTTGAGCATAAGCTTCATAACGACGCAATTCAGTGTCTGAAACAGAACGTTTCGCGGTCTTCATGGCTTCTGTGAAATGTTCTTTCGTAATATATGGGACAGGATCTTCCCGTTGGACGTCGGACATTTCAACGTCTTCTTCGGTCTTTACCTTGCCTTCGCCGGTTTGTTCTTCTTCCTTCTTCACAGATTCAGCAAATTTTTGGGCTTCAATCGAATCCTTGATAGCAAATTTGGCTGCTCTTTGTACAATGTATAGTAAATCAGCACCAGAGAAGCCTTGGGTTGCCTGTGCAATGGACGTTAAATCCAAACCAGGTTCCAAAGGTGTGTTTCTCAACTGAGCGGTTAGGATAGACAATCTACCAGCTTCATCTGGTAGTGGGACATAAATCAATTGATCCAATCTACCTGGTCTCAAAATAGCAGGATCAATTTGATCAGGCCTATTCGTAGCACCAATGACAAAAACGTTCTTCTTGGCATTCATACCATCCATTTCGGTCAACAATTGATTGACTACTCTATCTGAAGCACCTCCGGCATCACCCAAAGATCCGCCACGAGCCTTAGCAATAGAATCCAATTCATCTAGGAAGACCACAGTTGGGGCAGCTGCTCTTGCTTTATCAAAGATATCACGAATATTCGATTCAGACTCACCGTACCACATACTCAATAATTCAGGACCTTTAACGGAGATGAAGTTGGCGGAAACTTCAGTGGCAACTGCTTTGGCCAACAAAGTCTTACCGGTACCTGGTGGACCATAGAACAACACACCTTTGGATGGAGATAAGCCAAATTTGGTATATTGATCTGGATGAAGGACTGGATATTCGACAGTTTCCTTTAATTCTTCCTTAATTTCATCCAAACCACCGATATCATTCCAAGTGACGTTAACTGATTCGACAACAGTCTCACGCAAAGCAGATGGATTCGAGTTACCCAATGCAAATCTGAAGTTATCCATTGTAACACCTAGGGAGTCTAGAATTTCGGCGTCGATTTCGTCTTCATCCAAATCGATTAGATCCATCTTTTCACGAATTTGTTGCATAGCAGCTTCGGAACACAAAGATGCAATATCAGCACCAACGTAACCATGAGTTTCAGAGGCCAATTTTTCCAAATCGACATCATCAGCCAATTTCATATTCTTGGTGTGAATACGCAAGACTTCCAATCTACCAGTAACATCGGGAACACCAATGTCAACTTCTCTATCAAATCTACCAAATCTTCTTAGAGCAGGGTCAATTGAGTTTGGTCTGTTTGTAGCAGCAATGACGACAATGTTTGACCTTGCCTTCATACCATCCATCAATGTTAATAGTTGTGAAACAACTCTTCTTTCAACCTCACCGTTAGTCTTGTCACGCTTTGGAGCAATAGAATCGATTTCATCGATGAAGATGATAGCAGGAGCATTCTTTTCCGCTTCTTCAAATGCTTTTCTCAAGTTGGATTCGGATTCACCAGCCATCTTCGACATGACTTCAGGACCATTGATTAGGAAGAAGAAGGCACCAGTTTCGTTGGCGACAGCTCTTGCCATCAAGGTCTTACCCGTACCCGGAGGACCGTACATTAGAATACCCTTAGGTGGCTTGATACCTATAGCTTTGAACAACTGGGGATGTCTTAGCGGCAACTCGACCAATTCTCTGATCTGAGCCATCTGCTTACGGCAGCCACCAATGTCATCGTAACCGACTTCATTGATGTTGTTCTCCTCGTCTTCTCTGTTGATTGGCTCACCTTCGCTATGAATAATTGTATCCTGTGCCACGACACCGTATTCTTCAGGCTCGACATCGACAACCTTGAATTCGACTTGTCTCATACCGCCTCTGACAACAAAGTGATCTCCCTTTCTGACAGGCCTGTAAGCCTCTACGAAGTAAGGCTTCAAGTAGACATCGAACAAATTACCGGTTAAACCTTCAATGGTATCTGCGATGGGCAACACGGAAATTCTGGTTGCATACTTGATGTCTGTGCAAGGGTGGATCGAGATCAAGTCACCCAATCTCACTCTCAAGTTGTTACGAATGACACGGTTGACTCTGCAAACACCGTCCTCCAGTTCGTCATCGATCATCACAATCAAAACTGTGTCCTTTCTCTTCTTCCCCTTAACCAATACTGTGTCTCCGCGGAACAACTGCAATAGGTCCATTGTATTCGAATTGATAGCAATGATCGAGTTGTCGTCGTTCACAGCATCGTCTACTAGC
Organism: Kluyveromyces wickerhamii; assembly: GCA_030564205.1. Lineage (NCBI taxonomy): Eukaryota > Fungi > Ascomycota > Saccharomycetes > Saccharomycetales > Saccharomycetaceae > Kluyveromyces > Kluyveromyces wickerhamii. The sequence continues at coordinate 142,490 of JAJLUE010000012.1, read as the reverse complement.
AACATATTGTCCTTCTTCTTTCTTCTCAAGATGGCAGTAGCGGTAGCATCATCAGCTGCCACTGCAGCTCCTGAACCATCCAATAACTTCTTATGTTCTTCTGGCATTTTCGATTCTGTTTCTTCTTCGTCTCTTTAAGTCTCAAAAAGATCGCACTTAACCAGACAAAAACCAATCTCTTTGAAGCTGTATTAACTACTCGCTACAGATACAGAAGGGTCTTTACCTTTTACAATAGTTTCAACTGACGGGCTATTTGTATACAGGATCAAAATCCTTTAGGTTTTATAATGTAAAGATTCCAATTTGCCACCGAAACAAGAAAAAAAGCGAGGACTGCGTTATCTCGGTGTGCGGGTAACGCTCTTTTCTCACGTGACGTGTCTAGGTCATACCGAGTATAGTTAGTTAAGAATAGAAACGCTACATACTGTGATACCGCATTGCGCATGGGCCTGGCACTGGCGCTGCGTCTGGCGCTTTGTGTTCAGGTCTCCAATTTCGAGAGCAGCTGCTTGTGCAGCGCGCCCAGCTTCTCGAAGTCGGTGACCTGTGCAGGCCAGCCGACTCCCAAGCCGGACTCCTCGTCGACCTTGGGGATCAGATGGAAGTGGACATGGTCCACTTCTTGGTGCGCGATCCTACCGTTGTTCTGAAGAATGTTGTAGCCCGGGCCTTCGGGCCCGTCCACGTCGCAGCCAATGGCCTTCACCAATCTCTTGGTGACTGGCAACAGGTCTGCCAAGTACTCGTCGGGCAAGTTATGCAACTTGCCAGCATGGAACTTGGGGATGATCAAGACATGCTTTTCCGCAGTCGGTTGGATGTCGAGGAACGAGTATGAGTACTGGGTCTCAATCAGCTTAAACGAAGGGATCTCGCCTGTAACAAGGTTATTCGTTAGTAACTGAGCGGCTCAATGTGCAACGACATGAATATACAGAAGTAACGGTATAGGGATGAAGAGAGGAGCGTACACGCAAAGCGCAGATCTGGACTCTTCTTTTCCGGGGCTACTACGTCCAATGTATCACGTGATCGCACCAAATACTCACTTCAACGACTTACCCTTGATGATTTTGCAAAAGATGCAGGCAGCATCGTGTGCGACAGCAGCCATTGTTTATGTACGGTTGGTGGTGTGCAGCGTACAGATCGACTTGTTGGTGCCGTCTTGAAGAGAACTGCTACCTGTTTTTCATGTTTTATATAGGCAAAACCTAGAAGCTGGAATATTTCCTCCATTTTCTGTATGGCGTGCAAATTACGCTACGCACGGTACATAATAACTGGGGTACCAAAAATACAGGTGAGTGTGATGCAGGGACTTTTGCGGCTGTGTTGCCTCCATTGGAGTGAAGGATCAAAAAACTTGCAAGTAGTTATGCTAGATTTGTCCAACCGGTACTAGAATCGCCTGACGCGCTTTACATTTGCTCGGACTGTTCAGAAACGTCCCTACTTTTTCAATAGTGTCACTTTATTATGTACTTTTAATAATAAAATGTAGTTATGGATTAGAGTAATAAGAATACTTCAATATTGAGTACTGCTGTTGAAGCAGGCTAGACTCGGCCGTCACCAGCACTGCGACAGCACAACAGCCTCTGCTGATTGCCGCAGCCCGCAGGTCCGCAGGCGATTCACATCCGCAGCATAAACACACGTGATCATAACTTCTGCCTCCATTTCGCGGCGTGACTGGTTGTCCAGTCAAAGATCTCGAATAGTCATCGCTGAAATTTCAGCTAACTTGAAATTATATGACAGCATTATTAGATATTACAGTGAAAAATATGAAAGATCGAGATGAGATCGATACTGAAACCGGAAACAAAAGACACAAGACACAAGGCATAAGGCCAATAGAGTATTCTACGTTATGATTAGGGGCTCCATCCACAGAAGTGCCAGACTAGTTGGCCGTTTCGCTATTTCGAGAAATGTCGGACCATTGATGATGGGTCCAATGAGATTAGGTAGCTTACCAGTTAAGAGAGAGTTGGCAGCTAGATGCTACTCCGACAAGCCTCAGCCTAGGCTTACGGCAGAGAACTACCCAAATGTGAAGCGCGAAGACTCGTACAAGCGGTTGTGCAAAGAGGATTTGGAATATTTTAGGACGATTTTGTCGGAGCAAGAGATCCTGGAGGGCAGCGAAGAAGAGCCTTTGGAGTTTTACAACGAGGATTGGATGCGGAAGTACAGGGGCCAGTCCAAGCTTGTGTTGAGACCAAAGACCACGGAACAAGTGTCCGCGATCTTGAAATACTGTAACGAGCAGAAGCTGGCTGTTGTTCCACAGGGTGGGAACACCGGGCTTGTTGGAGGCTCAGTTCCTGTCTTCGATGAGATAGTGTTGAGTTTGGCGCAGCTAAACAAGATCAGGGAGTTCGATGCCGTTTCCGGAATCTTGAAATGTGACACTGGTGTGATCTTGGAGGCTGCAGACATGTATCTTGCCGAGCAGGGGTATATTTTCCCACTAGACCTTGGTGCCAAGGGTTCCTGCCATGTTGGAGGTGTGGTTGCTACCAACGCTGGTGGATTGAGGTTGTTGCGCTATGGCTCGTTGCACGGGACCGTGCTAGGGCTGGAAGTGGTGTTGCCAAACGGTGATATTGTCAACAGCATGAATGCCTTGAGAAAGGATAACACGGGTTACGATTTGAAGCAACTATTTATTGGCTCCGAGGGTACCATCGGTGTGGTAACAGGAGTCTCGATTCTATGCCCCCCAAGACCAAACGCATTCAACGTCTCTTTTGTCGGTGTCGAGAGCTACGAGGCAGTGCAGAAAGTCTTCGTTCAGGCTAAGAAGGAACTTGGCGAGGTCTTGTCTGCGTTCGAGTTCATGGATTTGAAGTCCCAGCAGCTAACAAAACAGCACTTGGCCGACGTTGACCATCCGTTGTCCGACGAGTATCCGTTCTATGTATTGATTGAAACATCAGGATCCAACAAAGAACACGACGACGCCAAGCTAGAAGCCTTTTTAGAGACTTCAATGGAGGACGGCTTGATCCTAGATGGTGTTGTGGCTCAAGATGAAAACGAACTCAAAACACTATGGCAATGGAGAGAAATGATTCCAGAGTCGTCCCAATCTGGAGGGGGGGTCTACAAGTATGACGTTTCGTTGCCTTTGAAAGACCTCTACTCTCTCGTCGAAGCTGCCAACACCAGATTACAAGAACACGGCTTGCTAAGCGAGGAGGACGAGTCTAAACCAGTGATATCTGCCGTCGGATATGGTCACGTTGGTGACGGTAATCTACACTTGAACGTCGCTGTAAGAAGATATACCAAGGAAGTTGAGAAGTGTCTTGAACCGTTTGTCTATGAATTTGTTTCCTCCAAGCATGGCTCAATCAGTGCCGAACACGGTTTAGGCTTCCAAAAAAAGAATTACATCGGTTATTCTAAGAGCGATCAAGAAATCAAGATGATCAAGGAATTGAAGCACCATTACGATCCAAACGCCATCTTGAATCCTTACAAGTATATCTAAATTGTCTTGACGTCGCCTACTTCGTGGCTCTGCCTTTATTTTGCATAGATGCCTCCTAAATAACAGACACTTGTACGTACCTACATTCAAAGATAATATACATTTTACTTTCTTAAACGTGACCATCGAACGGGTGCCTAGAGTCTTACCACAGTACGCACAGAGCCTTGGCTATGACCTCAAGATTGCCTTTTCCAAGCCCAAACTTATATTTTTAACACATCAAATTGTCTTTCTTCATGGCTTCTCCACATTGGTCTCTGCAACAACTTTTTTCCAAAAAGGGGACAGCCAGTCTTCACTTCTTAGTAATCGAAAGTTAAATAGAGCCAAGTTTGAGTAAACCTATAAATGAAGACACAACTGGCCAAATTGAAAGAGTGATATAAGCAAAACAGTGATCTTACACATTGCTAATTCAAATAAAGGCATACTGTAGCTTATATTCAAGAGGGTATTTACAAATTGATCAACATTCCATATACAACAATGGCCACTCAAAAATTCTTCACTTTAGGGAACGGAAACAAGATTCCAGCTATTGCTGTGGTAGGTACCGGTACCAGATGGTTCAAGACAGAGGAGACAGATGCGACGTTTTCGCAAGAGTTGGTTGAACAAGTGAAATATGCATTAACCTTGCCAGGAATTGTCCATATCGATGCTGCTGAAATCTACAGAACATATCCTGAATTGGGTGCTGCATTGAGAGAAACCAAAAAACCTAGAGATGAAATCTTCATCACAGACAAGTTCTCTGTAGCCGTGAAATTATCTGAAAATCCAAAGGAAGCGTTGGACATAGCATTGAAAAAGATGGGGGTAGATTACGTGGATCTGTACCTATTGCATTCTCCTTTTGTTTCCAAGGAAAAGAATGGCTTCACCTTGGAAGAATCTTGGAAATACTTGGAGGAGCTGTACAAATCTGGCAAAGCCAAGAACATTGGAGTTTCCAACTTTGCTCCAGAGCACTTGGATAGAATTTTAGCTGTTGCGGAAATAAAGCCACAGGTGAACCAAATTGAATACTCTGCGTTTTTGCAGAACCAAACCCCTGGTATCTATGAGTATGCAAAAAAGAATGGAATTTTGCTGGAGGCATATGCACCATTGGGTCCATTACAAAGAAAACCTGCTGATGGTGACTCGCAACCTTTCTATCAATACGTGAAAGAGCTGGCTGAAAAGTATGGAAAAACTGAGGCTCAGATTTTGTTGTTGTGGGTTTACAAACGCGGTGTATTGCCGATTACTACGTCCTCAAAGTCTGAGAGAGTCAAACAGGCCCAGGATGTTTTCTCTTTCGATTTGAATGATGATGAAGTTCAAAAAATCACTCAGCTAGGTTTAGAGCATGAACCATTGAGATTATATTGGACTGACGAATTCGACAAATATAACTCCGAATCTCAGAAGTAAACCCTTTATACTATTTACAGTTTCGTTTACATGTCACTATATACTTTCAAGTACATGAAGTGTTGTTTATGTCATTAAATGCAGAAAATTCAACCTTTTCTAGCTAGCGTATCTGATCATTCAAGTCCTTACCGCTATGGGAGGAAGTTTCCTTTCTTTAAACTTTCAACTGCTACGGAGGATATATGCCTAAACCTAGCAGGCCCCAACGCAGTTCCACCATACCAACGTGTCACTACGACAAGAATATTACAGATATGGCTTCGTTCTAATAGCGTTAACAATCTTTGTCCAGCACCTGATTCACCACAATCATTAGAGCCTTGTTGAATATTGGTTAAGACAGGATTGTTCGTGCTGGAATTCTTTTTATTCTTGATTTTACCATTAACTCCAGAAATCTTGAGATCTGCTGTTCTCCAAGCATACATATGCTTATGTGTAGCTTTCTGTATACTCTTATTATCATTCACCAATTCTTCTAATAGCTTATCCACTTCACTTTGGTGTTTGATTGCATAACATCTTCCCTGAAATTTAGACTTTTTATCCATTAGAATCTCGGACTCATTCCACTGAACACCTGACATGGATCTCCTAACTACGTGCACAATATTTGCAGGCCTTACCATGTGTCTACCCGTTCCAAGCACCAACGAATTACTCTTGTGGCTATGTTAATGTTTTTATAATTCTTTATTAAGAGCTTAAACAGGTCTTTCAATTCAACCGTACGCTGCTATATTTGGCCAATCGCTGAATTCTCAAGGCAAAGAGAGTTTTAATAGCAGATTGCATTCGGTATATGACTTTCTCAGTTTTCTATTTCACCTGATTTCACGATTGATGTGCTATGTTAATGGAGTAACTTGCAAAAATAGTTTCACAATACAAATAAATCCAAACAAATCAACCTTAAAACAGCGACACAATACACCAAAACAAGTTTAATCGATAAATCGAAGATCGGCTGAGATATAATTATTAGATCATTGTTCAGATTACTGTTGTACAGAATGTTCACTTTCTTGGTTTCTCAGCCCTCGAATTCCAAGGCAAATGTTTCAGGATATCGGGCTTTTCAGTGCAGAGATGATCTGATTCACCCATTGCCTGTAAAAGCTACAGACGAACATGCTGACAGAAATAACATAATACAAAAATTCTGTTACCTACGACCTCAGTACAGACCAATCATCTACAATTCAAAATATCAAGGTGTGACTGACTCGTCAGATTATCTTCTCGTAGCGAAGAACAACGGGATAATCGAAATAATAAAGGACTATCTATACAAGATCCAAAATAATCTATCATTAAAACCAGATTTGTTACTTTTTTGTGTACCCCAGATTGAAAACGTAGCTACTCATGACATCACAGTAGTTGGGTTAGAATACCAAGATCGATTTTTGTATGTTTGTACATCGATCGGTGATTTATTTGGTTTTGTTTTGAATCTACCCGATGACTATATTCAAGACCAAGATTTCCAAGCACCAAGAGATTATCATATGTTTAAGGACTCTTTTTCCTGGAAAGGACTACCTGTTCCATCTACGTCAGACAATGTGGAGGAAACAAATTTTAGAGAACTTACGCCCTTTGTTAAAATGCACAATTACTGTCATATCTGCTATTACTGCTATCCAGTAACCGAGGATGAATACTTCCATGAGAATATCAAACAGTGGTATTCGGAACCACTGCCGACTTTTTCAAATTGCTTCGCTGTATTTTTGCGAACTGACGTTAGCTCTTTTCATATCAACCCGATGGACAGATTTAGTGTAATCACTGTCGCACCCCATACACCTTTGACTATTCAGAAAATCCTGCTACCATCATTGTATGTGGTGTTCTATCAAGAGTTTGTTAAACTAAAGAAAGAATACTTTTCCAGATATCAAGAGATGGGAGAGCCAAGAAGCTTTGATTTCATGTCTTCATTAGTTTACGGTCCAATTTTCACTGACTATCTTCGAAAGGATTGTCCTCATTTCATTATAGAACAAGATGTCAGAGTTTGGAGAACAATTTTAGTCTGCGATATGGTTTGTGAGTTCAAATACTCATCAGTCTGGAGACAGAAACAAGGTAATATAAAGGATACTTTGCATCAGTTGTTTTTTTATGATAAGCAAACAGAAACTAGAGGCACTTATATAAGGGACGGAAAAAATAATTCAGATCCAGCAGTTGAACTAGAACTTGATACAGAGTCTTATAATCCAATAAGCTCATTAAGTGTTAGTATGAATAACAACCAACAAGCCTCTGGAATTACACAAACAGAGAAATTTTTGAAGTACTTAAGAAGGAAGACATTTCCAATCGACTTTCAAGTCGTAAAAACCATTAGCCTAAATCAAGACAGTGCCGAAGAAGAAGAAGCAACAACATCATTTCTCACAGATACTTATAAGGATATGGACATTATAATACTCGATAAGTTTTTAAGCATCAATGCATTTAGACCTAAGTATGTTGACGAGCCCTTAATGAAATTGGACTCTATACACGACTTTGCGTATCCTGCGATGAATGAATATAAAGCTCAAGCTGCTCTTAATAACCTTTCCGCCTTCAAAAAGTTTTTTATGCTTACAGATTCTCTTTGTTTGATATGGGATACGAATGGTGTACTCTTACTTGATAGATTCAACATACGAAATGCTGCAAATTTATTAGAAAATGACGTGGGGGCAATCAAGGTGATAAACTTTAGAGTAGGGGTTGTTAATGACGTGGGATTGGTAATAACGAAATTTGAAAAGCATGACTCTGATTTCAACATCGAATTTTATGCTGTCACAACATGTTTGACAGGTGATATAATGCTTTTGAAAGGCGCTTTTCATCAGGATAAACGTCTAGGCAAGATGAAAATCTTGGATATTCTGAAGTCTAAACATCATGATAAGTTTGTTGATCAAATTTTATTACTCAACTATGAACCTAGTTATAAAAGAGGTAATTCCAACTCTGAAGTGTTCACGATTAACAAAAAAATCAAATTAGTAGATAATGTTCAGTGAGTAAGAGTATTTAAGTGAGACTTAGACTTAATTCCAAAGAATCCTTGCCAACTTGTATACGTATCTTATCAGGAAAAAATCATACCGAAAGCATCACGATGAGATATCAGATATTTTCCATTAGCACACTGCAATGGAATAAGAGCTAAACATATCATACATTCTCCGTGTAAGGTGGAGGGGAACCCTTCGGAGCATCGACATATGTAACAGCAGCTATTCCTCTCACATTCGTCCGAGGGTTCAAGAGCGGTTCGCTGACTCCAGAAGGTTGTTGATGGATGGTAGAAGAGGCTGAAGGACTGCCATATCTCTGACCATCGCTCCACCCTTGCTCATAGTAATAATGAAACTCTCCATCTCTCCTCAGAGGGCTGGTGATTGTGATATAATAAAAGGCATGAATCATTCCAGGTAGAAAACCAAACAGGGTTAGAAGAATATTAAGGAGGAAATCACTTGAACAAACACCTGATCTTAAAACAACCGCTACAGGTGGGAAAATAATAGCAACTAGATATAAAATAAAATCAGATACTGTACAGCACACACAGCACACACACATATCACAGGCTATACTCTCTGAACTCGATTTGCTTCTAAATCATTACGTTAGAGTTTTATTGTAGGATCAGAGAATCACATTTTTTATTTGATAATTGTCATAGATAAAAGAATAGATAAAACGATATGGCTGAGCAGCTAGAGGTAGTAAGTAAATACAGACGTTGACATATGTGGTTCAAAAATGCTCGAATTGCAATTAAGCAAGTAATTGGAGGAAGAGACCAATATCCAAGGGCTCGTATATTGACTCAATTGAAGGGCTGGGAGTACATATCATTCGAAGTGTCTTTTAGAATTACACGGCTGTGCGTTCAACAGTGACGGAACCAACGTGGCACGTATGACTGGACATGTGTGTATTCAATGGCAAAATGAATGAATTACTGTTTTACATATGATTCTTAGAATAGAGGACGACCTGTTAGCACAATAGCATAGAGAATGACCGAGAGCAGGCCCATGTCACATAGGGTAGAGCATTATGATAAATATCGTACTGTATGTATACGTTTAAAAAGGTTTAATGGTGTAGAGATGGGGGCAAACATAATACGGCTAGAAATTGTGCTGATAGTAGACAAAAGGTAAGAATGATTTGAGGGGTAGAAGTTGGTTTTGTGCTGTTACCAAAAACTTTTAGAAGATAGTGTTGGTAGGCGGAGATCGAACCTGTATGTAAGTCGGGGACATACCAGATGTGATCGTTATATATAGAGTTGTAAACAGTTTAAACTGTTGTAATACGAACTTGTATAGACGGATAGTATGAAATATCGGTCTAAGCGGGAGGAGTTCGGTGGGTGTTAATACTAATCTAAGGTAGTTGTTAACGTATTGTATTACAAGATTCCTCTTCATTTCTATGTAGCATGTTTGAGGATTATTATCCACCAAACCATGGCTATTTATACAATTCTATAGAACCTCTGATTCTAACTTGGACCGCTATTTCATAATTGAGCTGTTATTACTTTAATCTAATTCTTATAACGGTGGCCTCTGTTGTGACTTGTCTTATGTATTCATCTTATTCTTGTTCATCGTCGTCACGTGCTAGTCTTCTTTTCTTACAGCCATTCTGTTCTAAATTATAAACAAAGGAATTGGTTCCTTGGCCCAGTTGGTTAAGGCACCGTGCTAATAGCGCGGGGATCAGCGGTTCGATCCCGCTAGGAACCATTCTTTTTGGAAAATGTTTTTCGTACCTTTAAAAAGGCTCTTTTGCACCGACGACTGACGCACTCTTCTGGCAGAGTATGCTTTTGGGGGGCTACATACATCAACTGCAAGGTTTATATGTTTTGCATCGCTGAGATATAAAAATTCTGTTAATCCGGTGTTATTTACATTTATTTATTTCGTTTCCTGAATGTAGAATAGGAATTGTACTTCTTGTATCTCTCATCAGCATGCTGATACGAACCACCACCGTAGCGAGGAATGTTCACGTTAGGGTTTCTTGGGAAATCTAGGGGATGTGACCGGGATGGCTTTGGAGGTAATACCTTGCCCTTGACTGTTGGTGCAGGTGGTATGTTGGAGGACCTTTTTTGTTTCTTGTTGTAAGGTGGGGCGTAAAAATTGGATGGCCTTGCATCGCCGTAATCGACCTGAGCTCTCTTATTCCTGTAAGATCCTCTATCTTCATCTTGTCTCGAATATCTTGACTCATAATAATAGTCTTCCTCGATGTTATGCGCATTTGCCTTTCTCTCCTGGTACTCATTCAAACTTCTTCCGTAGTCACGTCTCACCGACGCGGGAAGATTGTTACCTGCAAAGGCAGAACCGTCATCATTTGGCACCCTTGAAGACCGTTGATCCATGCAGTCATCTCCAAAGTGACCCTTACCACCACAATTATAACAGAATATCAAATGGGTCGGTAGCACTCGCTTTTGTTTCGAGCTGTTCAAACAATAGCTCCTCCATATACTGGGACATCTATCTCTAGAATGTTTGCTACTGTTACAAAGCGTACAGTATATTCTTTTCCACTTCACGGGACAGTGCTGGCGGTAATGGCCGGATTCATTACAATGGGAGCATCTCATTGTCTTTGGACAGTGCGTCGAGTAGTGGTCGTCCATCACACCACAGTAAGAGCATATCACATGAGGACAGTTTTTCTTCAAATGCCCACGTTGAGAACAGTTGTTACATTTCGGCAACGGTTCGTTGATAGTATCACTCGAATCCTCTAACCCGAAATACCGGCCCTGACCTCGGATGCTACGTAACTTCTCTGGATCAGAATCAACTTCACTTATTCCTGGTGCAACTATCTTGTCACTTGCCTGGTATACAGGACTAGAGTCTCTGAAGAAGGGAAGCGTATCTGCGCTCTCAACTTCTGAAAGCATACTGTTTTTATCTGTCAAAGTGCCGAAGACTCCAACTGCGTTTCCTTCAAAGATAATGCTTGCAAATTAATAACTATAAGTAGTTGTTGTTTCTGCGAGATGAGCTACCGTTAAATTTCAGTTTCTGTAATTTTTCATCTTTTTTCTTTCTTATACTCTCGAGATACACAAAATACCAGATGTCAGTCATGCAAGACCCTGTTTTACAGATGTGACAGTGGTCTCTTTGCATCTGCCGATATCATTATGCCGTTGATTAACTGGCCTAATTAATAATCCCACTCCAAACGTAATTGCTTGATGAAATCTTGTACTAATATCTTTTTCTCAAGACGACGACAGAAACAGGTTCATAGAAAAAACATGCGTAATGGGGGAACTATTGAAAAACACTACTAATAGCTCTGAGAAAAAACCACAGTTGGACAATAATAGCTACTACATTACTCATTATCACCTACTCATCAGCATGTGTTATCTTCTCTGCTCGTGTCTGGTATGTAGGTCCGTTTCCTCCAGCTCGTTTGTTATGACACATGGCTCTGTATTATTCAACAGCTGAAAAAATTTTGACGACAAATCTGTATACAAAACATATCAGTAATTGATGAAGTCGTCACAGGTTTGAACAGGCCAAGACCAAAACTGCGATCAACTTGAGTTTAAAATGTGTGGCGAAGACGGTGCAAAAGTTGAGGAACAAGTAAAGGACTTGTCCTTGCAGGAAAAACCAGCCGTGAACAAGAAGGACAAGAAGAAGGAGAAGGGACATGGTACAAATGCGTTGTATGCCGATCCGCAACCGCAATTCATTGACGAAAGAATTGCGCTGTTCGAGAGTTTGAAGAAGCAATATGACGATAAAGTTGCAGCCATGCCCCGTGTTCCTATCAAGGTTATTTTAAAGGATGGATCATCCAAGGATGCGACTGCCTGGGAAACCACCCCAATGGACATTGCAAAAGAAATTGCTAAATCGTTTGCTGAAAGACAGTGTATTTCTAAAGTGAACGGCGAGTTGTGGGATTTGGAAAGACCACTAGAAGGCAACGAGGGCGACGAATTCAAGCTTGAGTTCTTCGATTTTGAGTCCGAAACCGGTAAGAAAGTGTTCTGGCATTCATCTGCACACGTTCTAGGTGAAGCCTGTGAATGTAACTTGAGTGCTCATATCTGTTTGGGTCCCCCAACTGATGATGGGTTCTTCTACGAGTTTGCTTGCAGAGACTCGATGAATCCAGACTCACCAGAAAGAACCGTTTCTCAAGCCGACTTCCCAAATTTGGAAAGTGTTTCAAAGAACGTGATTAAACAAAAACAAAAGTTCGAAAGATTGGTCATGTCTAAGGAAGACTTGTTGAAGATGTTCCATTATTCTAAGTACAAAACCTATTTGGTCCAAACCAAGGTTCCAGATGGAGGCGCCACCACCGTCTATAGATGTGGTTCCTTGATTGACTTGTGTACTGGTCCTCATATTCCACACACTGGTCGTATCAAGGCTTTCAAGCTTTTGAAAAATTCATCCTGTTATTTCCTAGGTGACAGTAACAATGATTCGTTGCAAAGAATTTACGGTATCTCTTTCCCAGATAAGAAATTGATGGACGCTCATTTAAAATTCTTAGCTGAAGCTTCATTAAGGGATCATAGGAAGATCGGCAGAGAACAGGAATTGTTTTACTTCAATGAGATGTCTCCAGGATCCTGTTTCTGGTTGCCTCATGGTACTAGAATATACAATGGTTTGGTGGATTTACTAAGAGGGGAATACCGTAAGAGGGGATATGAGGAAGTTATTACACCAAACATGTATAACTCTAAATTGTGGGAGACCTCTGGCCATTGGGCTAACTACAAGGAAAATATGTTCACATTTGAAGTTGAAAAGGAAACATTTGGTTTGAAACCAATGAATTGTCCTGGCCATTGTTTAATGTTTAAAGCTCGTGAACGCTCGTACAGAGAATTACCATGGAGAGTTGCTGATTTCGGTGTGATTCATAGAAATGAGTTCTCTGGTGCTTTGTCTGGCTTGACTCGTGTCAGAAGATTCCAACAAGATGATGCCCATATCTTCTGCACGAATGATCAAATTGAGGATGAGATTGAGAGAATTTTTGATTTCTTGAAATACATTTACGGTGTCTTCGGTTTCGAATTCAAGATGGAATTGTCTACTAGACCAGATAAGTATGTCGGCGAATTAGAAACTTGGAATAACGCTGAATCGAAATTAGAAGCTGCTTTGAAGAAATGGGGCGGTGCCTGGGAATTGAACCCCGGCGATGGTGCTTTCTATGGTCCAAAGATCGATATTATGATTTCTGACGCTTTGAGGAGATGGCACCAATGTGCTACTATCCAATTGGACTTCCAGTTGCCCAACAGATTTGAACTAGAATTCAAAACAAAGGAAGCTGAAGGTGACGACAACTATGAAAGACCAGTTATGATCCACCGTGCCATCTTAGGTTCCGTAGAAAGAATGACAGCTATCTTAACAGAGCACTTTGCTGGTAAGTGGCCATTCTGGTTATCACCACGTCAAATTTTAGTTGTCCCTGTTGGTGTCAAATTCCAGGACTATGCTCAAGAGGTTCGTGACAAGATGGCTGAGGCTGGCTTCTACGCTGACGTCGATCTATCTGGTAATACATTACAAAAGAAGGTCAGAAATGGTCAAATGTTAAAGTACAATTTCATCTTTATCGTTGGTGAGCAAGAAATGACTGAAAAGTCTGTGAACATTAGAAATAGAGATGTGATGGACTTGCAAGGTAAGAATGCTACCGTCCAAGTAGAAACCGTGCTAAAACAATTGCTTCAATTGAAGAATGAAAAAAGACTAGACAACGTGTTGGCTTGAAAGAAACCATTATTGTTTAACATAGTTTTTTTCAAAATGCGATGCTTTGTTTTGAACTTGATACTTTGTCATTTTATTCATGTATATTTCTATATAAACGTATACAAGCTTCTTCTTAATTATAGTTAAATTTTAATTTAACAATGCTAACACTTCATCTGTTTTCATGTATTTATTGATATTCTTCTGTATTACAGCTGCTATGTACAAGTAAAGTGGATGAATGTTCAATCCCTGTAAAATTCATCCGAGGAATCAGGTATTTGAGTTATTCTTCCTTATTTCTTCCCAAGAACTTCCTTGCATGGCATTTGACGCCTTGTTTTCTTCACGAATCTTGTCCCAAGACGACAATTCCTCGGGTGCCGAAGGCGAATCCTCGAATGGATCCAGATCGTCATCTTTTCTATCCAACTTAGGAACACCCTCCTTCTTATCGAATTGAGGCCCGGTGTATAATCCCAAAGGATCTCTGTTGTCGAAAATAGGCGATGACTTTCTCAAAGGAGAGACACCGTTTTGCACTTCAGCCATTTTCTTAGCAGGATCGGGTATTCTTCTTTCCGGGTTCTTGTAGGTCATATAGAAATAGTTGGACCATCTGGTTGGCATACCAGAATCCAGCAGCTTCATCATTTCATATTGCTTCTGCTTTCCGTCTTTTTCCACAGTAGAATCGACATCCAGCGTTGCAGTAGGAGCCAAAGACTGCAACTTCTTACGATAAGCATAGCCCCCAATGATATGACTACTGAAAAACATCGTTACTATACCGAAAAGAAACCCCTGAGGCACTTTAGTCCCCTTTATCGCACCTGTCGTGTACAAGCGATGCGCAAAGGGCGCACCAAACACAATGGCAAATCCTCCCCATCCTCCCCATAACTGGGCTCTGGCAATGGATAGATATATCCTCGATAACTCCAACCGGTCTTTAGGATTCAAATCCTTGTCCTTCTCGTAAAACTCGACTGCACTCTGGTAAGCCTTCTGAAACCAGGGAGAATTGACAACTTCAGGATTCTGCAAAACCTTATTGAAGATCGAGTGAGAGGCATCGCTGTTGGTAGCACTCGGAGGGGGAGTCCCTGGACCACTTTCTAACACCATATTTTTTTGTAACGACTTTTATCACAGATATAATACAGCTAATATCTCAAACTGCTAAGCTCAATCTTTATACCGTCCACTCTGATATTCAGACTCAAGCGATTGTAGCCAGTTGTTCGTCTTCGGCATATGTTTTGTACCTCCTTAATAAATCTTAAGTACATTGCTGGGAGTCGTTTTAAATTTTCATCACGTGAACAAATATAATAGAGTTACCCCGCCATTCTATCATAGTTCGGTAACATTTGGGTTGACAAGAAATAACATGCACAGTAACGGCCTGGAGAGGGAACACACACGAATGGTGCTTTTTGGTTTGATTCGCACAGGAGCACTAATCAACAGGCCGTCCTTCGTTTTGATCAGATAACAAAGTTTGTCCTCATTCAATATATCAAGTAATTGACATGGATTATTTTACTATCAAACAGCAGTTCTACACAGGGAATTTTGACCAGGTTCTAAAGGAAATTGCCAAATTCAACAAGACTCAAGATGACACGTTGGTCTATTATAAGAACAGATCGTTGATTGCCCTGGGCAGGTTCGAGAGGGGAGAAGAGGAAGGTAACTTGCTCGCCTCTGCGTTCACCGTTTTCTACGAGTTCCTACAGAAGGGAAAGGATCTGAATCGGTTGGAGAGTGCGGTAGACAAGACGGGTAGATCACCGTTCGCCTTGAACCTTTTGGTGAGTGCGTTGGCGATCTCAGGCGACTTCGACCGCGCACTAGAGGTAGCGGTGGAGGGAATCGACTCCGAGCAGGCCATTGGCACTCCAGAACTACTTCTGACTGCGGTGCAGGTCGCCTTACTACACGGGCAAGCGACCGTTGCTGCCACCATGTACGAGAACTACCACTCATTGCAAGAACAGACCGATGAGGACGAGATCATTTTAAATTTTGCAGAGTCGTACATCAACTTTAACCAGGGCAAGCAGATCACCGGATCGAACTTCTACTTCTACGAAGAGTTATCGCAGACCTTTCCCAGTTGGAAAACCCAGCTGGGCCTGTTGAATCTGCACTTGCAACAATCGCACATACCAGAGGCACAGGAAATCATTGAATTGCTGGAAAGCGATTTCTATCAAGAAAAGGATGAGGCTTCCACTTACAAGCCAGACCTTTTGGCCAACAAGATAACCTTCATCATCCAGTCGGGCGGCCATGCAGATGAGTTGAGATCCGAACTAAGACAACTGCAGCCCTCTCATCCGCTATGTATCCAAACAGACGCAAACAATGCGACCTTCGACCAAATTGTCGCCAAGTACAGCGTTTAGAACTCTCCACCCGACTTTCTCGCCATCTGGTGCCTCTTCTTTATCGTCACTCTCCTATGAACGAGACGGCTTAAAGTCCAGGGTAATGTTAATACAGCTTTCATATTTTTACATATTGAAAAATTATTTTCCAGATTATATAGATATAATTGACATATGTGAATCATCTGAGAAACATAAACAGTTTCCAGAGCGCAAAGCTAGAGCCAGTAGAGTACTATAGTGATCCACCGTTTGACTTTTCAGACCACAATCAAACAATATTTGTACATACAGGCGGTTGTGTGAGACACAGATACTTTTAAGACCCTATAATATACATTTTAAACACCATATTCAACAACATGTCTGAGATAAGTGCAGAGGAAAAACGTAGACTATTGAGAGAAAGAAGACAGCAAAAGTTCTCTAAAGGCGGTGCTACAAGCAGATTGAATAAGATCACAGGGCAACAGAGCAACAGTTTCCTGCCTGCCGAGTCTGTCTTGGATCGCAAAGAAACTTCAGAGACCGGCAACACGCAGCAGAAAAAGCGCGAGGTTAAGGAAGACTACCCAGCGGTCGAGCAAAACACAAAGGAGATGCAAGAGCTCTTGTCTCTTATTCCAGAGTCCGCGGGTAAGTCAGAGACAGATGCGAACCCAGAGTTGGCATTATTCCAGCAATTACTAAAGATGCAGCAACAAGACGGTTTGCCCTCGGGCTCTGCTAGTTCAAGCACTCCTGATTTGTTTAGCTCTATATTGAATGAGAACTCGAACGCTGCGTCTTCTGGTGCCAAGCTTTCAACAACTTTTGTTGACGAAAATGTGCTGAAGTACCACAATTACAAAGTGTCACAGCTAAAATCGTATATGGTTTTGTTGAAGTGGTCGATACTTGCACCATACGTGTATTTTATAATGGACCCAGCGCCCACTATCTTGAAAAACTCTGCGGTTTTAACAAAACTCACAGAGAAATCCAATTTCTTCGCTGTGTTCACCGCTTTAGAAGTGGTATTCATATCTGTTTATTACCAGTTGTTGAACAATCTGCAAAAGAAAAATGGAGTGAATGCAATCCAAAATGCTGGAGGAATCTTCAAATATCTAACCATGATCCCCGAGGGTTTGTTGCCCATTAAGAACATACAAGGCAAAATCAGCCTTGGCCTACAGTATTTGGATGTTCTATCTATGTATGTTACTGACATATGTTTTGTCGTGGTACTGCTAGGATTGATGAAATACTATCATACATTTTGAATTTGTTTTGATTGCTTAAAGTTGATAAATCTAATAAACGCTACAATCTAAGTAATTATTTTAAAATCAAATAATGTCATCGTTATACCAAAATATTGAGAACCATCGTTTTCTATATTTATTTCACGTCTTCTCCAACAATTTGAGACCAAGTCTTGCCTTCTTTCCTTAACTGTTCAGTAACTTCATCCTTGATTTTGGCAACCAAACCGGGTCCCTTGTATGCATACGCAGTGTATAGTTCCACGAATGAGGCACCGGCTTTGGCGAATTCGATTGCGTCTGAGCCTGAAGAAATACCTCCGCAGCCAACTAAAACTAAACTAGAGTCCTTAGTGTACTTAGCCATGGTTTTCAAAGTCTTCAAAGAGAATGGCTTCAACGGTTTACCACTCAAACCACCAGCTTGATTGACCAGATTTGCATCAGTAGTGATCAAAGAATCAGGTCTTTGAACTGTGGTGTTGGAAACAATGATACCATCAACCTTAGATTTTTTGGCTGCTTGAGCAATAGATTTGATCTCTTCTTCATTCAAGTCAGGCGCAACTTTAACAAGAACTGGGGGCCTATGAATCTTCGCACCTAACGCATTACCTTCGGAGACTAGAGAGTCTCTTTTTGCAACTACTTGAGTTAAAAGGTCGGTCAAAATAGATTCCTTTTGTAAACCTCTCAATCCTGGGGTATTTGGCGAGGAAACATTTATAACCAATACATCGGCGAACTTTTGGAAGTTTTCCACACCTTTCAAGTAATCATCGACTTCATCACCTGTCTTGTTCTTGCCCAAATTGATACCTAATAATTTGTTCTTATAAAGCGACAAGTTTTCAATGGTGTTGTCTTTAAAGATATAACTGTTGATGAAACTGCTGACACGGGACTGCAAAGTATTCTTCACATTTTCATGACCACTTGAGTTAAACCCATATCTGTTGATAACCGCCTCATCCATGGGCAATCTGAAGAATCTAGGCTTTGGGTTTCCAGGTTGAGGTAGAGGTGTTATAGACCCGATTTCAACATACCCAAAACCACCCGAGAATATACCATCGATAGCTACACCATCCTTATCGAATCCAGCTGCACAGCCAATTGGGTTAGTGAGATGTTTACCAAAGACATTCACATGTAACAAATCGTCATCCTTGTCAAACCATAATCTTGGAGCCATTCCCCATTTCAGGAACCATATACCCAAAGTATGGCCCTTCTCAGCATCTGGTGTGGCAAATCTCACCAAGGGGCATACAAGATACTCATAAATAGCCGATCTAGAGTTAGTAACGTAGAAACCCACCAAAGATCCCCCTAATAAACCTGCAGTGTACAGTAGGATCTTGGGACTAACCACGCTTGATTTCAATGGAGACATGCCGTTTTTCAAGAAAAATTTGGGCTGCCTCATAGAGGTACCCATTAAAAACCGAAAAAGACCAGCCATCGTGTCAATTGAGTCTGTGCGCAAGCGTTTCAATTGTCAAGTGTTCGATTTAGTCGCTCTTCCGCTGTCGAGCGTCTTGCTCTCTTCCGTATAAAAGACTGGTTAATTTATTATTTTTTTTCGTCCTCGAAATATCACGTGATCATTATTTGACAGTTCCATTGACCGCACCACCACTGATAATACTCGCATAACAAGAATCTAAATGACTTTGCAGCAGAGAAGAACTTCTTCAATTGGATTTCAATGTAAATATGTGCTCCAGAATACTAAAACTCAACAATTCATGTATCTGCGCATTTTCACGCGCCCCCTGTCCTACTTTTGTACTTGAAAACTTGGTGGGAAAAAGATCAACCCACAGATGACTGCTTGAACAACATCAATCTTATAAATCACTACTAAACTTGGTTTGACTACGTCCTTTTGATGCCATCCTTCAAAAAACTCGATTTTTATAATTTACCACCATCAAATGACAGTTTGTGTAACTGCATTCTTCGTTGCCACCACGACAGAAAAATTTATGCTCATCTCTCGAGCGTCAAAGTGGCTGAAGATGATGGATGCAAATAATCAAATGGCAGCTGTATACTCGAAAAAAAGTGCGTTTGGTCTACGAGTACTTTGTGTCAGTGTGTCTAACTTATCACGTATAATATAGCTTGCTTACTTCTATTGTGTTGATTTTTTCTTTTTCTGCCAATTGAAAATTTTAAGAACTGAAGAATATTAGATGAGATGAGATGAGATGAGGTTAAGAGAGAGCGTGAACTGCATAACCTCAGGATAATTGCTTTCATTAGGAATATTCCAGTAGACTAAGCGATATTCCAAATAAATCTAATGGTAAATAAACCAACACAATCCCGGTACTCTGGGCTGAAGGCCAGAGAGAATCAGGACAAATTCGAAAGAGGTGACAAGAATCATGGGAAGATCAGTAATAAGAAAGTCAAGGATAAGAAGTTGAAGGCAGGGTTAAAGCGAATCGATGAGAAGTACAAGGAAGCAGTGCTTTCAACTGCTGCCACAGAGTACTTGCTGCCCGAAGAACATGGCTATTTGGAAGCGGAAACGGAAATGGAAAAGACGTTCAAGTTTACACAAGGTGAGATTAAACAGCATGTGGATTCCACTATGGCCAGTAAGGCATTGGATTTGAAATTGAAAGATTTCGGCCCATACAAGATCGATTATTCGAGAAACGGTACCCATCTTCTCATTGCCGGCCGCAAAGGACATGTTGCATCTTTCGACTGGAGGAAAGGTGAATTGCGTAGCGAGCTCAATTTGAATGAGACGGTCCAAGCTGCCACGTATTTACAAAACGAACAGTTCTTTGCTGTTGCCCAAAAGAAGTACACCTTCATTTATGATCATGAAGGTGTGGAATTACATCGTTTGAAACAACACATCGAAGTAAAACATTTGGAATTTCTACCATACCATTACCTATTGGCTACCGCAGGCCAAACGGGTTTCTTAAAATACCAAGACGTCTCTACAGGCCAACTGGTTTCTGAAATAAGAACAAAGTTGGGGCCTACCACAGCTATGTGTCAGAATCCGTGGAACGCTGTCGTACACCTAGGACACAGTAATGGTACAGTGACTCTTTGGTCACCAACTATGCCAACACCGCTTGCGAGACTACTGTCTGCTCGCGGATCGATCACAAGTGTCGCTGTCGATAGACAGGGCTACTACATGGCAACTACAGGTGCAGACAAGTCTTTAAAAATTTGGGATATAAGGAATTTCAAGGAAATACATAGTATAGAAAACCTGCCAACTCCAGGTACTAATGTTGCGATTTCAGATACTGGTTTACTTGCTGTTTCTAGAGGGCCTCATGTAACCCTATGGAAGAATGCTCTGAAAAGTGGTAAAATGGCTAGACCATATTTCACTTCGAGTGGAAAACTTAATAGGAATACGCCTTATATGTCCCACTTGTTCCCCGGCAAAAAGATCGAAAACCTTCAGTTTGTCCCTTTCGAAGATCTTTTAGGTGTTGGTCATCAGGAGGGTGTTACAAATCTAATTATTCCAGGTGCTGGTGAGGCCAACTTCGATGCATTGGAGGTGAATCCTTACGAAACCAGCAAGCAAAGACAAGACCAAGAAGTCAGATCCTTGTTAAACAAATTACCTGCAGACTCTATCACGTTAGATCCTAATACTATTGGCACAGTGGACTCTCGTGCTTCTCAAGTTAGACTCACTGCTAAAGACTTAGCTGTGATCACCAAGGAAGAAGAAAGTAAACTGAAAAACAATAAAGACATTCCTGATGTGAAACCAGAGGTTAAAGGTAAAAACTCTGGCTTGCGTGCGTTCTTACGGAAAAAGACTCATAATGTCATAGATGAGAGAAAGCTAAGAGTTCAAAAACAATTAGAAAGAGAAAAGTCAAGTCGTCAAAGAAGGGAGAAGATCAGAAATGGTGAATTAGATGAAAACCACAAAGACCTTGTAGACGAAGCTTTAGGAAGGTTTTCATAATTTTAGCAGTCTTACATGTAAAATAGTTAAATCTTAGAAAAGAGCTGAGTGCTCATTTACCATTCTTGAAAAATTTACTATACATTTATTATTGAAACATTCAGTATATATTTATGCTTATAGAATAATGCGCTATTAGAATTCCAATGAGTCTTCCACTTTGAAAGGTGATGGAAGAGGAGCATGAATATCTTTGGTTTGTCTAACCGTCTTAATTAATTCCACAGGCTCAGCCGGAGTCTTGTCATCTAAAACTAACACACCGCCATTACCTCTGAATTTACGAATAGGAACAAAACGGCTATCCTTTGCAAATGAAATGAATTTCAATTGTTGTGGTAGAACACGGCTCAAATTCTCAACATCGTAACCATTGCTTGTATATTTGATTTTGTAATCATCTTCACTCAAATGCTCTTCCCTCTTCTTGGCTTGCTGTTCCTGCTCCAATTCATGTTCCTGCTCCTGCTTCTTTTCCTCCTCTTTCTGCTTTAGTTTTTCGGTTTCACCTCTTTTACCTTTCTTTGCTCTGGCCTTTGCCTTTGCCGTTGTGGATAAAACAGCTGCTGTGAATTTTTCGATATTTTTATCAACCTCTTCCTCAAACATTGGTGGATATGCAAAAATTCCTTCCTTAGTATTACACTTAAAAGAGAATTTTGGGATTGCTAAATCGGAAGAACGTACACCAACAATCGTAGTAGGAGTGAATGATAAAGATAGGAAGTGCGAAAGAGGGAACCAATACCAAAATTGAGTAAACATTGCTAAACCAATGATGGACTTTGTGTTAAGAGTTCCCATTTCAGAATTTTCTAATTCGATGGTTACATTGCGACCACCAGCATTCATAATACCTTGCGCTACACAGGCACCAAATTTGGCTAAACCTTCTTGGTGCTTATTTCCGATAACATTCAAGAATTGTTCATTGACTGATTTTACTTTTGGATTAGTCTTTTCAGTCTGTTGGATTAAAATCATAGAAGTTGCGATCATAGCAGCTTGGCGAACGTAATCAACCGGGTCCTTTAATAAAGGCTCTAGAACATCCACAGCTGCTTGCAAGCCTCTACCAGCACATGAAATACCCAATGCAAAAGCAGTGCCACAACGAACATGAGCATTGTGTGATTCTGACAATAATTCAACGATTCTAGGAACTGTCGTATATTCACGAATTAGGACAAAACCTAAGGCTGTAACTGCTGCTCTTCTTACATCGTCATCCGAATCAGAGACAGCAATATGAAGTAATTTTTTGACTGACTTGTTATTCCCAGTACCTGCATGGGCCAAAGCAATGGTAAATGCACCTCCATAACGCAACAAAGCATTTCCACTGCTCAACAGGCGATCAATCAAATCATCAGCCAACTCTTCACGGCCATAACTCACTAAAGCCAAAGCCATTGATAATCCTCTAGTTATATTACCATGCTGAGTTTCTTCTGCGTAGGTTAACATATCTTGGATAGCAGACTCATTCCCAGAGCCTAACAAAATCAAACCCATACCTAATGCAGCAGCTTCACCTGACTTAGCAGAATCTCCGTAAAGGACTTCTTTTAGTATTTCGTAAATCGCCAAATCGTTTGAGCCCATACCAGCTAAACCAATACCCAAAGAGGCTCCATGTAGTAAAACATCAACATCTTCTTCTCCTGCTGAAGAACTGTTTGATTGAAGCTGCTCTTTCAAAAAGTCAGTGGTTTCCTTGCCATAGCCCGCAAAAATTAACCCCAAACCATATAAAGAACCACCTTTAATATATCTTGACTTTGCACCACTTCCTGGTAAATATGGTTCCATAATTTTTTTCCCTTCTGAAAGGTTACCTTGATGGATGACACCTAATGATGCAGTCGCAGTAAATTTAGCCCAATTTTGGGCTTTACCAAGCCAAGGTAAATTCTGTCTCACAAAACTATCATCAGTGGTCCCTGCATGCATAAATGCATTAGAAACACTAACGGCGGTGTGGAACAAGGAAAATTTACCGTCCAAGGAAGACATGACTTTATTTAATAAAGCCTTATCAATATTTTTATTCTCGTAAAGGAAAGTGTTTTGTAGGTCACATGTCGGTATTCCCGATAAAATATCCAGTAGTTTCGAATCGTATTGTTCTGGATCCAAGTGTTTCAATAGGTCGGTTAATAGTCCCTGAGAAGCAGAGTTGACTAAATCAAAGGCGATTTGATAAGAAATCGCATCGTCATGAGATGATTGAAGTTTAGCAAAAAGTTCTTTGGCTAACTCCGTATCGTTTAACTGAACGATTATCTTTGCGACAATGAAGTAATCAGGGGAGGACATTTGCATGACAATATCATATATTTTCTTTAGAACACTTTGTTTGAAAAGTGTGTTGGTTAAAATGGTAGTTGATGCAGTCAATGTATAGGTGCATAATTTCAGAGCGTTGCTTTCAGTATCTTGAGATTTCAAAAGACTTTCTACGACATCCAATCTATAACTTTCAAGAGCAATGCCTAAAGCAAGTTTGTGCTCACCAGCAGAGACACATTTTTGCAACATCTTCTCGAAGATCGACAAAAGATGCGGGTCAATATCAACGTTTCCTTTAACGTATTGCTCGGAAGCGAGAGCAATGTACATTTGAATACTCTGAGACACAATGGTTTCCACGTACTGTGATTGTTCATCGATGTTCAAATATTCTTCTGCTGCTAATGCGTATTTCACTGCCAACTTATATTCGCCGAGATTGTAATAAACTTTTGACGCAACGAGAGCAGCTAGTCTACGATCAGGAAATGTTTTGTCATCATATAAAGCCTCGATTTCAGTAATATCATTCGATATCTCTGCCCATAATTGATCCACAACCTCTTTAATTGATTGCAATGCATAAGTTTTAACTGTATTATCTTTTTCCTTCAACAATGCCAAAAGAGGCAACGCAGAAGTGACAGACATAGATTTTAGTTCAGTTTCAGCTGGCCTATGGTTCTGTTACTGAAGTAACTCTATGATTTTGTCTGTAACCTTAAACCTAAAGTCATTTGTTAATCTCAAAGTTTGCCACCGTGAATTAAAATAATATTCTGAGAATCGATAACAGTGTCAATTTCGTCATAAATGATGATGTTCATGAAGCACAAACAGATTCCGATATGAATCGGGTAGTGATAGAATAAGAATAAGAAGGACGAGGCCACCTCCTAGTATCATCCCCAATCATACAAGGCTCTTTGATTACAATAAAGCTTTATTCTATTTCTATTATTTGGTGTTTACTTAAATCTATTGAACAACCTATTCGAGACAACCTAGTAGGGCTCATTCTATCCTTTCTATATAGATGATTATGCTACAACCTGGTGAGTTCAATACAATAATCTAATAGAGATTTTATATTCGGTTTCATTAAGTTCATCATATATCTGTTTAATATCGCTTTGATTTACGTTAGAAATGTCAGCCATCAAGTAAGCAATATCCCCATTGGAGTCAGAGAATTGTTTCTCAATGTTGTGGTTAGACAAGATATTGTTAACAGTCTTTAGCACACCTGGAACGTTTTGGTGAATATATAGAACACGGACAGTATCCTCTTGGTCCAAATCTAATGCTCTTAGAGAAACTTCTGGGAAATTTACAGCACCGACAGTATTACCTTCGTTGATATACTTCGTCAGAGCAGTTGCAACTTCAATGCCAATAGAACTTTGCGCTTCTTCTGTAGAACCACCAATATGTGGGGTCAAAATGACGTTTGGCAAAGAAACCAGGTCGGAGGTCCAAACGTTCAAATCGTCACTGAAGGCCCCTGCACCGTTCTTAGCTGGTTCATTGGGGTACACATCAATTGCAGCACCAGCAATCTTACCAGCCTTCATGGCTTGGATCAAAGCTGGAATGTCGACAACGGTACCTCTAGAAGCATTGATAACGTAAGAACCATCCTTCATAGCAGCAAATTGAGGACCAGACAACAAATTTTTAGTTTCTGGCGTTGCTGGAACATGACAAGTAACGAAATCTGATTTGTTCAACAATTCGTTTAGAGTGGAGACTTGTTTTGCGGTTCCTAAACTCATGATGGTGATGATGTCGTAATACAAAACATTCATGCCTAAAGCTTCAGCCAAAACAGATAATTGAGCACCAATATGACCATAACCGATAATCCCCAATGTTTTGCCTCTAACTTCCCAACATTTAGCGGAAACTTTGTTCCAAGTACCAGTGTGCAATTCGATAGATCTGTCACCCAACTGTCTAGCCAAGGTGATAATCTCAGCAATAACCAACTCTGCAACTGATCTAGAATTAGAAAATGGAGAGTTGAAGACAGCGATACCTTGCTTAGCGGCGAAATCTAAATCAACTTGATTAGTACCAATGCAGAAACAACCAATGACAACTAAATTCTTAGCGTGCTTCAAGATTTCTGCAGTTAATTTAGTCTTAGATCTAATACCGATAGCATGAACATCTTTAATCTTCTCAATCAATTCGGCTTCGGGTAAAGAAGATTTGTGAAACTCTACTTGGTAACCTTGTTTGTTAAAGATTTCAATAGCTGTTTGATTAACATTTTCCAACAAGAGAATCTTGATATCACCAGTAGAAAATGGTTTTAGTGCCTTTTGCTGTTTAGCAGCATTGATTCTGTGTGGCAAAGTATTCATAAATGACTGAGTAGGAGAAGTGGAGACTGCACCTGGAGAACTAGACAAGTTTAGAGCGGACTCGAAAGTGTCTTGTAAATTGTTGATTTGTTGAGCAAATGACATTTTTGGCTTAGATGGGTTGTGAAAGGATAAACTGTTCGTTGAATGAAAAGCTCTAAGGATTTTTCAATTCAATAAGAGTAAAAAGGAAACTTTCGAAGTGTGGTCTCTTACCGATGTGCTTTCCTGTAGGTATATATATAGTTTTGAACCTTTACCTGAAAATAAGACAAAATGAAATTACTCATCACGTTCAATTATGTTTTTCAATTAAAGTACGCCACACAGCTAAATCATTTGTTAATTAAATTTTTCATATGGAAAAAATTTTCACCTCTCATTGCTCCAAATTATGCCTGCTATGATTGACCGATACGCTTGAACTAAATAATTTCATCATTTAAGCTGGTCGATCTATCCTGTCTTAAAACTCCTTGAAACATTTTCTTAAATCCCCTGAATCATCATCAAACAGGACAAAAACAAGTGCCAGCATCATGATATGCAGGTCCAAACAGCCGCTCATTCTTCTGCATACTTAAATGTTGCATTGCTTCAGTGGATATAGGTTTCCGCAATCAAACTCGCGGAGATAGGTTTCCACGAAGCATAAAATCATAGCACACGAAACAACGTAGTAGGTGATATGAAAGAGTCAAACGGCTTGAGGACGAACTCGTGGTAGTGATTGAGATCAAGTTAAAAATGACAGATTTTATCAAGTCATTAAACTTTTTTTGTCGCATGTCGCATGTCGCAAAGAGACGTGTGCCAATTCATCAGTCATGTAATGACGCATTAGTAAGGTCGGCAGAAGATGCCAATGCAACCCAAAATTCTTCCAGCTGCAGTTGAACATCATCGTCAGAACATAGTTTAGATAGCTCTAGAGCTTTCTTGCACCAGGTAATTCCTTGACTTTTATTATTGGAGATGATGTTGGATACCCCATGATTCCATACACATGTTGTCAACCATTCAATTTCGTTGCAGGAATACTTCGTGGAAGAAAATTTGGCTCTGTTTTGGAACTGTGTCAAAACGGAGAGGCATG
The DNA here is from genome assembly GCA_030564205.1 of Kluyveromyces wickerhamii. NCBI lineage: Eukaryota > Fungi > Ascomycota > Saccharomycetes > Saccharomycetales > Saccharomycetaceae > Kluyveromyces > Kluyveromyces wickerhamii. The sequence goes on along the minus strand of JAJLUE010000012.1, from coordinate 115,365 downwards.
CTTGCTCATTTTGTGGTAGACCTACTTCAAAAAATGCTCTCATCCAAATAATTAAAGTACTGTTTGAGAAATTCGCGTTTCCTATGTTTCTTTCAATTAAAGATCCCATCACTTTCATTGAATATACCGAAGGAGGAGGGGTTTCTAAAGACATTAATATATTGAAAAAAATGACATCAATTTCCGGTTTAAACTTCTTGCCAGTTTTATAGAGAATTTCTTGCAATGACTCCATATCCGCTAGTCGTGATGTTGCTTCGAAGTGAAGTATGATTAACTCTTTCAAAGTTTCCGCTATATCTGAAGAGAGAGGGTTGCTCTTCGAAACATCATCATATTCTGGGAAGGATATTTCAAATTCTTCTATCAGTGAACGTGTTTGGCCCATAAGCCCCGACCAATTGCATTGAGATCTCAAGAATAATTGTTTCAAGAGAAGTATCCGATATTTCCAGTAGATATAATACCTTATTTGGTCTGCATTCAATTCTGCTTGAGGAATTAACCTTAAATATGAAAGACTTGTTTCCAAAAGAGATTCCACATTTTGAGCGGTTTCTGTACTCACCAATTTTCTACTCAAGTTATAACAGCTCGAGGCAAACCATTCAATATCAAATATTGAAATTGTTTCATCATAAGCCGGATCCTTACTTATTTTCCCAGACAACTGATTAAGAGTTTTTATGGTTTCTAAAAAATCCAATCCACTTTTGAATAAAGACTGTACTACTGGCAGGTAATTTTCTAACTCTCCCGAATCATTTCCTTCTGTCATTTTCACGATCATTTGAATTGTATATCTCAGCGAGCATATGATTGATCCTCCCCGAGACTCTCCAATCGAGGTTTCCATGCATCTCAATTTCTCGAACATGGACATCATACCATATACTGCTAAATCTGTTGACCTTTTGCATTCAGAAATAGCTAATATCAGAATGTCCAAAGATCGTGAATCGGTAGAATTTTTTATATTGTCTAAGCAGTCTTTAATAGCGTTGTCATTTTGATTATGGAGAAAGACACGAAACATAATCAATTGTGTCAAAACATTATTCCGATCATTCAAGTTCATTTCTTCAAACGTTTTTTGAACTGCATCATAATTCGAAGTGTCTAGATATGCAAATTGGAGGGCTCTTTGAACTTTCCCCTTATCAATATATTTTGCCGACAGTAAATTGTTAAGTGCTAATAAAAACCAGTCAATACTTTGGGTTGGATTTCCTTTCTTATATAGAATCTTGCCAGAATTGAATAAAAGGGTAATAACGCTAGATGTACATGTCTTGGAAAGCTTTTTTGTCAAAACCCTCTCAAAAGATGATACAAACTGTTTTAAATCCTTTATTTTATCTTCATTTGACAAAATCGAGGACTGAGATACAATGTAAACTCTTGTGGTCAGTAATCGCTCTAAAAAATCGTGATTAATATCAGATTTAAGTTTATTGTAAAAGATATAATCCAAACATCTTAAAGCAGATGATGTATCTCTTTTTGCTTGATGATTTATACAGCCAATGGTGGAATCAAAATGTGACTCCAAATTGACTGACATCATCATTTGCATCAATATATCTTCAGTAGTTTTAACCGGGAAAGGCTTTTCAAGCTCATGAAACTTCAAGGCTAATTTGTAAGGCTCCACTTTTTTATGATATTCATTTTGCAACCTGTTGAGATACTTATTACACGTTTCCTTATCCGTGCCGTCACATATTAAGACGTTTGCCAAGAACAAAATTATAGTATACTTCAACTGGGCAAACTCTGGATGCGATTTTAGATTTTCGACATCTAGACCAAGGAAACAAATCAGCCGCTCAAGAAAATACACGATATCAGCTGTAAATGATTTGCCGCTTTCGCATTGGAATAAATTCAAAGTGGAGTTATAAATCACTCTACAAACCTCGATCACAATATCAGCATCCAAAACATCCAAATTCTCTTCTATTTGAGCCTTATTTTCGAAAAATCTTCCCATTTTCAAGTCTTTGTCATCCACAGACTGCTGTAAATTTGTTACAAACATCTCAATCCTCAATCGCTTATAGGAAATAATTGTCTGCTTTGAGATCGAGATATCTGAATTGAAATATTGTTCTAGCATTTGAAAACATTTGTCACAGTGGTTTTGAATCTTTTTCTGAACTTCAGACAGTCCTGTGTCAATTGAAAATTTTAAAGTCTTCAAGAAGCACTTGAATGATCTTATTTTAGATTTAACATCGGCACTTATTGCTTCGTGCAAGGCTAAAAGAAGTGAGGCAAAAAGTTTGCAATTAAAGAGAGTGACGTTAGTTTCTCGCTTCGTTTCTACTTTTGATAAAATAGAAACTTTATTCCACAAATTTGTTGCTGCCCTTTCTAATGGTAGAATGATCTCATCTGATAGTTGTACTTTGACAGACCTGAAAGATCTATCATACTTTTCTATCATTGGGAGTAAAGTTCGAATTTTTGCATCTATAGTCAATAATTCATTATCAGAAGATGCTTTGATACACGAAACTTTACTTGTGATCCAGTTGGTAGTTTCTTTTAGTTATAGCGGTTAGTAAGACGTTGGAAGTTTGTCTTTGTAGCAAGACCTTGCACAACACAAAGCCTTGTTGGGGTAAAAAACATACCAGTAAACTCAACCACAATTGTATCAAAAGTTGAAGAAACTTCAGACATATCAAACAAATATCAACTTAGTAGATGTGTGGAGCCTGTCTATGGACAGTTTTGTTTGTATTGAATAATCGCAGAAATAACCGCCAACGTCGAAGTGCAATTAAATAACTTGAAAAAACAAACATAATATACGATAAATATAAGGTCAGTAAGAGACTAATGATTTTATCTGAGCAATATTCAGACATTTAATCTATTAAAGGCTAAAATACGGGCGTGTGGCGTAGTTGGTAGCGCGCTCCCTTAGCATGGGAGAGGTCTTCGGTTCGACTCCGGACTCGTCCAATTTTTTTGAGATATCAGTCCGCAGCTGGAATACCCCTATCTCCGAACATGCCGTACCCAATCTGTTAAATGAAGCTCCAACTCATATCAGTTATGCTATTAAGTTGCGTGACTCTAAGCTGACCCGCTTAATACACGCACGAAATCATACTTCAATATCTCACATCACGTGCTTCGATATATCTTAAAGGGAAAATTAGCCTTTTCTAGATTTACTGCAACATAAATCAAGTTCACCTAATGTTAATTGGTTCACGAACAGACTTATTTGAAGAGAAAGCAGTATAATACAACTAGGTTAAGCAGCAACGTAGCCACGTCTAATTAGGAAAGGAATTTCTATACTCTAACAACTGGCCAAATGGTAACCGCTCAAAAAATGGAAAGTATTCTTGTTTACGCTGGTGAAAATAAACCAAAGATTCAATTAACTAAAATCAAGAGCGTGCCGCGAATCGAAGAAGTGATCAAGTACATGCAGCAAACACAAGACATATTTCAATTGCAATTGAATGCTGTGGAAACAATCACGGGGAATTTGAAGATCAAATCAATTTGCCAGAATGATGATGTAGAGGACTGTGGCAAACCGTTCTACATTTTAGAATACTGCGAAGAAGATGGTACGTATTCATTGTGGAAGTCGCCACTTGACTGGAAATTGAGCTCGGCCATTGCTATGCTGTACGGAGAAAACTCCTCTAAAGAGCTGCCCGATGCGATTGCCGAGACGCTTGTCGATCCAGACCAGCGCTCAGTTGTTTTAAAGCTTCTAAGGGAATTTAACATCAGAGACGACAGACAGAGAATTGATTGGTCTCACGTAGCAGACGATTTACAATTGTTCTTCAAGAATTTCAACAAAGAGAATGTACAAAATCCCATGTCAGAAGCTGCATACCAGAAACAAGCTCCTCTTTTCGAATTGAATCAATTGAAAACCGTGCTCGCCCTTTCCCTATTGAAGTCGATGGTGGATTCAAACAAGTCTGAGTTGAAAAATGTGCTGTTATCCTACGATAAAAAGGTTCACGGATCCAGCATTATTGAGCGTAGCCCCATGTCCTCTCCTGAATCATTTGTAAAGTCAGCCACACCAGTTCCAGCAGGGTCGGATTATACCCACGCACCTTCGACACAGCTCCAATCTAACTTCCACGACTTTTTCCAATCAATGGCCGAAAACTTCGAGATTTATGATATCGAGCGCGAGCCATCTTCAAGGTCTTCTAAATCACGCTCCGTGAAAATTAAATCAAAAGAACAAAAGATACCTGCAGGACGGGTCCATAAACCTAGAAAAAATGGGCTATCCATATAATCACAGCTTTGTCATTATAAACTATTTGAAAATATCAATCATAAATAATTGCTAGTAAAATTTGGCCATACAGTTATCTCGGTGTTATCTCTCTAACTCGAGGTCTCTTTTGTTCCTTGGAAACAACATTGAGTGTGTGTATTAATCTTTCTATCTAATTAGGAAACCATTTATCATATACCACGAACATGAAAAGTTGTATGAAATTGAAAGTCAAATTTAATTCGTGATATTTTAAGCTTCATGTAATAGTGTGTTCAAAAATGTTTGGTTGAGTACTAATTATTTGAACAAAGCAACAACTTGGAACTGTTTGCCTGTCTTACAACCCTGGTAATGTTCAAATTACAGGTAGTTTTAGTGCCCGCCAGCACTAACAGAAGTTTCAATTTTGGTTTACCGCCTGTTTCATCTGAATCGTCTCAATTTATTTTACCACAACAACAAGGCCCACAAGTGGCACAACCTTCGCCACAACCCTTGCATCATGCACAATTGGTTAATCATGTGCCCAACAGTAATGCTGCAGTTGGATTTGATCCAAACATGTCTACGAATACTGCCTATATTTCGAGTTTTATGACCTCACATATCACTCGAACAAAACCCAAGAAGTTTTTATTATTTACGAAACCTTCGAATACCTTATATCAATTATCACAGGAAATCTTGGATAAGTGTAATAAAATATATCCCAACTTGTCCTCCGAGTTAGATATCGAGACCTTGCAAGATATCGACGAATGTGATTTGGATCCCGATTTTGTCGTTAAAGATGTTTTTAATGTTTTCAACACCGTGCGGGTCATACTAAGGAACGATGTTGATTTGGATTCTGAACTTGCAAAACAAGATTCGCTGTATTCCTCCAAAAGGAGAAAACTTAATAGCGGTGCTGCATCCACGACAGTAGTTGGCCCAGTTGCTGGCGTCACTTTAGATAACCCTGTCACTGTTGTCAAAAGAAGATCCCATGCGTTAAAGAATTCTGCCCTGAGAATCTCAACACCTTTAGCTCACCAAATATACCCGCCACCAAGCCAACGCAATTCCAAGCAAGTAAATTCGGATTATGAAGACGATGACTATGGAGAGGATGAAATAGGAGATAAATCCGTATTACCACCACCAACTGTTCCACAATCTCCTCCAATTAGGATAAGCTCTAGTATGGGCCAAAAAAGACTAAGGATAAATGGCGGCGACGATTCTGTATCTAAGTCAGAAACCGTGGATCCTAGCAAGGCCAAACAACAAAGACTACCATCGGGCACACCAATGAAACCAATGAATGTTATAGAAACGCCAAATAAAGTTGGTTCTTTACCACTGCCCCAACAGGCCCAAAACTTGTTGCGCATAAATTCCACACCAGTAGTTACGAATAAAAGAATCACCTCTGGAATGCTACGGATACCGGAACCAAGAATATCTGAAATGGAAAGAACTATGCACGAAGGCCCTTCCTCTCCAGCTGCAGGATTGTTACCCCCCAAATCTGCAAAGATACCTATGAAAAAACCTTACATTCCTGATGTGCAAGATTCATCGAGCTCTGAAGAAGATTTAGAAGAAGAGCAACCGGTTGCAACAAAACCTCGAGTAGCACACAGTTCTATGCCTCTAACTTCTCAAAAGCGTGCGCCATCATCTATCGCCGATGATAATGGTTCACCAACAAAAAAAAGCCCATTAGTTGTCAGCAATAATATAAATGTCAGAGTTGCAGAACTACCTCCACAAAGAAAGACATCACTAGAAGCAAAGGTAGAAAGATTGGCAAAAAATGCTTCTGAATTGATTGCAGATAACCTTTCCAATAACACTACAAGAAAAGATGGCTTTAGTGAGTCTGAAACAGATGATGGAGAAAATGACAATGAGGCAAATAATACAGTTCAAATTCATCAGCCAACGGAGAAGGGTGATGGCAGTTTTCAAAAATCAGATTTACTAGACATAATTAACGGCGCCAGATTCGATGTCCCACCAGGTTTCAAAAAATCATCGTTTGGATTTCAGGAAACTGAATTAAACAGGAGATCTAGGAAACCTTATCTCACTGTATTGAATAAAGACATAGACAATAGTGAACCAGATCCTAGAAACATTCTTCCCGAACGTATTCCAAGACACGCGGCACAAAAAGCAGCTCAATTCATTTCCACTGGGACTTCAAGAAATCCTTTGGAATCTTCCTCATCTGCAACCTCTGAAAATACAGGTTCCAATTCAGATAGTGACCTTGAGACAGAAAACAGTGATGAAAGCATAGATGAGTTAAACTTGAAAAGATTGAACGTACATCCTCTTCAACCTGTTGTAGTACCTATCGAAGAGTCGTCTAATACCAATAATGTAGAAGCAGCTTCTTCAAATGCAGCTTCTTCAGATGCTTTTTCTTCTGCAGCCGAATCTGGAACCTCCGATTCGCAGAAGGTTCCATCCGAGGAAGGAGGTTCAAAATCCACTGCAGTAAACTTAATGCCACCTTCACAGGCAGATGAAATGCAGCGTTCAGTTGAAACCTCTACGAAATTAGTGAATTTGACCTCTGTGGGCCCGGCAATTGAGACCAACAACCCATTAGGCTCTCAAGAAATCTCTGAAAAGATTGAGAAACAGTTATCTCCCTCGCCAGTGAGGAATAGAATGGACTATGTATCGCCAGAGTTTATAATCGACTCTGATGATGATCAGGCAAGAAGTAACTCTGAAAATATCCAAGATGGCAAGGAAAACAAGATCCCTGGAAATTTAGAACCAGCTGTTAGTTCAGATGGATCCAGAAACAAAAAATTATCACCATCTCATCTAAAAAGACGAAAAGAAGCTGAAAAGAGAAGGCTAGAACGCGAAGCAGCGAAGAAAGCCAAGCAAGAAGAAATGGAAAGAAGACGAGCTGAAAAGAAAGCAGCCAAGAAAGCCAAGCAAGAAGAAGTGGAAAGAAAAAGAGCTGAAAGGGAAGCTGCAAAAAAAGCTAAGCAAGAGGAATTATCTCGCAAGAAGGCTGAAGTGGAAGCGAAAAAAGCTTCTCAAGAACAAAAAAAGATAAATAAAGAGGGCAAGCCTTCAAAAAAGCAACCTAATGCCACCGAGAATGACAAGGATAATGTATCTGAGGCATTGGTTGAGCACTCGACCAAAATGTCCGATGACCGTGCGTCAGACAGTTCAAAATTGACTTCACCAAAATCTTCGAAGTTAGATGAGTTAAGACATAAGTTTGCTATTGGAAAAGCATCGCTAACTGGACCGCCGAAAAAAGCGGTTAACAAACCAGCGCAAGTTCAATTCTCTTCAAGCGCAAAGAGCGGTGAAAATTCGAGCTCAGATTCGGACTCAGATTCAAGCTCAAGCTCTGGTTCTACGTCCCCTTCAGACTCAGACAATTCGTCTTCGGAAGAAGAAGCATCAATGACAAGAAAATCTCGCAGAGGCATCGTAGATACACCTAAAGGAATTGTCGGATCAATAACAAAAAGAAATGTTGATTCCGAATCCTTTGATCTGCAGAATGCTCCGCAATCAACACAAAAGCCTACTGTAACTCCTGTCAAAGTTCCCGTAACTAAGATGATGGAATATGCTTCGCCTGCTAGTACTGTAAAGCAAAATCCATCCACTTCAATATCCCCTCCGGCCGAATCAGTTAAATCTGATAGGCAAAAGCTTGCACGTAGTTCTTTGAGCTCTCTTTCAGATTTAGTTTCGAGAGGAGTTCCTGAGGTGAAGGAAAAGACTGCATCAAAATCACTTTCTCAGCAACAGGCAGAAAGTTCAAGTGATGACGAAGAAGAGATATCAAGTGACTCGGATGATAGCAGTGATAGTAATAGTGATAGCGACTCTGACTCTTCTAATGACGGTGCTGGCTCAAATTTTATTAATGCAAAATCTGCTTCTAAAGCGTTAGGTAAAAAAAAATACGACAGTGGATTTGCTTCTTTAATCAAAGATTCTAAACGAAAATGAAAAAGATAACTGTTGAGTTGAAACATCCACTTGTCTCGATTGTTTAACAGGATCAACACGTAAAATTGAAAATTGTTAATACGTTAATATTTATAGTCTCTAACTATGTATATGGTATCTGTAATCAATTTAATGAACAAAAATGCAATTGTCTTTATTCTTCTACCCATTGTAGCACTTTTAAAGAAATTGAAACCATCGCAATAGTCATTGGCAAAGTCATGACAGTATAACCCCAAAGCAGTACCCCTACAATTTCATATTCAAAGAAACCATTTATTTGAGTAATTTGTGTTAATTGGATTGCTGGTGGCGAAGTTGTTAACAAGAACGATACCAAGAGAAATACAGGATCACTTAAAATACTCACTTTGATGAATTTCACTGACAATCCTATAATGGGCAAGATAAAAAATGCTGGTAAGATCATTCTTGAAATGATTGATGCAAATACAATCTTTTTACCATTATTAGTTTTCATGGGGGTGCTTACAGAAGGGCAAAGGTTTGCTCCTAAAACAACAAGAATTAGTGGGATCGAAACGTTTCCCATTTGTTGAATGGATGAGGTAAACGTGTTTTTCACAAACCCATCATCTTCGAAAAGTCTCCGTTGTAAAGGTTTGATCGATGCCACAGCAATTGATAGAAAAATAGCGCATAAGGGTGGATTCATATAGTCCACCATATTATCCCAATGATATCTCAGGTTATTTTTTAACTTGTCTAGAGGGGTTTCGCCATCCTCTGATAGAAGCTCGTTATTTGAGCTTGACTCTGGTGGAACGGTGTCGCGATTGGAATCAGTTTCTCCAGACCATCTTAAAAGTTTGTGCACGCCCCATGACCACCTCAGCGTCTGATCAATTTGCTGGAACATCACCAAATACAAAATTCCTCTAGAAGCTATCTTGTCTCCAGAATCATTTTCAATTTCGGACCAAGCCAATTCAGGTAAAGTATATGCTAGAGACATCATAAGAGACACTGGTAAGGAATTGCTGTTAGGAAACACAGATGTCCCTATAACAAAATGGGTTTCGTCAATATCAAATTGCAAAATCTTCGAAACCAACGTCCCTGACAAATAGGATGTGAGCACCAATACAGCATAAAATACTGGCACTACAAAAAGCTCTATCAACTTTTTTAACGACAACGATTTAGCAAGTGTACTGAAGATCAAACAAGGAGTTAGAAGATTCACATTCATCATTGAGGCAACTTTTTGACCTTCCTTCGGAAGAATCCCGGAATATGTGCAACAAAACCCAGAAAAGGCTATAATAAAGACTATCAACACTGATTGAAAGGTGTTCCATGACAACTGAAGGAAAGACAAATTGTCATGTGCTGACATATTCACTTATGGTAAAATGAAGCGTATCAGCGTTCTAACATCAATTGGCACCTTGTATGGTCGCTACTGTTTCCTGTACTATTCCGTGTTCTTTGAAAACATTAAATACCCGATTACTAAATTGAGTTGCTTTTATTCTTTTCGAGTTGGCTAAATATTAAGACAAAGGGTTAATAGTGAAAGTCATAGTGAAAACCCACAGCTTATTTATCACCAAGGATTCGATATCTGCACATCAGTCGTAAGCTGATAGAAACTGGATGTACAACTGACATTGATTCGTGTAGTTAATGGAAAATAACGACTCTTATTCACAAAATTAAACCAAAACTTTGTTCAGTACAGTGGGCGAAAGCCATACAAAAGGAGGCACCATCCACGTGATGTGAAATCCCACAAGATGGAAGAATGATAATTCGGCCTTCTAGAAGTACTGATACGTACAGAACGAGTTATGCTGAGAAGTGTAATCCCTTAATTGCCATGGTTTTCCAGATCTGGACTCACGAAACAACACAGGAAATGTTGTAGAAGTAGTGTTGAAGGGATTGAGAGATTAATAGGTACGAGGAGTTTTGCTCGCGTTTTGCCGATCTCACCTTCCGGTCAGCAGTTTTTGAGAGAATATAACTCGGTGCAGATAGACTAGACGAGACGCATATATATGACAAAGCAAATCTAATATGTTTACCACCGTTTTGGGATTTTTTGAGCTTAAGATTCGCTATAGGAGCATTATTTTCAGCTCTATATTAGTTTGCTAAAAACTTCTCTACATTCGGCGAGGCGATTTTCACCCAACCATCTAATAAGAAGATTCCGATTAACTTGTTCACATTAAGTCTGCTAATGGTGCATTTTCTTCGGTTGTGGCTCGGGATTATCACTAGCTATAACACACACTGCGGACATCAGTTGAAACTGATTTTTTTAGATTTTATTTATTTAGCGTTTAGCCTGATGTATAATGTATTCGAGGTAGTCATGAGGCCAGAAATAGGTGCTCTACTTGGAACAACAGCCTGCGGAGCCTGCGGAGCCTGCGGAGCCAAGATCTAACTTTTGTGCTGCTGATTTGGCGTAACATAAATAACCATAATCGGCATTTTTGCTTTCCTGCGGGGTGCAGCAACTAACACTCTTACCGTTACAGTTATGGGCGCTGCTATACTTTAAGAACTTACCTCCGCAATCTTAAGACGTAAGTCCTTCGTTGCGGTAGAGGCAAATCTTATGGCGAGTTTCGAGAGATACGGCTGGCGTAGTGTCATTTTCCCATGTTGGCTTTAAGTCGTAGTAAAACCCATCCCCCGATAGCACAATATTATGAGTTGAGTCCTCTGTTTTGAAAGATGGCCATTAATTCGCGACCGAGTCTTTCCTAATGTAATCTGCGAAGCTTGCTTACATCTCGGTGGATTATGAGCCCGGGGAATTCAAGTTCTGAGAACTCTCCACCAGCGCACAGAACACTATAGGCACTAAGAGCAGCATCGCGCGTAATAAGTTGCCAATTGGGCCGTTCATCACTAAATTCAATCGTAAAAAGATAGTTCCGAGTGCTGCTTGAATCGAATTCGTAGACGAGAGCTGAACCGTATTCTTCTCTGTCTAATCTTAGTGCGTACTTGTAATCGCGCAATTCTCCTATCCAAATCTCAGACTGTATAATTCCCATCGGACTCGTTTCGTAGAACTATTTCACCTGAATGAGAAGGAAACCTAAAAAGTCCATGTGGAGTGACTATGAATCGCTGACTTTCGGACCTTTTCTGTCTATTCAATTCTTCAAAATATACAGTATGAACCATCTAGGATTTTGATGAACACGTGGTAGTAACAGTATAGATGTCAGTTCAGATAAATTCATGCGTCCTCCAAGTTGCTAATACCGGAACAAAGAGGATGCTTCATAGCTCAGAAGAGTATTGGTTCATCAATTTTAGGCAAAATCTAGATATGCTAGATGATTTATATGCTTGGAAAGTGTTTCCATCGTTCAAAATTTATAAATTGAACCGAGGGTTAGGCTAGTCTACAATTCCCTAGCGGACGATAATATTTGTATTTCAGAATATAGTAGTGCATATGATAACTCTACTCACTTACTAAAATCTGTTGAGTTTCAGTCGCTGCTAGTAGCTCAAAGATCAGATCGAGATACTGCCCGTACCCCTAAAAATTACAAAGTGCGTCAAGAAAGTATCAGAATATATCATCTCTTCAAACTTGTCTACTTGCATGTGCGCCAGCATAAAGCTTGCATATATTGGTGTGGTATCAACCTTTTCTTGTTATATATGTTCTAAAATCACCCAGTGTTTTTGTGATATGAACGTGTATAGAACTATGGTATAAAATAGCGGTCTAAGCGGGAGGATAACCATCAACTTTATCACTAAGTTAAGATCAGTGACTACAGGATTAAATTGCAATATTCCTCTTGCTTTCTATATATCATTTATTGGAGTATGCTAATACTCCAAACCGTGGCTATCTATACAATCATACAGAACCTCTGCATCTACCTTGGCACCCTGTTCTATAATTGGACGATAACTTTTAAATACATCTCTAGTAATGAAATTAGACTCTCTATTGCTCATCTTACGCAATGATCTACTTCTTGTCCAAAAATTAGAGTTGCTTGAGCTTTTTGTTGAGGTACCTGACTATACGAGTCACGTGGGTGTAATCTTTGACGATCTTTGTTAGAAGAATCCATTCTGGTTAGCTATCTATATCTATAATAATGATATGTGCAACTAGGGTCCTTTTCATATGATCAGTCACAAATAATAGATCTGATCTAAGTCCCCTCTTATATACTTTTTCATATAGAACTATGATTAGTTCATTCTGACACAAAACTTTAACCGCCTATTGTATTGGTATTACCCGGTTACAACTTGTAACCCGTTCCAACACTTTTCTTTTATATAACTCCTGTTTCCGTTTATAACCCATAGAGTAGTTCTAATAGTGTAGTGGCTATCACGTTGCCTTCACACGGCAAAGGTCCTGAGTTCGAACCTCAGTTGGAACATTCTTTTTGGGTCTATGTATCTGATTTTGGCGTCTAAGTATGGAGTCAATAAGATAGATACACCAGGCAGGGTTCCGCATTTATCATTTTTGTAATAATCATTTATATCTAGTTACAAGCCCAAGAAAAATTGCGCACTTAACATCGCTTGTTTTCATATAGTTTTGATTCATAATTTAAAGCTTAGTTTCGGATTTCATTTACCAAACTGAACACATGCATCACGACAACTTTCAATTGTAATTTTAGTAAAGTAACACATCTATGGCTAAATCTTATATATTATTTCGTTTTAGCATTATTTAGATAGTATAGCTTCAGCTTCAGCCAAAGCTGTTCTAGCGGGTTCCAAATCCTCTGATCCATCATAACTATCAACAAATTTCGTCAAGTCATCTTTGAATTGCTCTATTTTTTTGTAAAGTTCAGGTAAGAGCCTCTCAGTATCTTGCTGTACTTCAACTTGTTTCTTCAAATCATACGGATCTACAGCTGGATCCTCTTCCAATGACTTCACATGTTGCTTTTGTTCTTCCAATTCCTTTTGATAAAAACTCTCCTCTTTGCATAGCCTTTTCAATGCCCTTTCTTTTATTTCTAGTTGAGTTGGCGCCATTATAGAGTAGTCTCCGATTAAGTGCGAACAGTTGAAGTGAGGAACTTCTATATCTTCTCCATATGAATAACCTCAATTTTGATGAAACTATTGAGTAACACCTCATTGAATCTCAAAAAAGGTAAATATAAAATATTAATGTTTTAAAAGTACATAGGGTAAGAAGATATATATTGAATATAAACAAAAGGGTATAGGTAAGGTACTTCGGATATCGGTATTCATGTTGAGCTATCCAGTCTTATCAGCCTGAATACAAGCTGTTTGAATTATCATCAGTAATTGTCATATAATTTTCTATGCGAACATCAACAGAAGATGATATGCTCCTTTCCTCTTCTTCATCAGTAAAGCCGAACATATCTTCGACAGTTAAAACCTTGGGAGTAATATTTCTCTTATCAGTATGTCTTAAAGAGTAATGTAGATCATTTGATAGAGATATTTGGGATGTTCCAGACACCTCTTCTGCGCAACTGTAGAATAATTCTTCGTCACTTGCTGTACAACACGGTGATTTTGGGCTTGGCACTATAGAGCCCAGCTCTGAAAATTCGTCGCAACTACTTTGGTCCGATCCACCTGAAGTTGTGTATTCGGGACTCGAGATACTGGCTGCGAGCAAACTTTCTGGTCTTAGTTCTGGTGTGTGTGGCAGTCTTACTAAATCATACGAAGTCGCATCTTCTTCCATAATATACGGAACCAAATTGGACTTTGTTCCTTTGGTATTAACACTTATTTTAGACGCGTTATGTACTTTTAAAGATTCATGAACAGTATCAATGAAATCATCCAGTCTCTCTTTCAGTACGGGAGCATCCTTCAATGAGTTATCCGAATACGAATAAAGGTTCATTATTTCCTCAAATATTAAATCGTTGTTACTGGTATTATCGCTGTAGGTCACTAAAGAGCGATCACTTCTCCGCGAATTGTGATTTCCCTCCAATTGCAATGCACTAAAAGTAGCGGAAACAGTATCGTCCATCACATTTGTTTTAATAGGCATCATAATGTATTTATTGTTCAAACTTTCATTGGTGATAGGAGTTTGTGACAACGGCGAACTGAAATGTCTTTCATTGCGAATGCGAGCTCTTAATCTTACAGGCACAGAAGCCTTCCCCTTCAATTCCACTACCGTAGGGAGCCGCCGTTTCACTTTTTTCTCCCGAAGATCAGGCTGATTAATGCTGTGAAGAAATAGTTCAGGAACTGAACTGAGGCGTTGTTTCAATTTTATGGTACCGCCGAACTTTCGCGATAATCTAGATCCTACGATTCCAGAACCAAGCTCACCATATTTGTTTCTCTTTTCTATCTTCAATTGCTCAAATGCATCGGGAATGTGACTCAGATCTTCTGCCGTCAAAATCATCGAGCTTGGGCGACAGAAATCTGTCTCAGAGCAGATTCTCTGACCTTGGAATTTCCTGACCATTTCAGCAACTTTTGATCGACAAGAACCTCATACTACCTTCAATAATGTGTAGTAAAATGCCAGACATTAGCATACCAGTCTATTATATACGCACACTTTGAAACACATCTACTGAATATCAAAGATCATTTATCCCGACTTCAAGTGGTATCTTTTCTCAACAGCTAACCAGCATAAAATGAAGCACAGAACTTCGACTAGAAGAATTAGCGAATCATTTAGATATTTCAATCAGCTAGACAACGCTGTAATTGAAGGCTTTCCATACGCTCATTCCCTGATTTCGTCATTTCCGCTTTTTGTAGCTGCTACTGAATACTAGACCAGCAAATAAATCAAGAAAATAAAAATTAACCCAGCACACTAATAACAGATTCGCAAAATAAAGAAACATCAGCACTTCGTGCATATTTTGGAGTTCTATACGGTTACGTGCGTATTATAAATCATTTTACGTAATTAGTATTCTGTTTATCCTCCCAGTCCTTGAGAGCTCTTTCCCAGTCATCTTCTTGGTCCACGTTGACTTCTTTGTCCTGCATCTTCTGATCTTCCAGAATTTGATCACGTACCTTTTGTTCTTCCTTATCATACAGCTCTTTGTTTTCGATCCATCTATCGTGGATATCGTAGTTTGCCAATGCTGCGCCCTGGCGACTAGCCTCGGCCCATACTGTGTCACCACCTACTTCGCTAGCTCCAAATATGTAGCCGTTGGCCTTGTCTATGACGCTCTGTAAGTTTATCATGGATTGTTTGTCGTCGATGGCCAACACCTCGAAGGACACAAGGTTGAAGTCAGAGACCATTTCACCGATTGTTTCCGTAAGCTTGCTATACTTTTTCCCGAGGACACTTGAACCCTCCTTTTCAATAAACGGCTGTAGGAACTCTAATTCCTGGACTTCTGTATAGTAATCTAGTCTGAAAGGCAATTCACCGTAATTCTTGAGCTTGTCTATCTTGGAGAATACATTGATGTGAGGTAGATCCATCATAAGCATAGACCTCAAGGCTAGTAGCAAAATGGAAACGTACTGCGAAGGCGAGGTGATATAGAAACAGTCGATAAGATTAACCACACAAAACCGCATGTCCAATTCACGCTCCAATCTCTTGAACACTTTAAACAGAGCAGAGTGATGTGTGAATAGTTCCACCTGACCAGGACAATCGAAAACTACATATGCTCTTTCCTCCTTCACTAACGATTTGATTTGTAATACGAACAAGTCGATGGATTCGTTCAACGATTCTATTGCATACATGAGGCCTCCGTTTGGTCCCAAATGCTGCTCTTTCATTATTTCCTCCAAAGTAATGTAGTCTCTAATGTCCACGTCACATGGATAAGGCAAACGATCGTTGGCTGGATCCATATTCACCACCTGGACATGTCTTCCAATTGCATTAAAGAACTGTGTGCATCCGTTACAGTACGTAGACTTTCCTGATCCTGGCGGACCTATCACAATCTGCCCAAATGACATCACGAAGTATTATACGCAGGGAACTTGGATTAGTCTAAGATACCACTGGACTGCTAACACCAAAACTTAGCTCATCTTCATTATAATTCTGTCACGGTATTAACAATCTTCAATTTTCATTGGAATTAAAGAAAAACTAAAAATCGAATTAAATCGTAGTGGCAAAACTGTAAGAAGTTGCAGAAATTCACCGGTTCAGTAAGGAACCAGGGACCATACAAGACTGCGAATCTAAACGCTGCTGTACCAGTAAAGAAAGGATTAATATAACAAATATGTCAGTGCCCTATGAACAAGTCGTTGTAGCACCATTAGTGTTACTATCTGTATTGGACCACCATCAACGTACAAACACTCCGGAAAACAAAAGATGCATAGGGGCAATTCTCGGGGACAGCTCGAGTAAAACCGTAAGAATCACTAATTCATTCGCATTGCCGTTTGAGGAGGACGAGAAAAACCCAGATGTATGGTTCTTGGACCACAACTACATCGAGAATATGAACGATATGTGCAAGAAAATCAATGCCAAGGAGAAGCTAATCGGTTGGTATCACAGCGGTGCCAAATTAAAGGCGTCAGATCTCAAGATTAATGAAATGTTCAAGAAATATAGTGCTAATAACAGTCCCGTTCTGTTGGTGCTTGACGTGAAACAAGAGGATCTTGGCCTACCAATTAATGCCTACGTCTCAGTGGAACAAATTAAGGATGACGGAACCTCGACAGAAAAAACCTTTATACATTTGCCTAGCACCGTGGAAGCAGATGAAGCAGAGGAGATTGGTGTCGAACACCTGTTAAAAGACGTGCGCGACCAAGCTGCGGCAGGGTTGTCAATCAAACTAACCAACCAGTTGAAGTCTCTGAAGGGCTTACAAAGAAGGTTGACGGACATAGTAAGTTATCTTGATAAAGTGGCCAACAAAGAATTGCCTGTCAACCATATCATTTTAGGCAAGTTGCAAGATATCTTCAATCTGTTACCTAATCTTGGAAATCCGGATAAGGACGAAATGACCGGTCCTCAACTCGTCTTGAACAACATAACCAACAACCTAGAAAAGGCTCTAACAGTAAAGACCAACGACGAATTGATGATCATTTACATAGGTAACCTTGTCAGAGCCATTGTCGCATTTGACAATTTGATCGAAAACAAGATCGAAAACAAGAAACTAATCGAGAAGAAGACTGCTACTGTCGAGGCCACCAAAGAAACTGTCGATGAGTTGGAACCTTTAACGGCCGAGAATTGATTTCTTGATTGGTTACTATTAAGCAACTATGTAATAAAATGCTAAGTAATTATTTGTAGACTAAAAATCTCACTGAAAAGTGAGTGCTCTCCAATAGAACTCCATCATAGCACCGTTCTGCGTTGTTCTGTCTGGTCGTGGTTTTATCTGCTTAAACTAAATTCATTTGGTTTATTTCCATACGAAAATTTTAAATAAGATGTGTAAAGTTACCGAAAAGTGGAATGTTAAACGATAAGACGACCGAGATAAAGATACCCGTATCGGAACACGTCATACGATATATACAGCGTCTGGCTATGCCTGTGTCATTTAAGTCCCAACCAATGCTTTTAAGGACTCTAAAACCAGGTTCGCCCAACTTACTGATACTGAAATGTGCGGTAAGACAATGTAGAGGGTACGCAAAAGGTAATCTATCAGGCAAAAAGAAGAGCCAAGTACACATCAACACAGCGCCTATAGAATTCACTGCGAATTTGCTGGCCGAGAAACATGGGATTGAGGATTCTGGGGCTATCAGAGACGTTGCTATGAAGGCTTTGAGATGCAATGATACCACGCCAGGTAACGATCAATCGAATTTACCATTTGAGGTGAAATTAGTTGATAAAGAACAGAGAAAACAGCAGAGAGATGTGGAAAAGCAGGGGAAGCCAACGGCCAACACAGAGAGTCTAAAAAAATCCATCATCGAACCGTATATTCAATTGTCTAAACCAAGATTGACAGTATTGGTGATGCTAAGTGCTATTTGTTCTTACGCGTTATCACCATATCCTGCCACTGTTTTCCAATTATTATCCTTAACAATTGGTACTACGTTGTGCTCATCATCTGCAAATGCCATCAACATGGGTCGTGAACCGGACTTTGATCGTCAAATGATCAGAACACAAGCAAGACCTGTGGTAAGGGGCATTGTCAGTCCTCAACAAGCATACAAATTTGCCGCTATTACCGGAACTTTGGGTACGTCAATTCTATTTTTTGGTGTCAATCCTACGGTAGCATTCTTAGGCGCATCTAACATTGCGTTATACGCGTGGTTATACACCTCCTTAAAAAGAAAACATATCATAAACACATGGGTGGGAGCTCTTGTCGGTGCAATCCCACCTTTGATGGGTTGGGCAGCCTCATCTCCTTTAACACATCCTGGGGCTTGGTGCCTTGCCGGGTTATTATATGCATGGCAATTCCCGCACTTCAATACACTAAGTCATAACATTAGAAACGAATATAAGAATGCCGGTTATGTTATGACCGCGTGGAAAAACCCAAAACTAAATGCTCGTGTCGCTCTGCGATACTCATTGCTGATGTTCCCGTTGTGCTTTGGTCTATCTTATTTCAACATCACTGACTGGTATTATCAAATCGACTCTGCACTGGTAAACGGCTGGATGTCATTCTGGGCCTTTAAATTCTATTTTCAACAGAAGCGTAATTACTCCAAAGAAGTTTACAACAACAAAACAGAATTTAATAAGGGATTGGCCATGGCCAATGTTTTTGCTAGAAAAACTTTCTGGGTAAGTGTGCTACATTTGCCTGCTGTCTTGATTCTGGCCATCTTGCACAAAAAAGGTCGTTGGGATTGGTTATTTGATGATGATAAAGAGAAATTAAACGCTTAATCTGTATTGAGTAGTTCTTGTAAATATATACATTTATTTAATGTTAAACAAAACATAATTTCCGCGTCAGTTTATGATGAGATGAGAAATGGAAAGCTCTAATCAATACGAATTTTCTTCTCTAAGTTGAAGTTCCTTCGTCTTAACGCTCAAATAGTCCATCATCCTCAAAATCTTCATCGTCATAATATTCATCGGTGTAATCAGATTCTGCATCTGATGACTCGCTTTCTAAGGAGGACTCAACATAACCCTTATCATCAAGATATATGTTTGCTAATGTTTCTCCCTTCAGCATTGATTTATCATTGACTATGTAAGATCCTTCCACATAACAATTGGTCAACTTTGATTTTTTCCCGATCCTTGCTGATTTACCTATAATAACATTCTCTAGATGTGTTTCGTCTTCTATTTCTACACCATCAAGTATGACGCATCCAACAATACGGCACCTTTTACCAACTTTACAGTTCTCACCAAGGACAGAACGTTTGATGTTTGTCTTTTCTAAGATTGTACCGTTACTTCCGACTATCGAGTCTGCACCGATAGCAGACGATCCATCAGTGGTACGCTGTTGAATAGCACATTGTTTTATCTTTAGTACGTATCTGTTTGCTTCCATGTACGCACTCAAACTATTAGATCTTATGAAGATGCCAATATCCGGAAGAATAAATATTCCAACAGTTTCCCTAGGCTGAACGTGTTGCCACGAACGCCTTGCAAGATCTCTGAAAAGCTTTGCTAATGACTTGTTTGTGTTTATTGGATCCTTGATCAGCTTATTCTTCTTCTTAACAAAAGATAGACTTGCCAATGAGTTTGATAGCGAATTTACTCCATTATCAGAATCCTCATCCTTTTCATCGTTGCCCCCATCATCTTTGTTGTTTTTCAACAAAGACACCAATTCGTAAGAGCAGAAATAGATAAACGAGTTCAAAAGTTTTGTGGACACTGAAGAGTTGGGATATCTCCATAGCATCTGCGATCTGATTTGTAGATATTTCGTCTTGTCAACATCTTCTGCGGAGTAGGTGTCGAGTAACACTGGTTTACTCAGAGACTCGACGTTCTCGGAATAAACGGTCAAAAACTGCTTCAAGTGCTTCTTGTCAATATTTTCAAACCCATTATGGTAGTACACTGCCATCGCCAAGTTTTCAGGATCTTTGTTCAAATACTGGTCTAGAAACACCTGTGGAGGAATGTCAGTGATGAAGTCACAAGGCAGGAGAACAAAATCACCCACGATACGATCCAGCAATTCCGTTTTCAAACACTCACCAGTGCTCTCACATTTGGACGAGATAACGTTGATTGGCGAAGGCTTCTTCAAGTACTGTGTATGGTTGGGGCCCACGCTCTGAGATAGCAGCGAATAGTACTGTTCCCGCAACTCGGAGTACTTCTGCACAAGCATCTCCAACTCGCCTGCGTCCGTGTGATCCACCACTAAGTTTACTTCTTTGAATTGTGCCTGCTCACACCAATCTAGCACAAACTCTATCATAGACCGATTGGCAACGGGCAACATCGCCTTAGGAACACCTGTTTCTCCACGCACATTGGTGAAAGGAGTCAACTTTGCGCCTCTACCACAGAATACAAACGCCTGAATGTCCATGATAATCTCAAAATAAAGGGATCAACCACTTAATATCAGGCTTTAACAGGTTAGATAAAGCTAAACTCCTTCTTTAACACTCTAGCACGCCCAATCTCATCTCATCTGTAAACCGGTTTCTGATATTATCACTGTCTGTTTTTTTCGTTCACCAAAAAATGCACATCGTTAACAGTGATTTAACTATAATGTTTGATTTTGCCACCGATTATACAAATCTACAGTTTTTATAAGCTGAAACCTTTAAAAGTGAAGTAAATTAGAATGCCAAACCAGTAGATTCAACATTGGTAGAACTATACTGGCTGGATTCGATTAATATCAGAAAGTAAGGAATATTTTGGAATATTGAAAAAAATGTCAGAAGAACAAGATCCTTTGTTAGCTGCCATGGAAGGCAGTGATGGTGAAAATGCAGAGATTAAAAATACCAACTCTGAGAATAACGGTGCTGGGGCTGGCAGCGGCGCCAACGAGTCAGAAAGCGCCGAAGCTGTTGATCCAGAACAAGCAGCCAAGGATAAGGCTATGCTTCACTTCAAGAAGAGATTGCTAGAGCACAGAAGGTACGATGATATGTTGAAACAACGGAGAGAGACGATACGAGTATTGGAGTCCGAATACGAAAGGACTGAACAGGATATCAAGGCATTGCAGTCAATTGGACAGTTGATTGGGGAAATCATGAAGGAGCTCTCGGAGGAGAAGTATATCGTGAAGGCCTCTTCCGGACCAAGATATATCGTTGGTGTCAGAAATTCCGTGGATCGTTCAAAGTTGAAGAAGGGTGTGAGAGTTACTCTAGATATAACCACGTTGACGATCATGCGGATTTTGCCAAGAGAGACCGACCCTCTAGTGTACAACATGACAACGTTTGAGCAGGGCGAGATATCTTTCGACGGTATTGGTGGGTTGACAGAACAGATCAGGGAATTGAGAGAGGTGATTGAATTGCCATTGAAGAATCCCGAGATCTTTGAAAGAGTCGGTATTCAGCCACCAAAGGGTGTTCTTCTTTACGGGCCTCCGGGAACCGGTAAAACGTTGTTGGCGAAGGCTGTTGCAGCCACAATCGGTGCTAACTTTATTTTCTCTCCAGCATCTGGTATTGTGGATAAGTATATCGGTGAATCTGCACGTATTATCAGAGAAATGTTTGCATACGCTAAGGAACACGAACCTTGCATCATTTTCATGGACGAAATCGATGCCATCGGGGGCCGTAGATTCAGCGAAGGTACCTCAGCTGATCGTGAAATCCAACGTACATTAATGGAATTGTTGACTCAAATGGATGGATTTGACAACTTGGGACAAACAAAAGTTATCATGGCGACAAATAGACCTGATACCTTAGACCCCGCTCTTTTGAGACCAGGTAGATTAGATAGAAAGATTGAGATCAGTTTACCAAACGAGGCTGGAAGATTAGAAATTTTCAAGATCCATACGTCAAAGGTTAAAAAGATAGGCGAGTTTGATTTCGAAGCTGCCGTGAAGATGAGTGATGGGTTCAACGGTGCTGATATACGTAACTGTATTACTGAAGCGGGGTTCTTTGCTATTAGAGATGACCGTGATTACATCAATCAAGAGGATTTAATGAAGGCCGTGAGAAAGGTTGCAGAAGTGAAGAAATTGGAAGGAAAATTAGAATATCAAAAGCTATAGTAACTCATTTAATTTTATTCATATGTATATTAGTAATTTAACATACTATTACGTAGATTTCGCGGTAAATCTTTTGATAAACTCTTCGTCTAGGTGCTTTTTCAGCTTCGAGAACTGGTTCTTGAAGTTGGCAGAGCAATACGGGCAGATCATGTCGTAATTTTTGATGTACTTGCTAGTCAATTCTGCATCGCTGGGTAAATCCGGTTTGGGCAAATCCTCCCACTCGACGAAGAACGGCGAGTTGAATGAGTTGAAGTGCTTCTTATTCTTCATTCTATCGCTATGAAAGTCCTTTGTCATCACATGCACATGGGCGTTTGACATGGACGGAACACTGTGGATGCCACATTGGATGTATTTTGAAACGAAAACCGATTTTGTCATCTCTTCTTCAAATTCGTACTTCTTGTTGAATTTTGTCCAGCAATACTGTTTCGCCAATTCGATATGCCATTCTAGCTTTGGTTTTATTGCGTCCATGAGTTTAGGATGGCTACTACTGACCGAATAAGATCTTGGCAGAACCAGCACGTGCACCTCTGATTTGGGGAACTTATCTGTTATCAAAGTGGCGATTTCATCATAGTAGAGAACCTCCTGGTACGTTTCAGGACACAGAACATACTTCCTGAGGTCTATACTAAACGAAGCTTCCATGCCTTTCTCCGGTCCGTGAGCTCCTGGCAGGTAACGTGGCTCGAACTCCTTCAGATAGCCGTCAAATGTCATATCCGTTCTGACTTGTGGGTGAATCCGTTTCATATGGAATTTCATGGAGTGCGCATCGTCACTCTTAAATTCTTTCGAGCAGTGCTTACAGCACACCTTACTTTCCCCTGTGCCATCATCGTTATAGTAGAATTGTGTTTCGATCGCAGAACTTGACTGCGTCGAGCGTTCATCCGAACTGCATTCCCACTCTACGTAATATATACAGTTCTCGTCCATTCCAGTGCTGAATTTTGCATTGCAGGCCTCCGCAACACCACTGCAGAAGTAGGTGGCTTATAACTGTTACACTACTTTTATTCAGAGGAACCCTTTAGCTTTGGCGAAGAAAGAAAAAAAAAACTATTAAGCCCGAAGTCTTCGATAAGCTGAATACTGGTTAAAGGATTTTATGACTTGCGTATATATATATATATATATATTACTATGTACATGAGATTTTATAGCATCTACTCGGGCCCGACAGCCCCTACTGGAAAGACTTCTTGAAATGCTCGTATATCTTGTTGCCGATCATTTCCTTATCTTCTGAGGTCAACTTACGTTTTGGTAGGCTGGCAAGCTCTTGCCTTTGCTTATGGAAGCTTTTCTTCTCCTCGGTCAGCGGCATCTTTGGCGCGACCAGCCTGGAGATCTCCTTGGTGGTCAACGTTCCTCTTCTGTACTTCGACTTAGGATTACGCAGAGTCGCGAACGCGGGCTCTGGAATCGAGTTCCTCACTATACTGTCCACCCAGAACGTCTGTTCTCTGGCTAGCTCCGAGTTCGTGGCAAGCTCGCCATCAGGCTTGAACTCTGGCTTGGGCCATGGGATCACCAGCTCCTCCTCCCCGATCACACATCTGTACGGCATCTGCTTCTTGAAGTCCGCGTCGTAGTACGACCCGCGGAAGATGATGTCTCTCACCGCAACAGTCTTCACGCTCCCGGGTCTCTTGGGATCGTCGATGTCCGCCACAAGCTTGATGTCGTCCTGGCTCACAGGAACAGGAAAGCTCACCATGTGGCTGTTCTGCCCAGCCTGCCAGAACTGCTTGGGTACGGGCACCGTCTTCGTGGGTCCGTTTTCGTCCAATATGTAACCGTTCGTGTGTGTGTCATGCTGAGTGATCGAGCAGATGTTGCCCTTCAGCTCGCCCTTAACTATCACAATACGATCCCCGGGCAAAAACTTCCATTCCACCTCACTCTTGAACTGTTTTTCCTTGTCCACCCTCTCCAAAGACGGCTTCAAAAACTCTGGCATTGTAATTCCTTCATATTTCGCAAACTGCTTCGCAATGCTCGAGTTCTTAGCCTGCACTTGCTCCAAGAAACGCGATCCTGCCTTCGATAGATGTTTGTACGTAGACATATCTGCCTTCTCACCACACTTATCGATGTGAAATGAGCCTCAATCCTACTTTCCCACCGCCTGCTTCCAACTTCTCTTCAAAGGTTCTTCTTCCAGTGAATCAAAGCCAATTTCGAATCTTGAAAAATTTTTGGGAAAAATTTTGAGAAGAGCCAGACAGCGGTCACGTGATGCGACTGGCTAAGCGGCTTCTGGGCAGTGTATGCGCGAGATGAGTGCTAAGAGTTACACAGGACTATGGAACTGTCTGTAAGGGCGAGGGCAGGCGCCGGGCCGGTTCAGTTATCCGTACATATGGCTATAAACTCGTCTTCGTTGATCTCTCCGTCTTCGTCCAGGTCGAACTCGTCGATCATGGCTCTGAGCTCTTCGTCAGTGAGGTTTTCGCCCAGCTCGTGGGCTACGCGCTTCAGGTTTTTCAGGCTAATCTTGCCCGTGCCGTCGTCGTCGAACAGCTTGAATGCCCTCTTGATCTCGTCCAGCGGGTCCCGTTGCAGGATCTTCTCGCCGACCACCAGGTAGAAGTCTTCATACTGTATCAATCTGCGGCCGTCCGCGTCGTAGCGGTCTATCAACTCAAGTATCTCGCCCTTGCTGAGCTCGAACCCCAGTGCGCGCAGTGCGACCTTAAACTCGTGGTAGTCCAGGTACCCGTCGTTGTTCATGTCGAAGAGGGAGAAGGCCTCGTATATCTCTTGTTTCTGTTCTTCTAGCAGTTCCTTCTGGAGCGTTGATTTGTCGACGGACTTGGACACACGCCCGCTGGGCCTTCTGTTGTTCATGGCTGCTGAGTCTTGCAGATATCCTTCTTCAAAAACGGCACAGATCAGTTTGTTGGGAGTGCTGTAGGTGGGGGTGCTGCTGCTGTGGTGCTTTCCGTTCGAGTGTTCGGGCCTTTGTTTATATGTGTTTGTTGATGTCTATAAAAAAAACTGTCTGTGCAGCGATTAAAGGTGGGCAGGTCGGATGTGGGAAGAGAGAACCTTGAAGGTTGACTGTGGATCGAGTAATGTCGCTATGGACTTAGAGCTGGGCGACAGGGTCGCGCTGCGCAGTCTTGTGGGCAATGTACGGTTTATTGGGGAAACACACTTCGCTGCTGGCATCTGGATTGGCATCGAACTGGAGGAGCCCGTGGGAAAGAACGATGGAAGTGTCGATGGAATCAGGTATTTCTTACCCAAAAACGCGACCGGGAAGGGCCTTTTCGGCATCTTTAGCAGAAGAGATGGTATTCACAAGGTATCGCAGGGGTATACACCACCCTCGACGGCTGGTGGAGAGCAGAGGACGGCATCCAATGCAGAATCAAGGGCGTCGGATCCGTCACGATTGAAGAAGATCATCGCGAAACTGGAGGACAAACTTTACGCCATGAACGAAAAGTGCAAAGCTTTAGAACAGGAAGTAGGCATCAGATTGCTGGAAAATACCAAGCTAGAAAGGCTGGAGACTCAGCTGGAAAAGATCACCTTGGACCGAGATATGATCGAGCAACAGAACGAGTCGTTGATGAACCAGTTGGAAGAGCTGACAAATTCACAGGAGAAACTATTGGTAGAGCTGAATGTCTACAAAGAGGAGATAATGCTCAGAAGAAAGGCGGACGTGGCCATAGCAGAGATAGACCTTGATTCTGTAGATGCTGGCTCATTAGTGAGACAGAACAGATTGATGAGTGTTGCCTTGCAAAAATTGCAGCATGACTTGAGCCTGAGCCAAGAACAATGCAACCTGCTGAGAAATGGAAATAGCTTGCTAGAAGGTGAGGTCGAAGAATATATCAATGAAACCAGAACTTTGAAACTTCGGTTGAGCGAGGCATCCCTCTCTTTGGAAGAATTGAAACAGCAACTCAGTGCCGTTAACAATTCATCAACAATAATAGAGTCTTTGACAACAGAGAATTTTGAGCTGAACACACAGATAGAGCAACTAAAACAAGAATTGGCAAAAGTAAGCCGCGACCAAGCAGCCGAGGAAGAGTTAGAAAAGTTATACAAAGAAATAGAGAAGGAGCTAACGGAACAAATATCCAAGCTTCAAGACACAATATTGAACGATGAGTCCCTGATCAACAGCCTCAAAATTCAGAATGCAGAGCTCAGAGAAAAGAGCCATCAGATAAGAAGTCATCCAGTCATCGAGGAAGCTGATACTAGCGATTTGAAAATGAAGTTAGCGTCTTTGTCTGTAAGAAACGAGGAGTTGAAATTAAACTATGATATATCAGTATCAAAACTCTCCAATTTCACGATTGATGACAGAGCCAGCAAAATGTCCATATTAAGGGTTCTAGTCGATCGAGATTGCAGAGTGGAACAAAGTCCACTAGAGCTTTGTATCACCAAGTTGGCTCTTTTGTACTACTTTTGGATATTGAAAACAGGCACGAAGTCTGAAGTTGTTGACGAGACTATCGATATCGATAAAGCTATCGAAAAATCAAAAAATGGTAAAGCTTTGAAGATAAGCTATGATTCGATTGAAGGAATAATCCTGCACTCTTCTAATCCTTATGTTGTATTTGGACCAATTTCGGAATTTTTGAGGAATTCATTGGAGCTACTTTTGAGAGATGTGAAAGCTCATGGTTCAATTGACACTGAATCAGTAAGTGTGATCTACGATTCATTCCAAAAATTAGACAATCATATTTCTGCCAAAATGCAAGAATATCAAGAATTAGAGAATTCTGGTATCATCTTCGAAACTTCATTTGATACGTACGAAATATTCCATTCTTTTATGATGAATTTGGTAAAGATTTATGATGATGGTGCTAAAATTTTAGAGACAATATCTGAAATCGTTTCTATAGATGTAAGAAAGATCACTCAGATAGAATCCGTAGCTGACATCGAGTTATCGGAGGATAAAAAGGATTATGATGGCGCAATGCAGAATTTGGAAAAAATTATATCAGATAAGGATTCAGTGATAGACGAATTGCAAGTGCAAATCAACATTCTTAGAGCAAAGTTTTCTCGCAATGACCAACATGAACAAACCATTTCTAACTTGAAAGGTGAATTGATGCTTATGAAAGATAAGAATAATGATTTGAAAAAGCAGTTATCTGAAGTGGCAGCGGAGTACGATATGTTTCAACAAAAGATCGAAGTAGAACTACAAAATAGACATAATCTCTTGAGTAGTAAATCACTGGTAGACCTTCAGAAAGAAAAAGTCAACAACGAGAAGTTAGATTTAATATCTGAAATCGCAGATTTAAGGCAAATATTACGGTTACAAGATGAAAAAACAAAACTCCAATGGTCTATCAAACCTTTCTCAGAACCTAAGTGCTCGGTAACAGCAAAGCATTTCAAGGATTTCAACAATTTAGCTAATATCCTCAAGTCATCAATAGAAATGACAACAATCAGTCCTAACGAAAGGGCTCGATTTTCAAAACGGCATAAACTCGCATTATTGAAAGAGAACAACGAGTTATCGAACTCCTTCATCCATAGTTTATCATTCAATCTGTAATTTACTATAAAAACCAAACCTTGTTTTTTACTGGGTACTCCATTTGACAGCTCTGTCAATATGTTCCGTAGGATAGAGTATTTCCAAAATATAAAAGAGAATGTACTCAACTAATGAACATAGCATATATATCATTCTTGCCCATGTTCCTGATTTTTGGTAATATTTTATTAGCATTCGAGTCCAGTTCTTATTTATGGAAGTGTTCCTCTTATCAATGGAGTTATACACCTGCACCGTTCTTTCAGCAACATCTTCCCAGTCGTACATTTTTGCGACTGCGTCATGAAACTTCGAGGTATCTACATCATTGTTGATGATCAACTTTATAGCTTTATTCATAGCATGTACTAAACTTGAAACTGAAGTTTCGTCTGCGAACACTGTCATATGTTCTGGCAAGACTTCTGGGATGCCTCCAACTGCTGTCGTGACGATAAGCAAACCACAAGATGCTGCCTCTACGAGCACTGTACCAAACGCCTCAGTCAAACTCGCGTGCAAATATATGTCACCACGGCACATGACATCTCGTACATTTTCATGCCGTACAGCTCCCACAAGATCTACTCGCTCTTGTAACCTATAAGTTTCCACCATTTGCTGAAAGTCGATGAACTTGGGACCGTCGCCGGCAATTACAAAATCCACATTATCATTTTCTAAACATATTCTAGGAATCATATGCGTTAACAAATCAGCACCTTTGTTAGTAAACAGCCTACAAATAACAACCACTGTAATTCTGTCCATAGATTTTCTGATGCTAATATCTCGTGGTTTGAAATTACTCGATACCACAGCATTGGGTATCACCGAGACATGTTCCGGATCCAGGTCTGCTCGCAAAGCCAAGTTTTCCTTGCAAGTATGAGACACACATATGACAGCATCAATATTGGCCAATGTAAAATGCAATAGTTTGTTCACCAAAATTGAGCCCAAACTATCGAACCCGTAAAGGGAGTGATCTGTAAACACTGTCAGAATACCCATGGTGTTTGCATGTAATATAGATTCATGTGCAAAGCAGGATACACTCCCATGCCCATGAACTACATCTATCTGCTCCCTTATAAATATATTTCTGAAGACAGGAAAACTGCCGAAAACAGTTGGAAATGCTGTTTCTCTGTAAAGAACAAAGTATGGAATATAGTAAACTTTCAAACCATTGGTCAAATATCTTATGCCTGTCCTTTCTCCGTATGCGTGGGTTATAACTATGACATTATGACCCAATGCGATGAGTTTCTGAGACAAATGGTATATATGAAACTCAACTCCTCCCAATTGAGGATAGAAAAAATCACATACCATAGCGATATTATAAGATTTTCGAGACATTACCACAGTAGCACCAATGCCGGCATATGAAATAGTTCTTGCTTGACGAGAGTTTCCTTGCTTCACACCTTTATTACAACTTGAAGTTCGATGATTTCCTGGCTTAATAGTATTTTTCATAAAAATATTAGAAATTCTTTATTAATGACCTTTAACATGTTAAAAGCACGTAAAGAGAGAGGCATTCATATTAGCTCCACCTTTGACATCCCAAACCATACTCGCAAAGAAGCAAAATGGGGAGGAGCCAAGGCCAGTATCAAGGCTTGAGCCAAAATGAAGAAGAGGAAGGGAGCGGAAGCTCTTTTTCTATCGAGCCACTGGACAATAATTTGGCAGATGAATCACTACCCCCAAATCCTCCAGAGTATGATTTAGGAGACCATCCAGAAATGCTTTTGATGGATTTAGAGGATGGAGAGCTTATTGCACCACCGGGCAGATTTCAAAGATTAAAATATAAGATTGAGAACAGGTTTTTAAGCCCAATGAAGGATAATGTAGTTGATCCAATAGTGCAGGTTTATCAGATGGCTTCTGCAAAATTAGACCTATATTTGAGTAAACTTGGAAACCCACTGATATTAAGAAGGTTTGTTTACATTGTGGTTATGTCTGTGATCGCATATTCTGTTGTTCTCAGCGGGTTGATGCCAAACAATAAAACCACAGCTACCATTGGAATGTTTTCTGACAAACACCAATTAATACACTATGCAAGAAGGTCAATAGACTTTGCCAAACTCGAGGAAGACTTAGAATATCTAAGTAGTATGGCTCACCTAGCAGGTACTAAAGGTGATTATGCAATTACGAATTATATCAAGGAGTCCTTTAACAATAATGGCTTGAAATTGATGAAGGAAATTGGCTTTGAAACATACATGAATTACCCAGAAGAGATTTCCCTCAATGTAATGATAAAGGACGATACAAAAATAGATTTCAAGCTATCTACCGACAATTTCAATCCGTTAGGAGCCAACGGTGAGATAAAGAATGCTAATTTGGTGTATGCTCACTATGGATCGAAGGCAGATTTTTCCCAGTTGAAGGAGAGAGGATTGTTGAACGAAAACACTGTACTAATAATGCATTACGGCCAGTTGCCTAGCGAACAAATATTATATGCTCAAAAATATGGTGCAAAGGGTATCCTCTTTATATCAAAACCTTTTGGAAATGATATGGACATTGTACAAAGAATGCCCGTTGGAATTGAGCAATACGGAACGGGCGATCCTTTGACGCCAGGATGGAGTTCAATTCTTCCAAGAAGAGCTAAATTAGAAGACTCAAAGTTGGTTCCACAGATTCCCACAATCCCTATTTCATTTAGACAAGGATTACGATTGAAAGCAATACTAAGTAATCAACCTTCAGAATCTTTATCGGAAGATGAATGGCCAACAACCCTAAATAAAGATGTTAAGTGCTCCCTGAAAGTTGCCAATTCTCAAAGAGAAAAACATCCTAGCTGGAATATAATAGGGAAGATCGAGGGTAAAGAACAGTCAGACAAAGCAATTATAATCGCCGCAGGTCATGATTCTACTTGTAAAGGTACTGTATATCCTAACTTTGGTACAACTGTTTTGTTATCGTTACTTCAGTTATTCCAACAGATCAAATACAAATACGATTGGAAACCTTTGCGGAACATTTATATAATTTCTTATGATGGGTCACGTTATAATCATATCGGAGCTTCTGAGTTATTCGAGACAGAATCGGCCAAATTGAAAAATGAAGTGTACGCATTTGTCGACGTTTCTCAGCTTGGGATTGACCCAAAGCTAGGGAGATCCATAGACGTTCAAAGTACTCCACTATTACATTCTTTCTTCAAACACAAGGGGACCGATAAAGTCTTTGACGTAAAGCTAAGAAACATAAACCAATACGGCGATTGGACTCCATATGTGGCTAACGGGATTCCAGCAGCCATTTTAAGTTCCCCTCAAGTTTTAAATACTGATGCTCCTATTCATTCGTGTGCTGATGATTTCGCAGCTTGGTCAAAACTGATAGAAGAAAACGAAGGAGTATGGGATTTGGCCGGTGATGTCTTGATCTATACCTTTGAAATGGTTTTAAGACTAGTTGATGAACCATTACTTCCATTCAATGTTCGGGACTATGTCGATAACTTGGACTCTCTACTGCAAGACCTTCAAAAACAAACAAGCGGTAGGAACTTGGACTATCAACCAATTGTCTCGGGGCTATTGTCCTGGAAACATATTGGCGATGAATGGAGTTCATGGGTGAACACATGGGGAAACATAGTTTTGATGGAAGACGAAGGCGTAGAGCCTTCTTTACTTTCTGTTCATAGATGGACTTGGAACAAAAAGCTAACAAACATCATGAAGAGGCAATGCACATCAGAGGGTATACCAAATAGAAAATTCTATAAAAACGCCATACTCGGGCCAACTGTATGGACTCAAGATGATGGCCACGACTCATGGTCTTTCCCGGGAATCAGAGACGCGGTGACCGATAATAAATGGGAAGTAGCTCAGCAACAAATAAATATTGTTGGCGAGCTACTCCTTTCTTCGGCAATGTCTTTCATGGAAGAATCTTCCAACTCAGTATAGCACACAATAAATTCACGAACAGGTAAATTGGATGTAACACCTCTGTATCCTTGTTGTTCATCAGACATATTACTTTTTTCTAGTGGAAACGGCTAGTTTCCGACAGAAACACCAACTATATAGCAAACTTTATCTAAATTTATATACCCATTTTATTTCATTCTATTATCATCCTAAACATCTTGTTAACAGTATGGTATCTTCCTTTAATATCAGAAAATCTGTTGGATTCGTTTAAAACAATCACACTACATTTCAATTAAGAAATACACAGAATGATTTAATTTCAAATTTAATGATATTGTGTTCTTCAGATAAGAACAGGTAACTATAACTATCAGCTTTAACCCATTTCTCAATTCAAGGATAACAATAAACTGAAATTAGATGTCTTTTATTAAGAATTTTTTAACCGGTGGTGTTAAGACTAGTGATGATCCCACAGGACTTACTAAAGAAAACAATGGAAAGAAGGACCAGGGGTCCAACTCGAGCGATCCTATTGTCGAAGGGAAGTTCTTTCCTAGAACATTGTACAAGTACAATGGCCATGATGATGAGAAGATTCTAATTGCTGTGAAGGGTAAAGTATACGACTGCTCTTTGGGCAGACAATTTTATGGCCCAAGTGGTCCTTATTCGAATTTTGCAGGCCACGATGCTTCGAGAGGGCTCGCAACAAACTCATTTGACTTGGAAACTGTGAAACAGTGGGATGAACCTATTGATAATCTACAAGATTTGTCGGAAACCGAAAGAAGTGCTTTAGATGGCTGGGCCGCACACTTTGAGAAGAAGTATCCGTGCGTGGGATCCTTAGAAGCTGAACCAGGTGTGAACTGCTGAACAAAAATGAGAAATAAATCCGATTAACTTTATTTAGAATCCAGATACTTAAAATCTATCTTATGAGTTATTTAGTTACATGTACTTGTCTAAGTCAGCATGAATGCATCTTCATTAAATAGGTTTGAGAGTGTTCCAGCTTGTTTCTCTCTGACCGGGCCTTTTAACTTTGTGCCATTGTTGGGATTCAATGAAGGATAATCTCTAATTCGTAGGGTATGTTCTTGTCCAACATTAATCAATTTAGGCTCGTCTACATAGCAGCACGGTATATCCGTTGTTTTCACAATACCTTGATATTTCTTGTTCACCTTAAGGTCAGCATGTCTGGCAACTTCTTGTCGAACAGTATGCTGGCCCATGTGTTCTGTATCACGAATAACAGATGCATTATTGACCACTCTTTTCAATTTGTATTGTCTGCCACTGATCCGTGATCTCAAATATCCGTTTTGTTCTAAGATTCTGACCTTTGGAGAATTCGACTGTCCTTTATTGAAAGATACAATGAGCAAAGGTTTGCCATTGGCTGATTTGTGAGACATTCCAGTAGGTATATTACCGACTCTATCGATAGGAACAGCTGACCTGTATGTGGTTTTTCTGGATCCTTTCTTGATCTTATGAATGTTCCACCGTCTTTTTAACCTTTTTAGAGTGACACAATCATGCACTCTATTCCAAAGTTGTCTAAAATGATTGAACTTTGATCTACGTGCTTCTGGAACAGATCTCATTGTTGTTATTTTAATAATCTTAGCTACGCTCTTCCACCGTCGATTGTACTAGCGTGATGTATTCTACCAGCATATATCAACAAAGGTATTTTGTGGCGACAGTTTCTCAATTTAATCGACGTCAAATGAACATACACTAGTTACATGCCAAAAAATAAAGATTAAATACGTTGTTTACACAGTTTTATGATCACATAAATGCTTCTCTTGGCAGGTTATTAGCACTATTTCTAAAACCTTGGATAGCATTATCGTAGTTCCACATGCTTTGCTCAGCCAACATATAAGTATATTCTGTATTAAGTTTTGTCTCAATATGCAATTTTTGTAATAACTCTAATTGAATCGGAGAGAGTTTGGCCTGGATATCTGCAGGTAATTGTAAAGTAGCAGAAGCAGGAATCTGTTGTTGAGGCAAAGATGTAATAGGTGGCGTTTGTGCCAAGGGTGGACTAACCTGCTGTTGTGCAGGTATACTGTCCAGCTTATACCACGCACCGTCAGCATAAGGTCTGACAGTGAAAGAGTCGGAAGCTATTATGACACTGCCATTGGGGCTAGGAACTAAGACCCATGTTCTATCGAAAGATTTCTGTGAAAGTTTTGTTGTTGACGCACTAGAGAAACTATGGTTATATCTTCTTCCTCTTGATGAGCCCTGAGAAGAGGCTGGTTTTGTCGCGTCTATCTCTGGCTTCTCCGTCTCGTTGAAGTGCCCATGCAATGAAATTATGAATCCTTGAACCTGTGGGAAAGTCCACGCTTGAACAGAATATGCATGTGGTTGCTCATGTAAAAAGTGCTTTGTCAGCGGCAAGGACTTGAAAACGTTGTAGATTGCCTCTGGACCCAAATGCAAACGCTCTTGTATTGTCTTGTCACTGGAGATCTTAGAGACGTTACGCGATAACGGTAGATAGTAGCCAAGGGTTGGAGTAGCTTGGGCGTTGGGCACTGTGGATGCGGGCACCGAAGAGTCCACGCTCAAGGAAAACTGAGATTGAGGAGTATATAGTCCCATCAGCTGCATACGATTCGTATCCCAGAGATTTAAAAAATTGCTAACGAAGTCAGTGGACGACGAAGCTAGCCCATTATCTTCAAAGAAAAACTGGGTCTGCCTTATAGGCAAACCGTATATCGAGTTCAATTTATTTTCATCACGGACCAGAACGTTGTCAAGAATGACCAACTTGGGGAATATCCTTAGCATTTCGCTCCTGTACAGACGGTCCGCAGTGACTGGGTTATTCATCATCAGCAATTCTCTGAGATGCTTGAATTTGTTCTTCCACACCTCAAGCGAATGGAACCTACTGATGTTATTATTCGCGATGCACAGGTTCTTCAAATCCGGGAACGTTTGTGCTAGCGTCGTTATGCCCGTTACGTCTTTCAAGTTGTTGTCCGAGAGGTTGATCGACTCAACAATCATCGTAGGCTCTTTCGAAGCAACCTTCATCATGGCGGGAAACATCTTGGATTGTGTATTGGAATTCTTCGGTGCCATCCCACGCTGGACCAATTCCGGGTCGTTGAACAAGTTGCCCAAGTCCAACATCCGCGTCTGCGCATTGTACCGTCTCATCAGCACATTCCTCAACACAGAAATCGTGTCGCTCGTCGACTGCGCTGCCCCGCCGACCTTTTCGATCTTCAACGAGTTTCCCGCAAATCGATACCCACTAAACTTCACCAACTGGTCAGCTTCCTGCGGCGTGACCTGCCCGACGATCGCGTCGCCCTGCACCTGGGAGTTACGGATCGATATTCTCGTTTTCCGACTCACGAAGTTTAGTAGGTCCTGCTGCGTGGCGTTCCCCCATCCTCTCACGCTCACACTCACCATGTTTTGCATCTGGTTCTGCTGAGCCAACGCTCCAAGCTGATTAACATTACCGAAGCCGCTCATTACTGCAAAAGAAAAAAAAACACCACTCGGCTCCACAGATTCTGCAACACCCAATGTCTCTTTGCTGTAGAATATACAAACAAGAGCTGCACGTCTGAATCACGAGCTCATCAACCTAGATTGAACTTCGCACGCAATGCCAGAAATCTAATTCATCTTGGAATTTTTCAGTTTTCAATTTTTCAGTTTTCCCATGCTGGAAGCTGGGATTCGGGCGCGAGAGACAGGTTGTGGCCCCTGAAAGCCCGTTTTCAGGACGGCGACCTCGGGCCTCCGAAAACACTATTCTTGGCTCAATTCTCCGCCAAAAAGAAAATCAAAAAGAAAAAACACTCACGTGCCCCACACTTCCGTATCACGTGGACGTACCAAACGATCTGTCAAAAGTGATACGTATTCCATTCTGCTCTAAATTTCATGATGGACTGAACAATCTTTGAAAAAGACCAATTAATATATGGAAATTTGATTGAAAACGCCTGCAGTGGGCACTTTCTAGGTTGTTTCATTGAGCAATTCTCAGAGCGATAGTAGATCAATTGAAGGTAGATCACTTGGGCCAAGTAGTGCAGGATGCCACAGAACTATGACTACGACGAGGCCAGTACGACCTGGCCATTTTTCGTCTTGACAGTGGCGCTCGTTTG
Source organism: Kluyveromyces wickerhamii (assembly GCA_030564205.1). NCBI lineage: Eukaryota > Fungi > Ascomycota > Saccharomycetes > Saccharomycetales > Saccharomycetaceae > Kluyveromyces > Kluyveromyces wickerhamii. Next base: position 79,258 of record JAJLUE010000012.1, on the reverse strand, counting down.
CGTTGTACCGGTAACAATTATGGAGTTGTATAAGTTGACGTTTAGAGGTGAGAGTAGTACCGGGCAGAGCGGCGACGAGTGGAGTCAATTGCATGATAAATATACTTCGGAGGAGGTTAAGTTGCAGAGGAAGGAGAACAAGGCGAAGAAGTCACGCAACGGACTGATTTTCGTTGCGGTTGGGTGGGTGATCATTTCAGCATTGGTATACTACATCAGGAACAACGAGCAGATTTACCAGGTGGCAGCGGCAGCATTTGATCCGTACGAGTTGCTTGGGGTGTCGATTTCAGCCACGGAGAGAGAGGTGAAGTCTGCGTACAGGAAATTGTCGATCAAGTTCCATCCGGATAAGTTGTCCAAAGATTTGAACGACGTGGAACGGTCGGAGATGGAGGAGCGGTTCGTTTTGATCAACAAGGCTTACAAGGCGTTGACTGACGAAGTGACAAAGGAGAACTATAGAAAGTATGGTCATCCGGATGGCCCGCAGTCGACGGTGCACGGGATCGCGTTGCCGAAGTTCTTGGTGGAGGGTGCTGCGTCTCCCTTCGTTGTGGCGGGCTATTTTGTGCTGTTGGCTATTGTGTTGCCCTTGGTCGTGTCTAAATGGTGGACCAATTCACAGGAATACACCAAGCATGGCATACATGCAGAGACGGCGTCTCATTTCGTGGACAAAATGTTCAACTTCAAGCCCTCTTTCGTTGTTGTGCCCGATTTGATCATCAAATGGATCTCAGAGGCCAAGGAGTTTGCCTTAGAGTATCCAGAGTTGACCCCAGCCGATATTGCCGCGCTTATTCACTCGCACGTTAACCGCGAATCGAACAAGAACGATTATGCGAAGAATTATGTCCTCACCAAATCATCGTTATTGTTCCATCAGTTAATTGAAATCGCATCCACTTTCAGAAACACAGAAGTCGCCTTGTGCGCCCTAGATACGTACAAGACTGTGGTACAGGCTACTCCGCTATCTCCGTTCTCCCAAATATTCCAACTACCAAATGTCGATAAACAGCATTTCTTAAATTCAACAGTTGACGACGTTCGTACCCTGGGTAAGTTGTTCACTTACTCCGATGAGAAGATTGGAAAAATATTGGGGATCGAGAATAAGGATGAGTTAAGTGATACTTTAAAGGTCGCATCTCGTATTCCGAAGTTGAAACTTTTGAGAAGTTCCTTCAAAGTCCGCGGTTCGTCCTTAGATACTGTTGCCCCGGGCTCCACTCCACACATTCAAATCAAAGTCCTGGTACGTTCCCCAAAGCACAAAATCTTCCCATCCTCGTTGATTCCAGAAGAGAAAATTGTTGGGAGCGATCCATTGCTGTTAGATCAGGACCCATTCGAACAAGTCCTGGAGCAACCTCTACTTCCAGAAACATTTGCTCCTTTATATCCAGTGAAAAGACGTGGTGGTTGGTATTGTGTCATTGCCTCTCAAAAGGATGGCAAGATTACCCAAACCCCAAGCGTCACCCAAAGGTTGTCATTGGAGAATCTATCTAAAGATTTCGACAAGAGGTTAATAAAAGATGTAGAGAAGGAATTTAATAGCGATGATTGGACAATCGGAACGTTTGTCATTCCATTTGCTCAACCGGCCCCACAAGAAGAAGGGACGTACTTTTTTAGAGTGGTGATCAAATCATCAGAGTATTTTGGTGCTGATCTAGATTTCACTGTTCCTTTGGCTGTTGAAAACCCTGCAGTAGAAGTAGTTTCGGACCCTAAGAAGGAAATAATTTCTGAATTAGATAGCGATTCTGGCAGCGATGTTGACTCTAGAAAAGATCTGGGGGATTCCGAAGGAGATTATGATGATGATTCTGATGAGGAAAGTGATTTCACGGATATAGATACTGATACTGAAGATGAGGCGGAAGATGAACCCGAAGTCAAGAATTGAATTAGGAACAACCGCCAAAATAGAAAGCACATATATCAGTAATTATTAATGTTAAAACCTAACATATCAGATATATATTAAGTAAATTATTATCTGATAGCATTTACTAATGTTTACACATTTTTCTTATATACATAAGCATCTGAGGATCCTTTTGTTTGCTGATAATAGTTCTTCAACTCTTCGCCTTCCTTGACAAATCCATGTTTTTCGTACCATTGCATGGCCTTTTCGTTATCAGTAGCAACGTGAACATAAAGGTCATGTTGGAAATTCTCCTTGCATTTTTGTTCAATGTAGTTCAACAGTAAGCTGCCTGCAGTTTTCCCTCTGTATGCTTCGATGACCGCCAAGACTTCAATGTAAACGCCTGCAGGAAGTACTCCTCCTTTTTTATTCGCTATTAATCTAGCCTTCACTGCACCAATAGCAATCTCACCATAGTAGGCTAATTGCGAGAAGTAGACACCTGTTGATGAGGATGATGAATTATTGGAGAATAATTCTTCAAAAAAGCTATCAGGATATTCAACTGGTAAAGAAACATTGATAATTTTTTTGAACGTCCCTAAATTATTGGCATAAACATTATCTACACTCACCAGTGACCTGCCCATGATAGATTTTATTGGCTTCTTTTGTCACCTATTCTTGTTTTGTGCAAGTATATTCATCACATCAATCACATAATTATAGACTAATTTTTTGATTTTAAATCTGGTTAATAAATCATGTCACCGAGGTACCAGGTAGCATAGTCCATCTGACTGAAAACTCCCAGATTGCAAGTCAATTGAAGAAACCGATGCTCAAGCCATTATTCTGTCACATAAAACACCTGCATACTACAGCAATAGGACTTTCTAAGACAAAAGTTTCCTGGCAGATAGCATTAAATCCTACCGTTCCTGAAAGCCAATCAGTAAAAGCATTTAAACAGGCTTTAAATGAAACACTTATAAAAGACGCATGGCCAACGGAATCATCGCCTGAACTTAAGGTGCTGGTAACCCTTATTAACATGTCTGCTATTCCCCAAGATACGCTAAAGAAACAAATAAAGAAATTGCAACTCTTAATATTGCAGAAACGAATCACCGATAGAGACATTCACCTGGCTATTCAGAAGGTGAATGAAAATAACATTATCAATGTAATAAAGCCAAAGATTTTATATACTAAAGAAAGCTCCAAAAATACAAGAGATAACTCTCTGGCGGTGGAAAAACACCCTGGTACAAGACCAAAAAAGAATGCTATTAAAGATGACATTTCCGATCATCCTGCTGAAGCTTCTGATTTGGAACAAGAGAAGAATAATTCAACTAAAAGAGCTGGGAAAGCCGAGACGATCACCGAAGAAGATATTGCAACGCTTAAGAGATTCCTAGAGAAAGCAGAAACCCAAGAGAAGGAAATCAAGAAATTTGTTCTAGAACAGCAACGGAAGTATAACTGGTCAATGGAAGAAGTACCACAAAACGAGTTGTCCTCAGGATCCTTACTATTTCAACAACCGCTTCATTCGAGAAGACCCAGAGTAGTTTCTTCCGTGAGCTCATTTTTCTCAAGATTCGATAGGTTAGCACATCCATTCTCCTCTACTAAATCGAGAAAAATCCTATCTTATGATGTCTCCAAAGCGAAAGAAACGATCGAACCTTCCGACTCTACTGTGTTATTGAATGTACAATACAAGGACTTGTTTGGGGTCATTAATTGTGGAAAGTATGCTCCAGATCAATTGTTAGAAATTGTAAACAAATATGAGAACCAAGGATGGAAGTTAGTTGGCGATATCATCAACAATGATTATCGGATTATTTTCCAGAAGTTAAAAATAAAGGGTCCCTTGATTTCACGGCCAGCTCGAGTTGCTCTTATTGCAGCACTTTTGGCTTCTGGCTACTTTCTTTTTGACGAACAACTAATATATTATATTTACTCTCTAAAACCCTAAATTAATTATAAAGTATTAACTCATTTCTACATCGGTCACAGCACTTATTACAGGCTTACTGCCGCCAAGAACCTTCTCTCCCTTATCGTTTATTCTTATTAGTTTTAATGTACTCAATGCACCAAACGTTTGATTCCAAGCTCTCAAGAAGATGACGTTTTCAGCATCTGTTAGGTCCGGACACAAGAAACCAGCCCTAAATTCATCCATTTCAAGGTCACGTTTGTGTTGCAGCAATTGCTGTCTACCTGTTGGAGGACGGTTAGCCCTTCTTTTTGATTTCAATTCTTCCAAGTCATCATCATCACGAGAAATAAATTCTTCGATCAGCACGCTAGTTTCCTTGTAAGAAAATGTAGGTTGATCTTTCAACGCTTCCGAGTTCAGTGCTGACTGTATAAAACTCATCCGGGCTAATTCATTTGATCTCTTCTCATTATGCGCCTTCTTCTTGGCTTTGACTTTATTTTCACGAAGCGTGGCTCTAGTAAGTTGTTGGAATTTACGTCCTCTGGGATGAACGGCGAATTTCTTCCCAGTCATGTTCTTTTGAATCTTACCTAAAGATTTTGAAACTGGCATTATTATTTTATTTGATATTATGGGATGGTATACTAGTGAAACTATCAATTCACCCTTTTTTAGTTCTGACAGAGGGCAAGATGGGGTTGCAACTTAAACTGCTAATTATGATTATATTATAGATTCAAATATCGAGCTCATCGCATCGCATCAAATTTTTCGAATAAAAAAAGAAAAAAATAAACAGACAAAACTCATGCCATTGATCACGTGCAAATGGATTGCATAAAATCATCAGTAGTCTAGATCGATTAGCCCTAACAGTACATCTCTCATTTCTGTGTCCTTGAGACCATTAATGTACTTGACTCTGCTAAAGTACACCGGACAATCCTTGGATTGACATTTCAATGCAATTTGGTCCATAGGAGCCATTGAATCACGATGTAAAGAGTAACAGCAAGTTTGACACACTTTTAATACAGCGCTCATTTGTGATTGTTTCGAACGAGCCATTTCCTGTAGCGCTATAATGGTAGTACCTCTTTTAGAGCGGCATTTACCACATACTCTGCTCTTGTGGCTGGGGTGAGTATCACTTCCACATCGTAAACATGATCTTGCGTGAACTATAGAAGCCAATGATCTTGGATCATTTTGGTCAAGAGAACGCATAGCGTTAATCGTTCTCGGCATAGAACGATACCATTCAAAGATATCAACACCAATAAGCTGAAAGAACCTTTGCAACGGTGGTATTATATTTTTAACAATATAATATTGGGAATCAAGCCTAGCCGTTTTTGATCGCAAGAAGGCTTCTGGAGATATACAGCGTCCGTTTAACGGTTCGCCGGCCTTTGCCATTTTAACAACATATGGCACTCTTTGTTTGTACTGAGGTTCTGCTCTAGCATCTTCCTCAATCATTTTCATGGCAATTTGAGCTCCTGGAGGAGCGGTCTTATCGTTTTTATAATGGCCCAGCTTTACACTTCTTGCAAAACAAAAATCCTGAACATTGACCTTACCAGAGATGATTTTGTCAAATTCTTGTAATACGAAGCTCTTGACCTTAGAAACATCAGAAGTTTCAAACATTATCCTCAAAGCCTTTTCGACAATTTTTTGTTGGGCAGGAGTACCATCTCTTCTAACAGTTTCAATCCCTTTAGCATCAAACATTGGCTCCGCTTGAGTTTCGTTTTCATACGAGTATCCCACATATCTCTTTTTTGTAACTAGGAAAGATGGATGATATACTTTCTCAAATTTCAATCTAATAGGGTCTGGATTTCCGCTGGTTATTTCTGATGTAATAGCGTTCCCAATTTTAAAAGCTTCAGCCCTTGACTTACCAGGAAGATAGACGAACAAACTATCTGTATCACCATAAACAACCTTTGCTCCCCATTTGGAATTAGATTCTATGGTTTTTATTGCCCTTTCTAAAGTCTCTCTACCAGTTTGGACTATACTATCTGCGACATCTGAACATGGCATCCTTCCTGAATATGAAGCAGAAGTATAACCATACGTGACATTTGCAAGGAGCTTTAAAGCTGCTTGATTGTTATCCAACATGTTTAGGAGATCTTCTTCTTCACTTAGTTCTTTCATTGTTTCTTTAATCAAGAACCTGGTATCAAGAATATCTTTCAGCATTTTAGCGAGCGTCGATTGTCTTAGTTCCTTTTTCACGAAAACTATACCATTTGGTGAAACTGTGATATAATCTGAGATCAATGAGAGCAAATCATTAGGTATATCCAAGGTTGTAGTGCCGATTTCATTGCTTTTTGTGTCCATGCTCTCTAGTCTTCCTAACATTGTGCTATAACAATAATTATACGCCATAACAATCGATGGATACAATGACTGAAAATCTAAAACCAATAAAGGACTTTTATAGAATCCTGAAGATGGCTCCATTACAAGAGGGATACATTCTAAAGACTTCTGATCTCTTACCTGACGTTTACTGGGAGAAAAGAGTATGAAATGTTCTGATTTGCATAATCGAATTAAGAAAGATTCTACTTTGTACTGAGAGCCCCGATAAAAAACAGAGTAAAAGTCAATTCCAATTAATCTTGCCTGTTCAATAGTTTGACTAATTATGTTCTGTGTCTCAAGAAGTTCAAAGTTAACTTTCAATCGATTCATCCAATATGATATTAAACACCTTAGGGATGATACTTTTTTATTATGAAAAAGCTCAGTTCGAGTCTTATATGAAAAATATGGCATTCGTTCATGAAGAACATGGAACGCTATGTTTTCTAAAGTATAATCAAGTAGATTTAATGATGATTTAAGTGGCCTCCATATGTTAAGCATATGCCTTCCAGTGATTGAAAACTCAGTAGCATGGGTGTAACCCCATTTATCCTTTCCTTTATTAGCATTTTTGTACTCCACACGGGATAGCTCTTCTTCTAAATCATGTTGTAAACTTTTAGAGCAACGCTCGATCAAATAACCCCAAGATGATGAGTGAATCTCGTAGCCTGATAGAATATCTGGATCAAAAAACTTGACTAGATCTTCTAGAGCATATATCATGTCCAGCTCTTCTTCATAGAATGTCATGTGATATAACTCACTAGAGCTTTTCCAGAGGTTCTGCTGACTTTTGTCCGATAACAACAAAAGAACACCTTCCCTTATAATATTCAATTCAAAAGGAAACGTGCCATCCTGAATTTTCCAAAATATCATGGAGACAGGATCATGATTGGGATCTGGGAATTTATCTCCTCTTGTATTTACATGCAGCTCCATAGATAAATGTGTCATTCGATTTGTCTTATTATTACTTTTATTCTCCATTTTATTACTCTTAAACTTATATCCAAATTCTGACTCTGGCGTCTTTCCTGACACAGAAGAGAATCGTCTTTTCAATGAAGGCTCAAAAGCCTTTACTTTTTCAAAGGTGGGCTTAGGTCTGATGTATTTCCACCTGCATCTCTGATAAACTGAATCTGTCAGTGAAAGCTTAGGGACTTGGTTTCTATACGCCAAGCCATTGCGATACGAAAGGTGATCAGATGATAATTTGTAGACTGTACCAGCAAATTCAGAGCGAGATTTCACACAGTCTAATGGATTTGAATAGAAAGGATCCGAATACTGCACTTCAGGTAAACCATGAATTTTCAAGTTCTGTTTGATATTTTGAAAAGTGATGCTAGGCTTTTTGTAAGGTGAAATTTTGCAATCTAGAGTTGAAGGTTCCTTTTTCAACAACTTGTCTCGCGATTCATATGGAGTGGAATGCATAACATCATACGATAGTTTCCTGTTTGAAACTGGCATCGAACTATTAGAAGTCGATGTGTCGTCTGTTGTTGTGTTATGATCTGATTTTAAGATTTTTCTCTCTAAAACAGTTATGTTTATTTCACTATTGAGATTCTTCTCGTACCAGTTTTTGGTCACTGAAGTAACGTTTCTCGGTGTTTTAGGCCATAGTTCTGATAGTGCATCCTTTGGATGTTCAAATAGACTCAAATTTTTTGCAGTTGAAATGAAATTATCGAAAGTGACGCCATATTGGGCATTCGTAGAAGTTTTAGTTTTAGCAGCCTCAAAATATTTCAGAAAGTTTTCATTTTGCCGCCACTTGTATTCCAAATTCAAATCTCGACTTTGACTATTTTTGATGGAATATTTTGGCAGCCCTTTGGAATTTCGAATATTACCAATGCTTTTCCAAATATCTCTTGTGGATTTCACGTACGAGTTCGTTGATGACTCGAAATCCTCGTTTATCTCAATAAAATCATGATGCAAGTTTCTAAATTCAATTTCATATCTATTCATTATGAACTGGGGCAATACATCGATTTCCAGTAAGGAATTTCCTATTCGATGAAATGGATCCTTTCCCAGTACATTTTCTATTTCACTCAAATGTTGTGATAAAAATTTCTTCAATGATGGAGTATTAAGCAATTCATCCATATCAAGATCAGGTAGGAGAACAGGTTGTCTGAAGTAACATCTTGACAGTTGTAACCATCCACACCCAAATAAATTGAAATCTGCCATCATTTGTAGTAGATATGGTATATGAGCTTCATAAACATCAGTCTTTGAAGCAAATACTTTACCATCTCTTAAAAATTCACATAACTTACTGGCATATGACGAGTTTAACAGACTGATCTTGTAAAAAGTAGTATAACCAACATGGTATCCATAAAATGGTATGCCTTTGACAACTGAAACGTTGGCAATGTGTTTCAAGGACTTCAGCTTTCCGCTATATTTCTCCTTACTGAAATATTCAATCATTGTTATTTCCAGTAGTTTATGTAACTTAGAGCAGTTGCTTCTAATGACTGCGGCTGAATCACTAACCTCCCCGTCATACCTGATGTAAATATAAGGAAATACTCCATGGAAATGCACTAAAACTTTGTGACCTGTGGGCAAAGAACCATAGATTCTTATTATGGGAACTTGAATAAAGGGAAGACCTGGCAGACTTTTGGATGTCTTGGTATCTAAAATTGTGGGCGATTCCGAGTAGTAATCTGAATTATTAATTTGAACGTTGATTAAGTCCTCTTGAAGGTTCGACGACAAAGAGTTAAAACTTTCGCTCATTAGACTAACATCATCCTAAATTAATACCCTCTCTACTGACTGACTGCAACCGAAACTGCTCGTTATAAATATACAGGGCTGGTAGCAGAGAGTGCTTGATGTGAGATGAGATTGCATCAGCGATTATTTCATTTCTTAAAATATAATTACCCGCATATGCAGATCGGATATGTTAGAACATTAAGGGAAATTGACAGCCATGGATGATACAATTAACCACACTTTATTCAAAAACAGGACTTGTACTAATTGTTAACTACTTTCCACCCCTAGGCATATAAGAAGCATTAGCTATATTGCTAAAGAATTAAGTCTCTACAAACCACAGTTGATTACATCGTTTTGACCAAGTGAGGGTTAAATCTATAAATCATGAATAATGAAAACACCAAAATATATATAAGAGTGGCAGCTAAACGACCCGAAGGCATGGTCACACCGAAACCATTTCCATGGGATCAAAGAAGAGATAAAATACTATGGACTAAAATATCTAAAGTCGACTCACTTGACGAAATGGACTGGAAGGAGCTCAGTGGAGATTTAGGTGCGCCGGAAAATTTTCTAAAGAAAAGAAGTTACGTTCTGTTTCAGGGCCAACTAAAGGTACTATCTGAGCAAATAGATGGTAGAACAACGTCCCATTCTGAGTCACATAGGTCTGGGGATGATGATATATTGAAAAACCTCCAAGCTTCAAGAATAATGAATCACAGATTGAGGAAAATCGAGAATGGGCCTACTGATGCCTCCAGCAGCGAGCTTTCAAATCTCAGCATCAGTAAATCAGCACTAGAAGATGCATTAATGGATAGATTGCAGCTCTAAGGTACATCTGTCACACATACACTCGAAAAACCAATTGTCTTTTAGAATTGCTTGTCTTTTTTTGGCATCTAAATGTAAGATTCCTTTATAGTCGATGCATAATTGTTGGCCAGGTCGCACGTCCTCTGCCAATGAGTAGTACATCGTCCTGCCAACTCTTTTTTTCTCGACATTTGGCGAGCACGAATGATTGAAGTATGATGCTTCGGGATGGACCATGTAGCCCAAGTACTCTCTGTCATCACTTGACTCCGAGATTTGCCATATTCCAAATGAGTTGCCGTACTCTGATCCTAATATATGCCTGAAGAGATCCGTTGTGAGCAAAGTTCTAAGCGTCGGAAAAAGTATAAACAGTGTTTGGAAGACTTTCATTTGAAAATCCAATAGCACAGGAAATTTCTTGATTTTATCGACTTCATTAGACTGAAGACAGTAGAATGCCTTTTTCTTGACGCTTTCATCTTCCAAATGTGAGATAGTAATTACACTTTCGATGACAAATCTCATACAGGAATAGTGTTCTTCCTCTACTATCGGCAGATAATTGAGAGCTTTTGAAAGTTTCATATTGAGTATCATTGGTATCCATTCATGGTTGATAAAATCCCATTTTATATCAATATCACTCTTTCCAGCAACTGTGTCATCCCTCTCGCTTTGAATCGTAGGGCCTGTTTCTTTCTTTCGACTTCGTTGGAAATTATTAAGAATTATTTCATAGCTGAGCAACAACTCCTTGATATCAGGTTGCTGCAGATATAAAATCTTACATTCTTCTGAGCAAAACCACACTCCGGATCCTTTGTAATTTTTAGAATTAATACCTTCATTAAGTTCCGATTCACAACCAACATCATCCCAGTCTATTTTTATCTTCATAGTTTTCCCGGAATCATATTCAAGGCAATAATGGCATACTTCCTTTCTAAATTCATGAGATATCGAAGACCCCAACCAAGAATCCAAAGCCAGAAGAGTTGTTCCCTTCTTCATTGATTCTCTAGCAAAACATGCCCTACCACCGTAATTTGTCTTTTTGATCTCAAAAGAAGTATCAGCAAACACTTCAGAAGCACTCATTATTGTTAGCAGATTCCGATAGTTTATGTGCTATCATATGACAATTCCTTATTGGTTCACTGCCTCTTCACCGATCTTAACCCATCTCATCTCGTATAATTCATATCTTGTGAAGACAATCAACGAAAACATGAAGTAAACGTTCACGTGATCACATTTACAATAAATGTGGAATCTTTATTTCGAAGTTTACTCCATGACCCTGTAACGCAGTTGAACATAAGGTAGCACTTCTACTATATTCGAAGCAGCGGGATATATCAGTTTAAATTGCAACATAAAACAAGCCAAAATGTCTTTATACAAGTTACTTACTCCTAAAGCTTTTGTTGAAATGTTAACCAGCGAAACTGCACGTCGTGTTGTTCCTGTGGATTCAACATGGTATTTGCCAAACTTGCACAAGGATGGTAAACAGGAATTCCTAGAAACCGAGCGTATCAAAGGCGCAGTTTTCTTCGATATCGATGGAATTAAAGATAATAGTTCGAAGTACCCTCACATGCTGCCAGATTCGAAAACATTTAATGCTGGAATGAGTGAACTAGGTTTGGAGAAAGACGATGTTCTGGTTGTGTATGATAGAATTGGAAACTTCAGTGCGCCTAGATGTGCTTGGACATTGAGTGTCATGGGGCACAATCCAGTCTATCTTTTGAATAACTTCCAAATCTTAAAGGAGTCTGGTTACTCTTTAGACACTGCAAAAATTGAACACTTAACACCTTATCCAACATCCAAATATGTCTCGAATAATAATTTCTCCGAAGGGCAGGTAGCAAGCTTCGAAGACATACATGATCTTGTCAAAAGCGGTGAGATCAAGAATTACAATTTGTTCGACGCAAGGTCATTGCCAAGATTCAAGGGGGAGGCGCCGGAGCCCAGAGTCGGATTAAGCTCTGGTCATATCCCAGGAGCGCAGCCAATGCCTTTCACAGAGTTGTTGGATGATAATAAGGCATTTCCTCAAGACAATTCTGCTATGAAAGAAAAATTGGAGCAGTATTTGAAAAACGCAGACGTTAAATTGGACACCAGCAAACAGACAATTGCAATGTGCGGAACCGGCGTCACTGGCGTTATAATCAAGACCGCGTTAGAGCATGCTGGCATTCCAAACGTTAAACTCTATGACGGTTCATGGACCGAATGGGTCTTGCGAAATGGAGAAATTGCCAAGGGGAGATAAATCTCGCTACCTTCTACTCTTTCATCAAATTAATCCAGTAATGAATAAGTGTATAATCTTTATATACCCAAGCATAGTCGATAATGTTAATGTGCCGATATATTTGTATACAAGCTTATTCGTTTCGTTCTTGAGTAGGCTTCATCAGCATGGAACGTTCTACTATAAAAAAAATATAATAATGATAATTCAACCAAAGAGATAAAAGGCTAGAACAGAAGACTTCAAAGAAGAGGAAACAGTAATCTGGCTAAGCGTTTCACAATAATGGAATTTGTGGATTTCACAGATGATACGGAACAAATCCACTCTGATGTACTTCAGAAGGGGCAGGAATGGACAGTACAGGTGCCTTCTGGAGCAACATTAACTCTTACTGTCAAATATGGTATAGTTGAAATACTAGGAACTGAACTCGCGACAGATATTCCATATAAATTCCAAGGTACGATCGTTAGCATATTCTCAGTGGAACGTTCTAAGCTAGAATGGAAGTGCCCCGAAGATCTGGAGCCACAGCTATCGACAGATATACAATATCATACCTATGTTTATAATCTGCATTTTGCACTGGAAAGATTGAGGTTATCCAGTTTCAACGGGCCCAGAGTATTGATACTGGGAGAGAGCTCTACCGGTAAATCATCTTTAGCTCACATTTTGTGTTCATATGCGCTGAAATCAAAACAATACCAACCACTTTTGGTTAATCTAAATCCACAGGCAGGTTTATTTTCAGTACCGAGCTCGATTACTGCCACTCCTATCTCTGATTTGCTAGATGTAGAAAGCTCTCTTTGGGGCCAAAGTATAACCACAGGTGCTACAAAGCTGCATAATAAACAACCACTTGTCAAAAATTTTGGTTTAGAAAATATAAGAGACAATAGGCCTTTATATTTGGAAACAGTTTCCCAGCTTGCTGTTGGAGTACAGCATAGATTAAAAAACGACCCCATTGTTAGGCGGTCCGGCGTTATAATAGACACTCCGATGCTATCACATCTGGATTCGGAGTCTTGGCTGGAGCTTAATCACATAATGAATGAATTTGACGTCAACGCAATAGTCGTCTGCGCTGTAAACGACGATCTGGCAATTACGTTAAGCGAAGTCTTTCGTTCGAAAGCTGTCTCGATTGTACGTATCCCTCCACCCTCATCTATATTGAAAGTAGATGATGTTACCAGAAGATCCATTCAGAGGTTGCAAATCAGAGAATACTTTTATGGTAACTCGCAGACAATTTTGAGTCCTTACACAATAGGTGCCGGATATGAAGATTTGTCTGTGTTGAAGCCCAAAAATCTCTCCGAACTAGGGGATAATACAGAAAATATCAACATGTTAGCATTGGATCCTGTTGAAGTCACATCATCTAATTTACAGCATGCGATCGTAGCCATAACCAATGTTTCTAAGAAAAGCTCTCTTGACACCATATCAAAAAGTTCTATAGTAGGATATGCCCTAATTACTGAAATGAACGATTCTAAAAGAAAGCTACGAATACTATTACCTCTACCCAGTAGAATGCCTGATAGAGCAATGATATTGACTGAATATAGATATTTAGAATGATGAATACTATGAATTATTCATATTAGTTGAACCTTTTATATATCAAACCAACTTTTTTAAGGTAATGTTTACAGTGCAATAACGTTCAAAAATAAATATTATTAACTGATGCTACCTGAAATACACACGGTAAAAGGCCAATAAGAAAGTGAAGGCTTAGATATACCGATGATCAATGCATTTCAACCGATCCAAATTGTAAGAGGATTTGATCCATATGATATTTGCTGTCTAATATTGATTGTTTCCTATTGTATGGGGTCAATCGAAATATCTCCACAAAACTTGATCCAGATACTTCAATTAGTCCCAACTGAAAATTCAGATGGAGTTGGCTTACCAACCCTGGAAAATTTGGTACACTATCTTTTGAGAAATGACTATAAGGATGCAGCTATTGAATTAGTGGATACTATGCAATTTTTTACCAGCTTTATACATGTGCAAGAATTAATTCATCAGTTTAAAGAATCAATAATAGCTTCGCCAGCAGAGCACGGGATTCATTCAAGATTTATCAAACCATTGAGCAAAACAAGTGCTATATGTTTTCTTCTCCCGAGAGTTTTCTTAGATCCCAATGCAGACCAGGCTTTTGTGGAGGACATCCATAAGATTTCTCAGTCAATGGAAGATTTTAAAAGTAGATACATGAGAACCGAGTCTTATTCATCTTTCAGAATGTTTTTGAGAGGAAAATCATCGATACAAGAGAAGCTATTTCCTCATAGTATCCAAAAAGAATATGTATCTGATTTTTTGTTTGGTGCAAACGCACATGATAAAGATGGGAATGTTCCATGGCTTATCGTCACTCCTGAAAAGTTTAGGTTGGTTTTAGACTATCAAGTTACTAGAATGATCAAGAGCCCTAATTCATCAACAGAGGAAGCTAGGGATATTATAGAGGCCACCACTTTGAATGATAAAAGTTTGTTTCCAGATATTATATTACTAGAGATTATTCTCTATAGACGAAATATGAATTATCAAAAGACTATAGACAAAATATATCAGTTCTTTGATTATTGCAGAAATTCCAACATTTCTGCATCTTCTTCATCTAATTTTTCACATATTTGTCAAACTTTTGTATTGAGCAGCTTATATCAAGATCATGGTTCTCCTGAAGTGGCATTACGGACGCTTCATGAACTTATAGACACAATTAGGGAAAAATCCGGTATTCAAGGATTAAGCAATCTTTGGGATATTCTGATTCATCATTTAATAGTTCATCCTGATGAATCTAAGAATCTTCAGCAAAGTATTTTTGAACTATTACGACCTTTTAATGACCGGAAAACATCATCTCCTCAGATGCTTGAATACTGGTACATTTGTCAATTAACCTTAAATATTCACGAGCAAGGTGATGTGCCTTCAATTATAGAGTTAATGACTAAGGTCAAAATAATGTCTTGCAATGGGTTTAACAATGAAACCAATAGAGTTTCAAAAGAGATCATCGGGACCGCTTGGAAGTTTCTAGGTTATGAAGATATTTCTAAGTGTCTTGGGAGTGGAACCGAGGCTTTAAATACTAAACTGAGCAATTTAGAAAGCATAAAAGACTTGAATGAACAAGGCTACTTTTCTGAATCTATAGAATTAATCGAAGGTATGATTCAAGAAGCTGAAGAAAACAGCGACAGTATATCGTGGAAACTACGATGCACGAGAGAAAAAATTAATATTATGTTGAACGCTGGAAATACTGCTAGGGCTCATGCTATTCTTAAAGAATATATTGACAAATGTCGGAAAACAAAGAATGATCATGAACTTTCATTTGCACTTTTGTGTATGGCACGAATTTTAAACAGCTGGGGGCAATTTAAAGATAGTTGCGAGATATTAAATTCTCATTTACATATAATGTTACAGTTTTTGGGTCCTAGTTCAAATGTGATCAGAAAATTATACGATGAAGCATTCGTCGGACTCAAAGACGAAAAGATGAATCATTAATATAGTTTTAAATAATCTCATAGTCAAAAGTGTTGGCTCTACAAAAATGGTCTTCTAGTTTTGAGATTGGTACTACAGAAGGTCGTCCATGGGCGCACTGGAAAGGCCATTGACATTTTGATAAGTCATTCACGATAATCTGACATTCTTTATCGGTTAGCGGTGTTCCAAACATCACTGCAGATCTACAGGATTTGGAATTAATAATTTCCAAATATACTCTAGGGATAAATGGGATGACTGTCCACCATTTAATAGATGTCGAATTTTCAACTAGAATTTGGGTTATTTGTCGGCGATAGTTATTCTTAAGGTCGTAGACGTGTTGTAAAAGAACATTTTTTAGAAAGGCTTGATCTGATTTTACCTTTTCTTGAAAAAAAGTTGGCACTCTTGATACCGTGAGCTTGGAAATCAAATTACATACGTCGCAAATATCGAACATGACACCCCATAATTCGAACTCATTTTCGTATTGTTTAAACCATATTGATTCCTCATGCGATATATCAAAAGATAAGCTGATCTCCGTACTTATGATTGATTTATTGAAGACGCTTTGAATAAAATCTCTTAACATATTTTCAACTGTAATTCTTTCATGACATGCATGTTGATCCATTATCAATAGCATCTTTCTGTATTTTATTAGTATGAATTTGTGATCAATTTGTTTAATTACCTCAAATTCTTTAATTTGAGACTTTACTAATTTGAATTCATTTAGCTGATGCGATTTCAAATACTCTGATTCGCTGCCTAATAAATGCAGCGATTTAATATCTAGTTCAGAGTCAATCATATCTTGACGATTGCAATGTTTCACCTGACTCTCAATTTTTGATATGATAGACCTATCCTTCGGAACCTGTTGCAAAATACTAGAAAGTTTCGGTATTGAACGTTTCATTATTTTCGAAGTTTCTATCTTCTCAGAGTATGTTTTTGGTAGGGGAGAAACTAATGACTTGTCATTGTTAAAATGAGCGATTTCATCAAATAAAAAAGCCGGAGGTTGGGGGAGTTCTGGAGTGCTAACTTCGTAGCCTAAATGCTTCAAAAACGATGTTACAACATTGGTTATTAGTGGGTGAAGGATCTTTAGATGTTCAGACTGCAAGACATTTTTCCTTGGGTCTTGTAGTAAATCCGAAACTTCAAGTGGACTATCACATTTTATTATTAGAACTGGATGAGAATTATAAGGTGACCCAACGCTCTTAACGGTATACGAATTCCAAGACCTCTCCACGTATTTAGTTGATTGAAATAGTTTATCTAAGGATGAGATAAATTTTGCATCATCGTATCTTCTCGAATTGATGAAAATGTGCTGATAGTCTTTAGTTTGAATGGGATTTAATGATATTAGACCTTTGACTTGATATGACTTGAATGAGGATGAGATGAATTTTAACTCATCAAAAGGAACAGGATTGCCGAATACGTTTTGAAAGGATAGGGCAAGTTTTGAAGGGTAGTCCATGCACTTACTAATATTTTTCGAATTTATGACCATTGTATTGTTAACATGTAAGGTAAGCTTGATGTCAGGATGTATAAGTAAAATTCCCAGGACACATTTTCTCAATGAATGGACTATCTGCGTGGTGGATTTCTTTTTCATCATTTGACGTCTCACTGGAAAATTGAAGAATAGATCGTCAATCTTCACCACAGTGCCCTTACCACTTTTCAAGATTTCAGGAACGTCGTTTCTGTTCACCAATTCTGATAAGTTCGGAAATCTCCTTTTCCAAACTCCACTATAACCTTCTGGCTTCGTTATAATATCAATTTGACTGCACTTAAATATCATAAAAAAGGCCTCTCCTCGGAACCCATAAGTCTTTATATTTCGCAAGTCCAGCAAAGATTTTATTTTGGAGGTGAAATTCTGACCACCTACTAAGTCTAAATCAGAAGGCACTATACCATCTCCATCATCACTGGCCACAATCTGAAATATATTGGTATTGACCGTGACGTCAATATGAGACGAGTTAGCATCTATGCTATTTTGGATCAACTCGTTTACAACTGAAGTAAATGAAAGAACATATTCATGTGCTTTCAGCTGACCACAGACTTCCTCATTCAGCCTTCTAATGCGCATAAGATATTTAGCCAAATCCTTAAGTTCCAAGCGAAACTCGCAAGGGATAGCGGCAAAAGATGATAGTGCTAGGTTTTTTTATGTAATTGATATATCATTTACCCGGTTTTTGTCACGACTGCTCTAGTTGTTATTGCACCAATGCGATTGCATGAATTGTCAGCCTTTAAATTGAATAAGAAGTCCTGCTTTCATTCGACCTTTAAGCATAATGAAAAGGAATGGCAAGCCATGATTACAAGGTAGACTATGTGTCTTAGCTTTTGTGTTCTGATTCATGATAATTTATTTGGTGAACTTACTTCAAATATAATATTTAAGAATACGTAACGCAGTTTGCCTATAGTAATTCTGTGGTATTAAAATTGTTAAAGTTACCTGTTGCATTGAAAGAAACATTGGCAGTGACAGTGATAGTTGCTGGGTCTAGAGTAACATACTTAGTGGCTTCGAATTGTGTAACGGTGACGGTTTCAGGGAGGCACGCTAAAGATCCTAACAATATTTGTTTCTCGATAGCACTTACAACAGTGGCAGTGGCGTCGCCAGCACTGTTACTCAAAGTCATTGTCTGGAAAACAGTTGAAGTGAGTGTTGAAGTTATATCCTCTGCAAAGGATTCTTGCACTGCGGCATTGACAGCATCTGCTGTGACTGTCTCATCCATTGTGATTGTAGAATATACTGTTACCGTAGTAGTAGATGTGCTTTCGCCAGTAACAGTTGTTGTTGCAGTAGGTTCGACATCAGTAGTTTCAGGGGACAATGTAGTTACTACAGCAGACACTTCATTGCTAGTTAGAGTAGTCAATGATGTACTGACTTCATTGTTTTCCAAAGTTATGATGACAGTGCTCACAATTTCGTTGGTGATGGTTTGGAAAACAGTACTTACTTCATTAGGAACAGGCTGTAAAGTGGTTGTGCCGTTCAGATATTGTGCAGAAGCAACAGAAACACCGAGTGGGTATAAAATCTTGTTTAATCTCATCTCGAAAAGTCAATGTTGTATGGAAGGATTCACGATATTCTAGTCTGATGGACGTACAACAGAGGGAAATATTAAAAAATGAGTGGACGAGACTTGTATTAAAAGCTCAGAGTGTGTAATGCAGTTGGTTCTTAAAGCACACAGAAAAAATCCTAAACATGCACGCGAAACTTTGTGGCTGTAATCGACAAGAAACTAAATTCTATCCCTCTTTATATATCCCTGACCGTTTGCTCATACTAAACCCGTTTGAACCATGGTTTTGTTTTTACCGTTACATGTGTCTCATCAGTATACTGAATTGCACTCGCATTCCCCTTACGCTCAGCGACTAAACGGTATAAGCCTCCAACCAGTTCATTTCGCGGAACAACATCTCATTCTCTTCCAATGATACTTCCTATTTTTCGCGAATTATTTTTAAAACACGAAATTTCTCGAATAGTGAAAAAATGAAGAATTGAAATAAGCGTGGTAAAATATGCATGAGCAAGCAATTAGCTTGGACAAGTATCATCTTCAAGTATGCGGATAGCTTTTAGCGGAAGGAAAACTACGCAATGGCATCCGTCCGCGAAAGTTAAGTGAAGCAGTCGGCTCCAATTTCTCTACGTTTAGGAAATACGCTGTCAATCGAAAAATTTCGGAACTGCATTAATTCGCAACTTCAGCCTCCGGTAACAAATATTAAACGGCTGAGACATAAGATCTCAACATAACCACAAGTACATCTAAAAATACAACTCTCTTCACTTTTTAGGTTAGAAAGTTTCATCCGAGGGAACCGTAATTTTTATGTGCTGTGGAAGAAACAAAACTTCCGTTTCGTTCCATAATGGATTCTTGATCGAAGTTATCTACGTTTTGAGCTGTAAGACGGGTATTAGGTAATTTTATGATGCTATCGACACAAAAGCCTTGAAAACAATTAAGTAACACAGGGAAAACAAACATCACCAAAAATACTTGCAAATTTGGCCATGGATCGGACCAACCAAGAACCCAATCGGCAAACCATTGTGCAAAGCTT
Organism: Kluyveromyces wickerhamii; assembly: GCA_030564205.1. Taxonomy (NCBI): domain Eukaryota; kingdom Fungi; phylum Ascomycota; class Saccharomycetes; order Saccharomycetales; family Saccharomycetaceae; genus Kluyveromyces; species Kluyveromyces wickerhamii. Next base: position 59,449 of record JAJLUE010000012.1, on the reverse strand, counting down.
TCAAAGTAAATGAGAATGAAAAATAAACATACCTTCATTGATGCTAGTCCAACGATGAAAACCGCTAACTGTTTCAAAAATGCAAAAAAGAGGGGTTTCCTCTTTTGAGTAGGGACATGTGGCTCCTTGTCTGAATAGTAATTACCGCTTTCTATATTAGCTATTCCGATTGCCTTCAATAGGTACTCGTAAACAGTTAAGCAGCACCAAAGCACCGGTATGCCTAATGTAGTATCTATCAAAAGGTTCAAGAAATACCAGTCGCATTGGTCAGCGGGATCCGTTTCATCAGCCAGTATGTTGAAAAGTTGATCAAACCAATAAAGTTCGTTCCCCCTATTACCTGCTTTCAGAACACTCAGAAGTAAGTTCAAAAAATGAATACTAAGTGCTCCCAGTACTTGTTTGCCGACATCGTATGACCATACTAGCCATGTTCGTTTTGGATGCTCGTTTTGCCGTTTAATCAATAACGAACATACTACAACGGAACCCATCAAAGTTTGAATGGCAATAGAAACTGGACCTAACAATTTACAAGAGTCATTTCTTTTCATGGCACAGTCAATTGTGTGAGCCTCTGTAAATGAATGCAAGATTCGCCTAATTGACTCTCCCTTTCTGATAGTTTTGTAGTGCACTTGTAAGTCCGTAATGCATATGATTGCCAAATTGATATATACTATTCATCCTAATTTGACTACGTATTGAAACTGATCACGACTGCAGGGTAACCCTGAATAAACATGAGATGAGATTGCAATGAATTAAAAGAAATCATGAGCTAGGACTTTGAGCTTATCATCAATGAAGTCACACTTTGATGAGATTATCAACCCTGAAATGAACCTGCAGTTATTGAACACTGCTTCAGAAGCAGACCCTTTATCGTTCTTTAGTGAAATTGCAATATTCAATAGCTCTTCTATTTCTTTGGAAAATTGATCGAACAGCAAGTTTCTTGTTTCATTGGTAGTATCCGATAAATACACTCCGATGGATCTTGTAATGTGAAACATTTCTAGAGGATCAGATATCAAATTTGTATGTTTTTCTCCAATATATCTCACTAATCTAGTAAGCAGGTTGTTTAAAATATGATTATCAATACTACTCTGTCTCTTCGAAAGTTTATCAATCGCAAGACATGTGACAACAATGCTACGTTCGTTAGTTAATTCTGCAAACCTGTCATTTGAATTCAGTAAATCGATCACTAATTTTGTGGGCGCGACAGCAAATAACTTTTCGAGCAACTTTTCTAGCAAAGGTGATAAGCCTTCATAATATTTACATTGATCGTGGCATATAATAAGAACATTTGCTAGAGCAGTAGTAGTATTGTCCGAAAGGAACATTATCAGATCCATTTTAAGAAGCTTTTTGAATAAATCAAGAAAACCTTGGAATTGTATCGGATCTTTAAACTTGGTAGAACATTTAATGAGATCTTCATATGATATCTTCGAATTGATAATATCAACTTTTGGAGGCCCATCAATATAGTTTGATATAATTATTAATGCAGCAGCCATAGCATAGGATGATTGCGAGTTTTTTACTAAAGCTAGAGATTTTTCAATGTCAGGATTATTTGAATAACTTGAATTGCAGGAAACATTTCCCACTGTTGATAATAATTCTCTCATTACTAGTAGCTTATTTTCGAATTGTTTAGAGTCCAGTAATTCAAGTGTAGTGAGAATACCTTGTTGGAATGAGGACGTAGCAGTGCTGTTAGATAAGTCAATATTCTCATCTTTTGTGACATTGAATAATATAGAGCTTAGCTTGTGAGACATCTCCGGCAAAAAGGACTCATTAGTTTCATCAGCTCCTTCATCAGAAGTGTATTCGGTGTTTTCATCCAAGTTAACAGATAAAATACAGTCCGCAACTCTCTGCAAAAAGTTTGAGAGTTCGAATAGTTGAGTTTGGTTTAATTGGAAACCATTCTCCACAAATATAGATAATATTTCAAGTGAAGTATTTGAAAGAGTTGAGTACTCATCCTCTAAGAACACGTTTTGTAGGGATATAATCAATTTCATCAAGGAAGCAGAGGCGCCCTTCAAAACGCGCTTGCAATATTTCTCGTTTTCCATTATCAGGTTTAAGATTAATACTAACGTTCTAAACTGCAAGTCTGGAAAAAACTTTTCATCGCTGGAGAGTGTCAATATCTTACCTGCATAGTAGTCGATAAATTCATTTCTTTTATTGATGTCCTTACCCCAGAAAGTTTCTCTGTTCAGATCATTATCTATTAACGAATTTGCGACACATCTTATTAATTCAGAGGATACTTCATAAAATTGGTTCTTTCTGGCTTCTGTATGAAAAGCATGGTCCAAGAATGAATCCAGAACAACTAGAAGATTTTTAAAGAGGCCTGTTTCACGTATAAGATCTCTGTTAGATTCTGATCTCAAATGAACTGCCAATTGATCTAATACTGTAAGGTAGCTCTGCAAAAACACATCGTCCATTGGAACATCTTCAGGAGATCGGGCATTGATCAAAGGTTGCAAGCCGAATAGTATTTGTTCATACTCCATGCTGATAATTTAACAAAGGCAGGCAGAACACAGCATCCTACTATCCAGCAATAATTGATGGATGACATTTAACCTCACATACAGCTAAATACTTTTTTTTTTATTAATTATTACATTAAACAGAAATGAATGCAGATACCAAGAACAAGCAGAGAAATGGTAGCTGCAACCATAGTATAGAGAACACATCACTTTAATATATATTGTAGTTACATTAAATAGTTATTCAGCAGATACTGGCTATTTGTTATTATTATATTTATTTTACGTTAATGGCTGCCTAGCTGTTAGCAGCTATAAATGAGAAAATGAAATTTGTCATTTTATAATGCATCGATAGTTTATACTATAGCTACTCTAATGTATCTAAAAGGCCAAGAGAGGCGCTTGTTATCTATAGCATGGCAAATAAACGAAGACCGAAGAAGACTAAAGCACCATATAGAAAATATGTTGCTGGTCAGGGTTTTGTGCATACACAAGGCTTCAATAATATTCCTAGTCAATTTGAATACATCGATGAATTTGATGAGCTGAGTATAGAAGATTCTGAGTTTCCCCATACAAATCAAAGCAATCCCATTTCTAATATCAGTCTAGACTTGGGTAGTGGTGGCTATACCAACACGAAGTTTCCTTTTGAAATCTTTGACCTAATAATTTCCATGATGAATGTCGACGAAATAAAACTGAATATGTTATTGGTTTGCAAGGCTTGGTACCTAATATGTCTCCCACGAGTGTACCATACGCCAATGTTAAATAGTAGAAATTTCACTAACTTTGTTGAAACTGTCCTGGGCGATAGAAAGAAGAAAACATGTGAGCATATTGTTCGATTGGATTTATCTACAATAATACAAAGTGGAAAGAATAGCTACGTTTCCAAAATACTCCGACGCTGCTCTAAAAATTTAATTTCGTTTACAGCGCCACAAACAAGTTTTGGTATAGCACCATTGATTAGCCTTAAAGCATGCCAGAGATTAAAATATTTAGATCTTGGTTTGGTCTCAGAGACAGTGAATTTAAAAGAATTATTTCTGGCCATCAAGAACTTTCATGAATTAACACATCTTTCCTTTCCAAGAAGTTCAGTCGAGTGTGAAGGCTACAGAGAGTTTCAATGGCCTCCAAATCTACAATATTTGAAACTAAGTGGAGGTATATCGAACGAATTTGTACAAGAAACTACATTTCCAAATACCATCAGCATTTTGGAGTTTTCGTTTTGTCCAAAGATCACAGAACACTCGATATACACGGTCTTGGCTAAAATAGGCGATAACTTGAGCCAGTTGTTCTTTCATTATCCAATGCCGGCACTAAAAGATAATTCCTTAGATCATATTTTTCGATATTGTTCCAATTTAAGAGTTCTGCAATTGATGATTGATTACTGCTCTAAGTGGGTTTTCAGCGAACATTTATTTTCACAATTAACATATCCAAGACCCTTGAAGACACTCATTCTAGAATGCAGTGGACATTTAGGGCAAGCATTTAAAATACATCCAGATGACCTCACAATAGCAATATATGAAGGAAGATTGCCATGTTTAAAAACGGTCAGAGTATCTTCTAAGTTGGGTTGGGAGACGCAAAATGACGATGTTGACGACTTGGTGAATTGTTTTGAGGATAAGAATAAAGGAAGCATATATATTACGTATTGACTGCTGCTGGCTTCATGAGTTGTAACTACCTAACTAGTAAGTACTTAGAATGATTATTAATTACCCTATTACTCACGTGACTTATCTTGTATGCTGTGATCGAAAAGATGAATACAAACGAATGAATAACCAGTACAAATATTATAAAGAAACAGCATACGAAACCCCAATAATGAACGTCAATCCAGTTTATTTCAGTAAGTTCATAGTGACTAAACAAGTGTTTTATGTATGCATAGCTTTCCGTTTTTTTATTGGACATTGTGCCTGTGCGTGTGATTAAATGTCTACTAGATCATTTACTAACAATTGGAATGTGCTAGAAATCAAAATATTCGTATGCTTTGGTTAACTTGAAACCTTTGACTCCCGGGCATGTTCTAGTTGTTCCGCTGAGAAAGGAATGTATATCGCTATCTGATTTGACAGCAGAGGAGAACAAAGATTATTTCGCAACTTTGCAATTGGTTCATCAATTCATAAAATCTGAATTCCAAGCTGACTCGCTGAACATTGCCATACAAGACGGGCCTGAGGCAGGCCAGACAGTACCACACTTGCATACCCATATAATTCCCAGATACAAGCAGAATAATATCGGCGATAAAATATACGAGAATCTGGATTCCTGGAGTTTCGAAGATCAATTGCTAGATTGGGACAAGAGAAGAGACGAATATACCGGGTTCGGAGGGCGTGTGGCCCGGAAAGAGCTAGCAAAGCCAGACGACCAGCGCGTAGAAAGGACACAGGACGATTTGTTTCAGGAAGCAGAGCAATTGACTGCAAAATTAGACGCTTTTCTCGCAAAACACCCATACTTGAGGGAGTATTGAGGTCTGGCGTCAGATGTAATTTCACGGTAAGTAAAAGATATACAGACAAATATGTTATACGACATTAGAGATATTTACAAGCATTGAAGATATGCATTCGCAATCATTGAGCATTTCTTTGTTCTGCTCTCCATTTGCTGATTGTCTCCTTCCTCTTTCTTTCACCTCCAAAGAACGACTTTTTACCCACAGAAATGGCTTTTATCTCTTCGCCCTTTCTTAATTTTTCGACCTGACTCAGTATGTACTTTCTTTGCTGGATGGGTATGCCCTTTTCCTTGAGAACTTTGCCATCCCAAGCAAAGAGGTTATCCCACTTATTCTCGTATGTTTCTGTAAACTCTTCGCACTTTCTGCCAATTCTAGTTAAGAAAGCTGATACATCTGGAATTTTGTCACTTGGACTCACGGTTTTTCTCAAAGAGGTTTTCGATTTAGCGAGTACAGTAGTTGTTGTGCTGAAAAGTCTGCGGGCCAACATAGTTCGATGCCGATAAATCTCCTGGTAGACCTTGTGTGTTCAAGCTTTTTGCAGTATCAAAATTTTCGATGGTCCTCTTCAGTTTTCCAATTTTTTTTTCTAAACTTTTTGAACAAATTCTCACAGTTAAGGATGCCAGTGTATAGTTGACAGACCAGCCTTCCACTTGTGACGTTAGCAGCAGCGTGATTGTCAAGAGCGAAGAACGCGAGATCTGTGGACTGTGGATTTTTTGGCTTTTCAAAACCATTGAGCGTATCAAATGTCGTTAGCAGCACTCGATGAGTTGCAGTGGAAGTCGCCGGAATGGATCCAGTCGTTCGGACTGCACACAGACAACGTTTTAGACTATTTCAGCCAATCCCCATTCTTCGACAAGACGTCCAACAACCAAGTGGTCAAGATGCAGCAGCAATTCTCGCAGCAAGGAACTCCGCCGAGTAGCATGCCTATCAACAGCTCGGGCACTGCGCCCTTGGAGCGCTCGGCTATCTGGGAACGATACCCTGTGCACGCCATGCTAGAAAGAGAGCTTTTGAAGCTGAAGGGGATTGAGTACATGCTCGTGCTGGTCCGCGAGCCGGATCTTTGGATCATACGCAAGCAGATGAGGCACGACGCAAGCTCGACAACGACCCTCAGGGACTACTACGTCATCGGGTCCGCCGTGTACCAGTCGCCCACCGTCTACAAGATCGTGCAGAACAGGCTCTTGAGCACCAACTACCACCTCTCCAACGCTCTTACACAGCTCAACAAACTGCTAGAGTTCCAGCCCTCGCAGGGTGCCTCTTTCATCAGATCCTCTGACACGAGCTCTTCCTCGGCTTCGAACCCATCTGTCGTGCCCGGATCCTCTGTTCCTGAAACGGGCCCTACAAACACGGGAACCACGGGCGCCACCACGGTAGCCGCGGCCTCGCTGGACCCAGAACACCGCCAGGACACCATCAATGACGAGATCATGGACAAGCTCATGGCCACCAGCATCAAGGCCAACCCGGTCTACATATGAGATCCACCACCACGGCAACCCTGGCACGTGACCTATATTTACCTTCCAGCCTACTTTTTTTTCCACGAAAAACGAACAGATTATAATAAAGGAAAAGCAAGATGGAAAAGTCAACGAGCCTGCATCTATTCCACCTGTCAGAATGCAGTTGAAGGACACCTAAGCTTATCTGTAATCTCATAACGTCAATTGTTTCGTGGAAAGATGAAGTTTTTAATCCAATTAATTGCGGTGCTTTCCGCTCTAGCTGCATTTGTGTATGCTGCAGAACCTGTTGTAACACACAAGGTGTATTTCGACATTCAACATGGCGACGAGTCAGTCGGCCGTATTGTGATCGGTTTGTTCGGCGAGGTTGCGCCAAAGACGGTGCGCAACTTCTACGAGCTCAGCATCAGCGAGGACCCTAAGATGGGCTACGTCGATTCAATCTTCCACCGTGTGATTCCTCAATTTATGATCCAAGGTGGTGATTTCACAGACGGGAACGGTACTGGTGGGAAGTCGATCTACGGGAACAGTTTCGAAGACGAGTCTTTCGAGTTGAAACACGACAAGCCAGGCAAGTTGTCCATGGCTAACAGAGGCAAGAACACCAACGGCTCTCAGTTCTTCATCACGACGGTGGCCACGCCATGGTTGGACGGCAGACACGTCGTGTTCGGCGAGGTCTTGGAAGGTTTCGACGTGGTGCAGTACATCGAGAACGTGGAAAAGGACGGCCGTGATAAGCCCAAGAAAGCGGTCAGGATCGCTGCGTGCGGTGAGCTGGAAACAGTTCCGCCAACTGAGTATGCCGATGAATTGTAACCACGCAGAGTGCGCGCGCGCACGCTTCTCTTCTCTATAGCTTTAGATCAGTTTACATGTACATGTGTGTATCATTATAAACGGCGATGAAATCAACCACGAACTCAAGTCTACGTTCTGCATTCACAACATTTAAAAGTGCAGACCGAATGGCACGCTGCGAGACGCACGCTCAATTGAAACACAAGAGTCTGTGCTATTATTCAAGAAGGATATATAGTGGTTGCTGTTGCCTGTGCGGTAATATCTGTTTTGCATTTGGTAAGTCAACAAAGTTGTGTCTTTTGTTGAAGTTTTCAATCATCGAGTAAATTGTTTTTTGGTGTCGAAGCTGAAGGCTTTGGTATAATAAAGCACTGTCGGATAGCGGGAGAGTTGTATCAAGCAGACGCGTTGATTTCGCTCTTATCTCACCTATGGGCCAAACGGAAAGTGAAATGTCGGAGGCGCAGAGTGTGGCTACGGACATAATGGGAAGAAAGTTGAAGAAGCCTCCAGCATGTGTCCAGTGCAGAACAAGAAAGATTGGATGCGACAGAAAACATCCAATCTGCGGACACTGCGAAAATGCAGGCAATAAAAAGTGCTTCTACCCTGATGTGCCGGGCATCTACGTTGCCAGCAGTGGGAACAAAAAAAAGGAAGATTCGGCGACGCCAGAAGTTCCAAGCAGCACCAAGGTTAGCAGCACCAAGGTTAGCAGCACCAGGGTTAGCAGCACCAAGGTTAGCAGCACCAATGTTAGCAGCACCAATGTTAGAACTGTTCCTGTAGTTGTAGCGAAAGACCCGTTCAAAATCTCAGGTCTGTCAGCTAAGGTGGCTTCTGCTCCGGTCGTCAAACATTCCTCACCAAAACCTGTACAGATTTACGCACCTCGTGTCCATGTCAATCCACCTTTGATACAGAGGCCTGCGGAAATCGTAGCTCCTGTCCAAACCAGGAAGATCGTTCCGCAGTCTGGAGGCAGCGAAGGAAACAAATGGTATTTGATCAATGGACCGGTAATTGTGGACACTATAAGGGCATCGTATACCCAAGAAGAACTGTACAATAGAGAAATGATGTTTTTGAAACAAAGGTTGCTGGAGCTAGAAAAGATTACTCGTAAGAAAACTGGAATGAACTTGACTATCGAGCCAAATGATTTTAAATCGCAGAAACGTCAGCGTGAGGAAAATGTTGCTGCAAATAAAACTGTACCAGTCCAGCAGTTCAAGAGGCAAGATATCCCCATTCAAGCAAAACCGATTGAAGATACTCAGATCGATCCTGGATTTTTGGACTCTACCAGAATCATTAAATGGCAGAACTCCAGAAGTCCTTTTTTCACGTTATCCTCCGGGATTATTCTTAATAATAACATCATGTTTAACATTCCGCAATTAATTGCACACGACGATCATTTATCTCTGTTTGTTAACAAGATGCATGATGTGTTGGCCGATAAATTTCCTGACTTTTTGAAACAATCTCTATCTAACACAATAAGAAAAGAATACTCCACTGAAATAATATTTCCTGAAAAATCAATCTCCTTGGCAATCATCAGCTTGATTTCTTCTAAAGTTGATGTGTCAGCGCTATTCCCACAAATTCCAATAGACCATTTCGTCTCCTTCATCAACACAATATCACAGCACTTTCAGAATAGACCAATTCATTTCCCTCTGTCTGGATGCCTCGTGAAAACTCTGAACATCATCGGTTTACTTTGTCTGTATATGCTACTTGGTTATGAATCTCTATCCTCAACAGTTTTGATCAAATTTTCAACTCAAACAGAGATAGATATTTTTAGCCGTTTAAAAGACACAGCATCATCATTACAGAGTAGCCTTATAGCCATCGTTGACTATATCTTCATAAACATGAACCTTACCCGTGCAAACAAATTGCAAGTACTACCATTCATTTCAGCATACTCTAGCTATGAAACGATGTTAATGAAAGATAGTAGAGTCATCTTTCAAGATCTGGATATCCAATATGCACTAGATCTCGGTTTAAATCATGAAAAACTAGATGATGCGATGCTTATTTCGTGGAATATAATGGAAAGGAATTACTATTGGAGGAAACTTATTGCGGGGCAGTCTCCTCTGTTAATTCAGAATACTCGAAAACCAGATAATTCCTCTAATTTAACGTCAGCATTGACTCAAGAATGCTCTTTTTTCTCTCAGTTATGTAGTTACTTGAAGCACTTTCAAAGTACTAATGAGTTGACAACAACTCCCAAGATAAATGAGATCAAAAAAGGCGTTGATGAAGAATATATTTCGATAGATTATAGGCTTGTTTCGCCTGCCATTAAAAGAGTTGATAGTATCCTTCACCGTACCTTCACACTTTTTCACTTGTTGATAATGGCCAATCATAATCAAAATGTCAACAATATAAACTCCTTTAATGAAAACATTGAGCGAATACTTAACGAGTTACATGATTCTGTTGTATTTGTTTTCTCTGGCTTTGCCAACGAAAGAATTGCTGGGCTTGAATTCGTTTTCCAAAACAGATCATTACAACTCTTGAAAATAATCATATTCATAATCTTTTCTTTTCACCAACGTTGTTTGAACATCAACACACGCGGATTGGACACCACAAGACACTTCCTACTAGAATTATTAAGGAAAATGGAAATATTAGTCTCAGATTATTCTAAAAACTGCAAAAAACAAAACGACCATGTGGTTAACATCCAAGTTTTACTTTTGTTGATGTTAGAATATGTCAAATCAACAAGCATAAAATCACCTGGCCACTCGCCATTTCAAATGTTATCGGAAGCTTCCGTAAATAAAATCAATGACAAACTAGCCATGATGTCGGAATCATTAATCAAGAAAGACTTTTTCCAAAAACGCTACGTTCCTAATCCTTTGGTATCCTCTACATTCGGAATAAACTCATCAAACGTAGCTGCAGTATATTCTACACTTTTTACTTAGCATAGGGACTATATAGACATCACTAAATCATGTATCAATATCACCTTTATTTGTTGATTCTTTCAACTTTCCACTAACCAATCATCTTTTATTTTCTAAGATACTGCTGAAAAATTCAAGACGTTGACTAGACACAACATAAACTGAATATGCGGAAGATTGAAACTTTTTATCAAAAGGAATCGTTGAACCCCAAAGAGCTAAACGTAGCGTTACACACTGGTTTCTATATTTGCCAATTATGAGTCTACGTACATCGTCGAGATTGTTTTCATCTTGTCTAACATTGCGTACTTCGATAACCAGTTTTTCTCAGAGAAAACAAGGTACTGGAGCAGGACCATTTGTTGAACTGCCAGATCTACAACCGCTGCATGACTCGATTCTACTAAGAATTCCTAGCTCTAGTTCGATTACTGGTAAATTAGATAACATAACGGTAGTCAATTCGTCCAATGAGCTGAAAGATGTTGATATGACAAAGCTATTTTCGGTTGAGAAGGCGAGTACAACGAATTTTGTTACATTATCAACAGGTGATGAACCTGTGAATTTGATCTGTTCGGCATCCACCAGACTCAGTAATGTGACCGTGATCAATTTGGATGATTATGAAAAGGGGTGGACTCTCGTTGATCCAATTTCTAACGTATTCTGCTATTCTGGCGATGTTTTGTTACAGGGGAATCGCATTACTGGTAGAGGTGTATTCGCAGTGGCTGGACAAGGGCCAAGTTGGCAAATCAAACTTGAATCCAATGAAGATCTACTGATTCCCTCGAAATCTATTCTAGGGTATAGTTCTACAATATCTACCAACTGGGAAACTCGTAGTAGGTTTATTTCATATAGCATGCCTTCTTGGTTATCCATGCCTAAGGAAGTTATAAAATGGTTAGATACCAACGTAACTCCACATTACAATAATCTTAGGCTGATTTACAATAAAGTGTTCAGGAAAGATAAAATAATGGCTAGAGTAAAGGGACCAGGACTGGTCATTCTTCAAAACCAAAACTCCAATCGTTCCAAAAACGTGCTATATACAGATGCTGAGTTATTGAAGGCACTCGAACAATGATTGAATTTTAATAATAGTCTATACAAATTTAACGTTCTAAAACTTTTCACGTACGTACGAAGCTCGTGTTGACCTTCCATCCATCATATCTATCGTCTATTCATTTATACAAAACCACCAATTGAAAATCCAACGAATGCACCTAAGTAAGCACCAACCACAAGAGGTATTGGCCAAGCTTGCCAGTCCCTGTCCCAATCTAATGGGATCACAATGCAGCTAATCCAGCACCCAATGGCAACTGCGATGAAGTACTTCTTGAAATACCCAACTTTGAAGTTGCAGTTGAAAACATCATAAACTGCAGGATAAGTAAGGAAGCAACAATGCAACGATAGGAGCCAAGTTTCTTTTAGCAATTCAATGAAGGGAGCCCCAAAAAGAACAATCAAAGTCATACAAGGAATTGTTAATAATAGGCACGCACCGATTGCGATTACCACCAATGTCCAATTGACTCTTAGTCTTTTATTTCCATATATCGTGTTCTTGTTGAAACGAAGAACTAAATACAAAATCTGTGAGGGGATCAAGAGATATAGAAGTATAGACACGTTGTAGTCTGACATATAAATAAACCAGTAGAGCAGGAATATTAAATGAAAGGGTACAACATGTACTGTCTTTCTAACGTATACTGGCGGATTTTCATCGTCACGGTGTCCAGCTTTATGATGCCTCTTATTTGCATTCGTTAAATTTTGATCGTCAGAGAATGAAACACTTTTCTTCACAGGTTTATTCCTTTTTGTAGGCATATTAATTCTGCTTAAACGACGCCCGACACTTGGTGATGAGTGTCTTCTTACGTAAGATATCGTTTGAGTTCTATCTCAATTTTACTTTGTACTGATCAATCATAATTTGAAATTAAGTTTTGGAAATGAAAAATGACAATGCTAAACACTACGTCAATTATATACTCTGCAAAACAGATAAAACCTGAAAAGATATGAAGATAATATATGTGAAGCGAGGTCACTGTTTATCATTTTTGGTGTTAAGAGATCTTAGTGAAAATTCTGTGTCTATCAGATCATGCCATAACTCAATGCTAGCATGCCTTCCAACTTTGTTCTCGATGCTGTTTCTTTTGTTAATTGGAAGTTGGATGAACTTTTTCAAGATTTGAAAGTCTAGTGTTGGTCTCAAGGCATGGCCTTTATCGTAGTATTCATTATCTAGCCTCTCCATTCTATGGTTTAGACCAGCAAGCGGTATTTCTTTCTCAGTCAGTTGTTGCTGAACAAGATATAATCTTCTATAACTCGTTTCATTCAACGGAATCATTCTGAATACTGACCCATCAGTTTGACAGCCAATAGCAATGAAGTTAGATTGCTTTGAACCAAACTCGTTGTTTTTGTTGACCAGTTTTAAGCAAGTGTTCGATGAAAACATGTTGAAGGTGTTACAATGAACCAAACGTTGCCCGGACAAAGAGTTTGGTTCATCAGGAGCATACCTGAGAACGTGCAACAAGTTCTGTCTGTCTGTGACGATGAAATTAACATTACCATTATTCACAATGAATTCAAGATTGGTAACTTGGAACTTGGAAGTGCTTTTTCCTAAAACTATCATTCTATATGGTTCCGCGTCGAAACCAACAAAAGTAAAGCCCTGCATTGCATCACCAATCACCATCAAATTGGAAAAACTTTTGGCATCAGAAATAAAGACAGGCATATCCAAGAAGGCCACAGGAACTGCTGAGTTGTCCTCTTGCATATCTCTTACTAAAGCTTTTGCGCTTTGACCAATCATAAACCTGCCGCTAATCTCACAAACTGTTGTCACAGAACCTCTCACTTCTTCCTCAAAAATTTGTTTGAATTTATAGTTGCTGTCTGGTTTTCCGGGTTCCGCTACAACTTCCGTAATGTCTAAAACTAGAAGGGAGCCAGTACTAGGTTGATCTTCATCTTTCACATATGAACTTCCAATGACAACGAATTCTCTTTTTCTTCTTGTTTTCGAATTCAACTGAATTAGCATAGTTTTGATGTCATTTACTAAGGAATTTTCAGCAAAATCAACTCGATCGATAATATTCCAAGTATGAGGGTTGATTAATAGAGCACCAGACTTGAACCCTGTTGCGTTCGGTTTTGACTCGTCATAACCAACAAGCTTTTCTCCGTCTTCACTGAAAGCTTTGTACTGAATTTCCTTCGTGTATGATGCAATGTACATCCCTGTACGCTCGTGATACGAGAGATTGCCCAATGTTTCAAATTGCTCTACAACATCCTCAACAATAATTTTCCGCAGTACTAATTTATTCCCATAATAACAGTCAGAATCTAATGATATGACCCTAGCATTTTTCAAGTTATCCACGCACATGACTGAATTCTTTCCCCATCTCACCATTGTGACAATAGGAATGTTGGTCATCTGATAAAATCTGCATAAGGAGTTATCCTCCTTTATGATCAAATAGGAAACCTGTCCAGTAATGAAAATTACAGAATATCCTTGGTAATTAGTGAAGTAATGAGCTACCCTTTCGATGGAGTTAACGCCCTGAGGATATGCATTGTTAGGTGCACCAGTGATCAAAGAATCTGATCGACTTTTGAAAAATTTGCCCATATTTTTCATTGACTTTTTATATTGGTATATTTCACCCCCAAAAGTCAAAACTGTCAAGAACTCTTCCTTCTTATGGTGCCCTAGCTTGTTCAAAATTATTTGCTTGATAGAAGGATCTGGATTCATTTCTTCTGGAATTTGGTATATGCTAATATATAGCATATCCTCGAGCTGATCCACACCGTTCAATTGGAAAATTCTGTCATTATGTTTTTCAGTAAAGAATATCACTTGATTATCACCTGTGACAAAAGTAAAAAGCATTTGTTCTTGAGAGGTCTGTTCTAATCCGTGTATAAATTTATTGCAAATATTACTTCTAAAAATCGACCCTGAAGTAATAATAATCTCGTTCAAAACTTCAGGAAGCTTGAATTTAACAAGTTTTTTCTTATTCTTAGGATCCAGTTGGTAGATTTTAATGTTACCTCGAGCGTCAGTGAAAAGAATGAATGGATCTACTATGCTCGCATGAACAATTTCTACATCAGTTGTTAATCTGGCCAGTCTTTTAAAGTTGGAGTCAAAAATATAAAGACCACCTGTCGTGACTTGTAATATTCTTCTATCGTCATCCATTGTTTCCATATCTATAGTTTTGCTATTTTTTCTAAAGTCTGGAGATCTAAATGGTTCGAAGTTCTTATCAATTTGATAAACATCGCTCTTTTTTCTATCTGCATCTGTAGTGACCAAGTATTTATCTTTGCCCTTGATTTTTAGATTCCAAACACGTGTGGCACTAGTGAATTTAAGAGCTTGCTCTACATGTGGTTGTACAGTGGAATGAATGGTTGTTAAATGAGACCCCTTACCTATACCTGATGTGGCTACTATTGACAGTTCATCTTGATTAGGATTTGATAACCTTTGAATAGTAGTTTCTACAGAAGCAACTTTACCAATTGTTAGTGATGTCAAGGGCCCAATGTTGAATAGTGAATCCAGCAACGATATATCGAAAGGTTCTTGTGTCTCTACCATTCTTGAATGTGAATTGTTTTGAGAATCACCGTAAAGGTCAATATACTCATCATCATCGTCAATCATTTCCACCATTTGTTTCTTTGCTTCAAAGGCAGTCTTCAGATTTTTCAGTTGCAAAAACATGGCATCTCCTGATTGGAAACCGATTAAAACTTTTCCTTTCTCGAATGATATGTCGCCACAAATACAAAGTGCGAGTTTATTATTTCTAAAGATTTCATTGACTATTGGAATTTGAATACAATCAAACTTTGTGAGTAGTCTTCCTTCGGATTCATTTATTACATTATACATGGTACAGTTTTCATCCATTAATAGTAATATGTCTTGATTATTAATGTTTTTGTGCAGATAGATTGAATTCTTGGGGAAGAATACATTCATTTCAGAATTGTCTACTGTTCTAGTGTTAATATTAGCAGTTGCAAAACAGTTCAATCTTATATGAGATTGTAAAGCACCAGAGTTATTCACGTACAACAATTCGTTTACGCCAGCCAGAACACAGCCTTTTTTCAGCGGAATGATAGAATGCAAATCATTCGGTAACGATTTTAATTGCGAAATCAAAGTCGTCTTTTCGTCTTCTATATCTAGACTTAATATCATATATCTCATCGTATTGTTAAGCAGCTTCTCGTTACCACACCAAGCTAGTACCGGTTGGAACAATATTCCTAGTGTAGGTTTATTGAAGTTTTCTAGCCATTTTATATCATAAATATGTTTTAAAGTTTTATGAAGATTCGAAACAGGCATTATAACACTATCGCTTGTTATATTTTGATCAAGTTTCAATCTTTTGGTCTTTTGTTCGTTGTTATTTTCTTCTTCTTCGATCTCTGCATCATCGGATAATCGTTTTAATGGAAGGATGGCCAATACATCGTTGTTGTGAATTAAAATACACCTAAATAAAGGGTCGACGGCCATTACCGATTCTGTGTCTAACGTAGAAAGGCTCAGATTGACGAACTTGTCGTGGTAGTAATGTAAACTAATGGTTTCAAGGGACTCATTTATCTCATCGAATCTAACCAAAGACACCTTGGACTTTTTACTGAGTATCACCAAAATCTTTAAAGAGGACCCAATTTGCGGAACAAGCTGCATATCAATAATTTTGCCAGCTAGTTTCCATTCATACGCCAATATAAGCTTGTTTGCTCTCGAGACCCTGAACACCGATAGGATATTCGTTCTGGCCACGATATACTCTTCTGTATCGAAGCATGTAAACGAACCGTTCAGACATTTGTTGACCACTGTTGGTTCCAAAATTTCATCGAAAACATTCATAACAGTGATTTACAGTACTTGAGTTTAAACAACTCAATTGCTACACAAACGTTCGCTTAGTTCTCTTTTGGTTTCGAGTAGAATGCTTTCAATTTACTGCTACTCATTTGAATATTATACTTCAATTTCAGTTTCGAAATTTTGTATGGAAAAAAAAAGTATAATTGAAGTTTCAGTCATTTCCATATGTGAAAGATAGATAAATATCAATACAGAGGCCAAAGAGACGTGGATAGGATGAAACAATTCACGATTGTCATCAAATTGGGATCCTCATCCCTAGTGGATGAAACAACCAAAGAACCAAAACTTTCTATAATGTCTTTAATTGTGGAGACTGTTGTAAAGCTTCGTAGAAGAGGGCATCGGGTGATAATAGTATCGAGTGGTGGTATAGCGGTTGGTTTAAAGACTTTAGGACTGCAAAAGAGACCCAAAAAGCTCTCCAAAGTCCAAGCGATAGCTGCTGTTGGTCAAGGCCGCTTAATAGGAAGGTGGGACTCTCTTTTTGCTGAATTCGATCAAAGAATTGCTCAGATTTTGATCACAAGAAATGACATTGTTGATTGGACTCAATACAAAAACGCACAGAATACGATATCTGAGTTGTTAAACATGGGTGTTGTTCCAATTGTAAATGAAAATGACACTTTGTCGGTGAGTGAGATCAAATTTGGGGATAATGATACTTTATCTGCCATCACAGCTGCTCTAACCGGTGCAGATTACTTGTTCCTGTTAACCGATGTGGACTGTTTGTATACTGATAATCCAAGAACGAATCCAGATGCTAAACCTATTTTAATAGTTCCAGATATTTCCTTAGGTTTGCCAGGTGTGAACACATCGAGCGGATCTGGATCCGATGTTGGAACAGGCGGGATGACAACAAAACTTATCGCTGCGGAATTAGCTACTAATGCAGGTGTTCATACGATTATCATGAAGAGTGATACTCCTCAAAATATTTCAAAAGTTGTTACATATATGCAGGAAGTTGAGGACGACACTGATCAGCTTGCGAAAGACATAGCAGAATTGCAAATTTCAGAAATGAAAACTCTTGTAGACAAAAACGTTCCGTTGCATACAAGATTCATTGCAAATAGCGATCAACATCATCTGAAGAACAGAGAATTCTGGATGCTTCATGGTCTTGTCAGCCAAGGTGCAATTGTGATTGACGAAGGTGCTTATAAAGCTCTCACGAGAAAGAACAAAGCAGGATTATTACCTGCAGGTGTGATAGAAGTTGAAGGAAACTTCCATGAACATGAGTGTATAGATCTGAAAGTCGGCACTAGAGACTCTAAAGGAAACCTTGATAAATCGCAACCATTGAAGGTTGTTGGAAGAGCTCGTTGTAATTATACCAGCACCGAATTATCGAAGATCAAAGGATTGCAAAGTGACCGAATTGAAGCAGTGTTAGGGTACGCTGATAGTGAGTACGTTGCACACAGAGAAAATTTGGCCTTCCCTCTGCACTGATATGTATGTATGATATTATATGATAGATGACCCTTATAAACTCATATACATGATACTTTTCAGCCTGTTCACATAAACACGACTAATTTACGCTGAGGTTTTATGAAAAAGCATTTCAAGTCTGGTGGTTTATCGAATATATTTGGCAAAGGAATTTCTAGCATCTTCTCTTTGAACAAACGCGTATTTTTGTTCTTAATAATAAGCTTGTTATCCTTTGGATCGTACTTGGTTTCATAATCTAGGCTGGAGTTGATTTCGGATGAAATTTCAATCTTCAGGTGGTAGTTTGTCGTGTCCCTGCATTTGCCCATTTTCAATTCGTAATTAAGAGCTTTTTGAATTAACTTGTCGCTTCTACTACTCCGATCAGTTATTGAAAGGTCTTCTATTTCTTGAATTAGCGGCTTCTTGGTCCCTGAGTTGTTGATCGGGAAAAGTGGCGGAAGGTTATCATCCGTAGCATCGTCAGTGTCCATAAGATCTCTTTTCATTTCCAAAATGCTTACTGGATTGTCATTTTCCTGATTGATCATTTTGTCAATGGTCTTGTTGAAATCTTCCTTCAGTTCCTGGCTTAAGATCTGTAGGGGTGGTATGCCTGCGCCTTTCTTTTTCAGTTTTGGGAAAGTGATCTCATCTCTTGACAGTTCGACCTCTTCTCGTAGTTCGCATGATTCCAAGCACCACTCTACCAGAATTTCACGTAGCTGCAGATCCTTCTGTATCCAAGTCACACTTTTTGAGTTAATACAGCAATCACAAACATAACATAAATTTCCCTTCTTATCGGTATCCTGTCTGATTGAGGATGTGATAATTGGAATCTCCCATTTATTATTCATAATTAGAGGGTACACGATACTAGGGTTGAAGTCTACTTCCGGTAATGGGACTTCCGCGTTGTGACAAATATTTATAAACGTTTTAGTTCCAGTCAATAGAGATGTTCTACCATGGTCTGTTACCTTGGTTTTTACGACAAAACAAGGTTCTGGTATAATGCTTATTACTTTGTTTGCTTCTTCACTAGTACGATCATTTATTGGTCGAAGTAGAAATGACATTGTAGCTATAGTTCGCGGGTATTGCAGTATAATTTAATATCTTGTCTATCTCATCTCTCGCTTTACACTTAAAGTAGTTGACTTAGTTTGTCGTTTTTCTATATTTTTGAGATTTCAAAATATCTAATACCGTTTTCTCATTGACAATACAGTGATAAGTCCATAAGTAAAATAATATACATCTACCCAATTAATAAACCCTTTATCATAAGCTTCGTGAAGTTTTCCGTATTCACCCCGATCTATTATAGATTCTGCTTGTCTTAGCTGATTTAGTTTGCATATTTGAATAACTTTACGCTACAGTCATTTAAGCTAGAAAGTGTGAACGGCTAAAATGAGCGAAAGGTCCAGCCTGCAAATTTCTAAGAAACAACGATATGATACAATCAACCAAGATAATGCTTATGAGAGTGATGGTTTATCTGTTTTATCTGAAGATGCTGTTATGAATAGATACCGAATTATGAGTCCAGACGCATACCATGAAGAAGACGATGAAGATGATTTTAATGAGGAGTTAATGGAGCTCACCTCGGTGTCCAAAGAAATGCAGTACATTCTAAGCAACTCACTTCTAATAACTCTTACATTCTTGATGGAGTATTCTTTGACTATAATATCACTATTTGTTGTTGGGCATGTCTGTACTACTAGCGACGCATTGGCTTCTGCGTCGCTTGCCGTCATGACATATAATATCACGGGGTTGGCCTTCATTGAAGGAATGGCTACTTCATTGGATACCTTTTGCTCCCAAGCTTATGGTGCTCATAAGTATACTAAGGTAGGTCTATATGCCTTCCGTTGTGCTTCAATGATCATGATAGGTATATTGCCAGTCGTCGTATCATGGTGGTTTAGCTCATATTGGCTGAAATACCTCATACCTGAGTATGAAATTTTGCCTCAGGTGCAGCTATTTTTAAGAATAATATCACTCGGCTTGCCTGGATTAATTCTATTCGAGACTGGTAAAAGATTTCTGCAAGCGCAAGGGCATTTTCAGGCTGGAACATATGCGTTATCAATGACGGTCCCGATAAATATATGTTTGGTCCTATATTTTACCAAAACTTTTGGATTCATCGGAGCTCCTATTGGTATTGTATTTTCTCAATGGTTTATGGCATTCTTTCTATTCTTTTATTGTAAATACTGGAAACCTGAAACATTAGTTTGTTGGTATCCTGTTTTTGAGTCGTGGTTTCATTTCAAGAGATTATTTGCCAGGTGGAAACCTATGTGGAAGTTGGCCTTTCCTAGTCTGTTAATGATTGAAGCAGAATACTTGTCATTTGAGGTACTGACTATTATGTCAACTCATTTTGGTGTCAAGGCCATTGCTGCCCAGTCAGTTATTTCCAATATTGGCTCTTTAATTTATCAGATACCATTTGCAATGGGCTGTGTAGTTTCTACAAGAGTTGCAAATTACATAGGTATGGAACTGATAGAAAATGCTAAAAGAAGTATTAAAACAGCATATATGATCTCAGGGTCTGTTGGTATCGGAAATTGCTTAATTATTCTATTGGCAAAAAAACCTTTGACTCATATGTTCACAGATGATCCTGAAGTTGTTGATCTTGCAAGTCGTGTAGCACCTGTTTTGGCTATCAACCAACTATATGACTCTATAACTACATTTAGTGCCGCAATTCTTCGAGGACAAGGTAGACAAGGTGTGGGGAGTCTGTTAAATATTATTGCATACTACTTTATTGCATTACCTTTAAGTGGATGGTTTGCTTTTGGTAGATTACATCTGGGCTTGCAAGGTCTATGGTATGGGTGTGGTATTGGGATTTTATTATTAGCTATTGCATTGACTATATGTGTAACTAACTCAAACTGGGAAGAAGTATTGATGGACTTTCAGGAAAGAGAAGCTGATGAGTATGAGGTTGACTTGGATAGTATGATCAGTAATGTTAGCAATAACAGCGCGGCTTACTTCTGATGTGCACTCAATGGATTTCTATAGAACTTTTAATAATATTAACTTTATTTAACCAAAAATTTGGATATCATCGTTCTTAATAGCTTGCTGTTCTTCAGGATCATTCTCATCTCCAGAACTTTCGGCACTATCATTTTCATTGAAATTAACTTTTTGGCCTAATAGACCTGCAAAAAACTCATCAATTTGTTCATCTGACCATCTGAAGCCATTGTTAACCGGAGCTTCGTAATTTGCAATAGGTTCTTGAACGGAGAAATTTAGCTTACGACCTTTGGAAGCTTTCGTGTCTACGTTTTTCTTTAATTTGTTTTGTGAGCGGGATGTGATGGCGATTGTCACGCCGCTGCCTTGTTGTTGGGAGTTTGAAATCTTTTTTTCAACTAGATCATTCAATAGTACCCTGTAGAAATCTTCATCGTCAAAAATATATGGATTTTCCATTAAATCTACAGCGTTATTGTCTTTCCTTCTTGGATCGTAGTTTTTCGGAATATCCAAGCCCTCGTCATCCTCGGAGCCTTCTTCCCCTTCATGCGGTTGTAATTGAGAAAGCAATCCATTCTCAAGATCCTTGTCAAATAATAGTGGTTTGACGTTTGTTCTGTTGAGTTTTGTCCTCTTCAATAATCTTGGTAGATCTGAAAGTTGGTTTTCTACTTGAACATCAGCTGGCTGGTTGATTGCTTTGAATTTAGACGATTGTAGAGCAGACCTTCCGGAGGCGGCCGATATCTTAGTAGACCATTTATTTAACACGGCAGTTCTATATTGCTTCAAATCTGCATCCAACTTATGTGTTTCTTGACAGAGCTCTCTAAATGACCTCTTCTTGCTGAAGTCAATGTCTCTATCTTTGTCTTCGTTTTGGTTGATATTATCTCCCAGTTGAAACTTGTGTCTAACTTTGAGGCATTGTGCAACAACTTTTTCCAGTACTTTCACAGTACTGCTTAAAAGCTTGGCATTTTTCTCATCACAGAGTTGTTTCCACGATGATTCTGTGAGAGGCAATTTATTTGAAGCATTGAGGGCCTTCTGCAACTTGATTCTTGAGTCCAGGATATTGTCAAAGAACTTGTTTTGCTCTAAAATGGCAAATCCTTTAGAGGCATCCTTTTGAGTAGACTGAGAAAGTCTGGTGACAATCTCTTTGTTCTGGTTTTGAACTAAATTTGCCAATCTATTTCTTTTCTCCTCTGTCTCTTCGTCGTCTTCCTCGTCTTCCTCGGAATCGTCTTCTTCGGAATCTGAATCGTTGTCTTCCTCCTCATCTTCTTCCCCAGTTGATTCTACTTCTGACTCTTCTACTGGTGAGTTTGCGTCCCTTTCGAGCCCATCTTCCGATTCGCTCTCACCCTCAAGAGGTTCATCCAAGTCTTGCTCGAACAGAGCTGCTCTCGAACTTTTACTGCCGGTGTATCTCTTGTCCTTCACCGATATTCCCCGATCAACCGCCTCTCTGAGTTTAGATTTTTCCATAGAAACATAGTGTTCCTTCTCTAGCTGCTCGTCACTGTCGGATCCTGAATCTGAGCCCGATTCCTGGTGACGGAAAACTGCATCCTCATTCTCTATGTCGAAGTCCTCCAACTTCGGTTTGTTAGCGATTTCTGCTATCTGGTCAGCTAAGCTCTTTCCCATACTTTTAAATTAATCTACCGATACTGGCGCAATAGCAATGATGATAATTGCAGTTTCGATCGTCTAACAAAAAAGCTTTACGGTGACTATTGTATACTTCCCTCTTGTACACCAATGTCTTTCATTAGCTCATCGCTTAAAGATCTTTTTTTTTCAGGCAGATAAAAAGAAAAGGTTTGGAGCACGTGATACAACTTCAAAACTGCGTAAGCTGGAAAACCTCTTTCGTCTCAAATAAGGAATCATCAACCAACAGCCGCCACCGTTGAAAGTGAATGGAGCCTTTTGATACACGTGAGCAAAGAGGTAGCACGTGATCATGCCCTCCAGGGGCTGCGTTCTTTGGGTGGTATGATATACTTAAGAGACCTCGTAGATGCTGTAGCCCCACTCATACCTCTACTGCTACTCCTGCTCCTGCTCCTGCTCAGATGAGGTGTTTTGTTTTGTACTTTCAGTCATGTGACCAGAAGCTCCAGTGCATGTTTGATCACATGACTACCAGCCAATGAAATTTCAGAATCGTGTTCTACGATGATAATTTTTTCAGATTGAGGAATGAAAAAAAAAATACAAATTGAATGTTACACCTTGACAAGTGCGGATAATGCATGATTAGCGAATTAAGATCGCTGTTATTGATTGATCTGATTTGAACTACCCTGTTGTAAGTCAAACCATCCCACACAAACCATTGATAATGTTCTCCAGAGTGTTTGTTCGTTCTATGGCTGCCTCTGCCAAGGCAGGTGTTAAGCCACCAGTGCAATTATTCGGCCTAGAAGGTACTTATGCCACCGCTTTGTTCTCAGCTGCTTCCAAGAACACTTCTATCGAAGCTGCTGCCTCTTCATTGAGCTCCTTGCAAGAGACCATGGCTGCTGACAAGAAATTGGGTGCTATTTTGGAAAACCCAGCTCTATCTGCCCAAGACAGAGGGATTGTTGTTTCAACTTTAACAGAAAAGATCAACTTGGATGAATCCGTACAAAACTTGTTGAAGGTGTTGTCTGAGAACAACAGATTAGGATTGTTGCCAGCTGTTTCAGCACAATTTTCCAAGTTGACCGACGCGTACAACGGGTTGGTTCAAGCCACTGTCACGACCGCACAACCATTAGATCCTAAGCTATTCAAGAGAGTGGAAAAGGCTTTAGCTACTTCCGTTCTAGTCGGCAAGGGCAAAACCTTGAAGTTGGAAAATGTTGTCAAGCCAGAGATCCAAGGTGGTTTGATCGTCGAAGTTTCCGACAGAACAGCCGACTTGTCTGTCGCTAACAAGATCAACAAGTTGAACCAAGTTTTGAAGGAAGCCATCTAAATATGAAATTGATGATCAGCACATGTGATAAATGCAACTTCTGAACCATTTTAATTTTTGATATACCAAGCGATAACAACATAACATGATATACATTTGTTTTCAAAAGGGACAATTGGTTAAAATGACGGGCAACATCTGTTCATGTTGCCACTCGCTTTAATTTCTTTAGGTTGTAACTTTCTTCCTCACGAATTCATGATGACTTGATGTCCATTAAAAAACATTCTTGGTGCTTCATGCAATATATATACAATCGTTAATGTCGATATAACGAAAATATTTCCTCTATTATTGAAACTCCTTTTTAAAAAATGTATGTATTGAAGTAAAACAGAAAAATATAAAATAAAGATTTAACGTTACAATATGTCACAACGACTGTTCCCTCGATTTTGGGCTTTACTGATTCTATATATCAAATTAAAGAATCACTTGGCCCTAAAAAAGCCTTTAAATTGTAGCCACAAACCGCCTGTCATTATAGCCCAAGGGAACAAAAACATTAGATGTGTTGAGGAAAGTGAACGACGAATAGCTTTAATACTAACCTGATTTAAACTAACTAATAAAAACTGATAATGATATGATAAAAACAATTCGACGTGCTGGACACAACGTTTAGGACATCTTTTTTTTTAGTTCTTTTAATCTTTCCTCATGCTCCTCTTTCCTCTTGCCCAAGAATTCTTTGTACTTGTCGATAGTGACACGCCTTTGTTTTTTTTCGTATTCTTCGAATCCATGGTACTTTGTATTGCAGAAGGTGTCCCATATTGTAAAGAAGGGCTGGGAGAAATTGGTTTTGATACCGAAGGATTGATGGTGAATGTCATGGTACACTGCATTGTTTGGGAATAACCATTGGAATGGATCCCAAGGTAATGCATAACCACAGTGATCATCAACTGTTTTCAAAGTAGCAAATGAATAAAGAACCACCTGTTCGGTATGTGATAGCTGAGTAACGATAGCAGCAATACCCGTTCCTAAAGTATCTAGAAAGAAACCTTCGACTGGAGAGTTGTACAAAGCACCGTATGCATAAGGAACGTATAGTCTGTGATGACGTGAATGGAACTTCCTGTATAATGTCTTGTTCAAGTGCATCGTCCTGTGTAACCAATACTGCCATGAATCAACGATACAAAACCCTATAAATATTCTGATCATCGACCAGCCATAACAATACATGAACTTGATCAGTATCGATGGAATGAACGATGGAACACTTTGTCTCCACTGCCATAGCTCGTAGTGCTCGAACCCAGAGGTCGGCACAGGGTCAAATTGTAACATGAATAGTCCAGTAACCGACTGTATGATGTGTTGAAACAAAACTTCCCGTAGTACTTCTAATCTTGAGGCCTTGTTCCGCTGCTGTACCTCTTCGCTTGGATGAATTCGGTACTTCTCAAAAAGCTTGTACATGTCCACAATATGGAAGAACATTGAGTATACCCAATATAATATAACTGGCGAAACTAGTGCGAGTTTTCCGTCTGATATCCAAGGAAAAATATCCTTCTTCTTCACTTCAAAACGAATCGGAGCGACCTTTGAACTCATAAACGAGGTGTCCAAACACTCCCGAACCCAACGGTTCACCGGTTCTGCTGCTCTCTGAATACGAATATCCATCTTTCCGTGACTCCTTAACTTTAGTATGCAACTCCAACAATCTTTCTATCCCAGACCGAAGTATGATGAAGTAAAACAACTTCTACCTTGCCAAACGCTTCCTTTTAGTACTCCTGCTTTCTTCATGAATCAATTGGATGATGATTTTATTTTTGGTTTAATGTGTTCAGTTTCATTTCTTTTTAGGGTCACGTGAACAATCAGTGGTTTTCTCTAGAATAGTAAAGAGTGGTGGTCGGTGATAAGAGTATCTACGCAGCTGCGCCGGAACGAAAGTGAGACAACGTGACGCAGATGGCTCGCAGGTGATGGGCATAATTGACAGTCCGAGCAAGACGCGCTGGCCAATTTTTAGCCCGGCGAGAGATATCACGATTTCACTCGTCGTTTAACTCAAGCAAGTACATTGAGGAAGTTTGAGTTAGTTGGTCATTTGGACGGTTGTAGATTATATTTAAATTGGCTTCTGTATATACATGTGGTGTTCGTGATCACTTGGTGATAAGGGGTTCCTGTTTTCAAAATTTGTTCTATGAGAATTTAGCGCTGGTAGGTAGATTCGTTAAATTATAGAGAGATGTCCTTTGCGGAGTCCTCCTGCTGTCTCAATTTGGCAAATTCTGCCTTTGCCTTGTTACCAAGCTCTTTTAGAATCGCACTTTCTTCTCTTGCCAAGTTGCCCAGACGTTCCAAAAGCTGGTGGTTCAAGTTTGGCAATACTGGTGACCAATGCTTTTCCTTATCTCCCATTCTCCATTCATCCTCCCAATGGATGTTAATCGACGAGTCGACATCCTTGAACTTTAGAAGACACTCTCTTAGATCGGCGACGGCTTCTTGAGTATATGTAGGTCTGTACAACGAAGAGTACCAGGTGTGTCCAAATTCGTTCTTCTTTCTCATGCTCTTGGCCTCTTTTTTCAAAGTAACGTCACGCAGGTATCTCAATCTGCAGAGGTTTTGGTATAGCTTTACACTCTTTTCATAGTCAGGCAGATCCACGACGGCCATGCATTTCCAAATATCACGCCTGGTACTAGGCTTTTTATTCTCCCAGTTAGGACTCTGAAAGTTCTTCTCGATCTGCTTCCAAGTGAAGACCGGGAACTGAGAATATAGTACTTGTCCTGATTCCAAGTTTCTAAAGATGAAGACTTGAGGAGCGTAGCCAGCTTTCTGCAACCATGCAGCTGGACGGAATTTGGTAACTGCGAGATTCTTGCTCATCCTTGGATACTTCAATTCAATTAATGTGATCGGAAACCAAACACAACCTGTCTTTTTTGTAACTTCTCTTCCAAGTGTGCTATCACAAATCTTAAGTTCATCAATGCATATCTAGTAATTGTATATTTCATTCAAAAATTTTCATCCCAATAAGTTACCCGAATATAGAAAAGAGATATTACTATTCTCTGGGAGATGACTTAAAGGTTGATTGGATGTGTATGCAAGACTAGGACCAAGGTTTCATCAAATCAACCTTTTAATGTTGGAACTAAACTATCGGACAGTTCCTACATCTCGAACTGACACCCTTGCTAGAGTTTTGGACTGCGGAAGTGATAATCATGGGTCTTTATATGGGATCTATGAACCTAACCTGAAAGTTGATGAACAATGCTTGAATCTTGAACCCTATTATAAGTGCGATCAATGCAAAAGCTCTATAAACGTACATTCTGCATCTGGGACTCGCTTTGAAATGCATGGCGGGTGGTTTTGCTCGTTCTGCAACCACTATAACCAAGTCGGAGAAGTTCCAAAAGCTGACTCATTCCTGGTTGATGCAGGATATGCTTCCGGGCAACCACGTACAGTGGTAATAATCGATATCAATACAACCTTTCCTGAAGATTTAGAGGTTTTAAAGGAGATTGACTATTGTGAACTCGGATCTTTATGCTTGATCACTATTCAAGACGGTTCCGTTATTGTAAGAGGTGGTAAAGAGAATACTATAGTAAAAGCTGATTCAAATAAAGTAAATAATCATTTGAAGAAGTTTGACAGTCTATGGTTCGTCAATACATTCCGTTTGATGCAAGACAATATCTGGATCAATAGCGAGCAGTTCCAGCATGCTGTAAAATCGTTGAATATCTCAGTTAGTCCTTCTAAGAAGCGATGTGGCCGGCATACAGCGCTGGCCTTTTTTGTAGCATCGTGCTTGTCGCCCAGGCAAGTGATTGCATTTATCATGGGCCCAAGCACTATGGCTCCAGGCAAAGTGATCTCCATCGATCGTAAGAATCATATTCGACAACATCGGAATATTGAGGAAGGCAAAGACATGAAGTACTGGAAAGATTCTAAAACCTTTTATCTAAACTTATCCAAATATTCAAATTTTGTGAATATAACCATGTTCATATCTTCGTTAGATCAAGTCGGAGTATGGGAAATGCTCCCATGCCTAAAAGAAGTCATTCAATATGAATCATTTGCAGACTTTAACTTTCGAAATGATTGGGAAACGTTCGTTAGGACTCGAGCTTCTTACAATATTCTTGACATTGATGTTTTCACTTCAAATAAGCTTCTATTAAATGGGATCATTGGACCGGTTAAAGCAATAAATTCTAATCAAAGAAATGTTTCGGATACCTTACAGGGTGAGGGGGGGTCGACAACTTTCCGATATAGAGGTCCTTTGACCAGTCGTCCGTCGTTACTTGTATCCTTCTCTGTGGATACGTCGCGAACAATAGCACAAGCCGAAGAAGAGATGCCGGAGCACTTTGTTATTCAGCTTGAAACAAAGTTCGAGTATAAAGGAAAGATGTACGTGCACATAGAAACAAAATTGATCTCGACGACCAATTCAGCCAATGCAGTCTCGTTATCGCAAAATTACAATTGGGAAATTATGGCAGCTTCGATATTGAAAAGAATTGCTTACAACTCCATGTTTCGAAACAAATATTACGATATTGAATTGAAAAGGTGGGCCATCGAAATTATAAGGCTCATCAAAGGGTTGCAGTCGATTATGGTGCCCAACTTAGAACCTTTCCAAGAATTTAGCTATTTCTTGCAGCGTTCTTCCCTTCTCAATAAAAGGAATACTTCCCCAGATGAATGGATTATGTTCCACAGATTGATCTTGACTTGTAAAGTCAGTCATGCATTTCTTTGCATAAAACCACATATCTACTTAACTGATGGATTTCTACCAACAAAATCCGATATTGTAAGGTACTGTGACCCTATGCTTGTCGACGGAGGTGATTTTCTGTTATTGAGGTATTCTCCAACTAATGATTTGAACCTTAAAGAACTGAGAAACATGGCGCAGAGCATATACAATGGTTCAAACAGATTCCCAAAGCCTATTTATAGGGAAGCGATGCATGGTTCTAGTCAAGACAGGTTCTTGCTATCTCGATTAGCGTTGGTAAATGAACACTCCCTGCCTACATCTGATATGACACTTGATAAATATATGAACAATTTTGTAAATAAAGCTTAATTCTTTTGTACAGTAGGTGAAACTAAACTACAGAAAAGATGTATATGTTATTATAGAAATGTCCAAACAGATATGCCTTTCTGTGGGTTTGTGTAATGTTCCAGGTTTGTTTGTGTTTTAGTATTTTAGCGTTGTTATATTGTGTTCTTCTTTTTTTCACATTAAATATGTCAGATAGTAAATCTTACCACTCTTCTTACAACTGTCATCATTCGAAGTTAAACTAAGCAAGCGACGCAATAGGCGGCTCAACAAGCTAATTGATGAATAAGTTCTCCAGCAAGAGTCACATATATTACATTCCGGTTGGTCTCACGCAGGTGCAAAAGGATTTATTGGAAATTCTGATATCTATACATGCGGAATCATTTGTTTCCTGCGTAGACAAAGGACTTCTGCCAAGATTGAAGAATTTTGAAGCCTCCGATATTAAAAGAGACCTCAGTATGACAGCATTGACTGATGTTCAACTTACTGAGTGGTTTTTCGAAAATATCCGAGCGGTTTCCAATCACCCATGTTTATTGGTAGAACATTATATGCCCAGACAGTTTTTATTGATGGAGCCAAGTGAAAAATTGGTTTCAACCAGCGATAAGTTCGATAAATTAAATCTAATAGTTAATCTTCTATTGAATCGTAAAGATAAAAGCAGATCACTCCAAATCGCTATTGTTTCTCACTCTGTTAAAGAACTGGATTTGATCGAGGGTGTTATGTTGGGTAAAGTTGCCAAATTGAAGAGGTTATCTGGTACCTCATTATTCGATGAAAAACACGAATATGATGAGATTAATGCTGGCTCCTCTGCTTCTAATGCAGATAACGCATCTACTTCTGCTGTTGGATCAAATGAGACCGGCTCGAAGAGCAAAGATGAGTATAACTATACAAAATCTAAGAGAAGGACAAAGTCCGTTGATTTAGATTGGTTATTCTTGGCTACCACAACTCATTTGACGCACTCAAAAGACTTACTCTCCAAATATAATTTGGATATAATCATTAGTTTTGATCCTTTGCTGGACGAATCTCTACATTCGATATACGACATTAGAAATAATGGTAAAAAGATACCTATACTGAAGTTGTTGGTACAGGATTCGCCGGATCATTATCTTCTATCACAAAAAGCTGCAAAACAGTCCGATGACCGGGACTTTTTGAACTCTCTCGCCCATTTCTTAAAACATCGCGCTGACAATAAAGATCTGATCACACTGCATCAGTATGAGAATATCATCGGATCTCTGATCAAAAATGACAACCCTGATGAGTTTATACCTAAAGTAGATATAGGAGAGAGGCTAGACGATGACTTGATTCCTTATTTGAATGAGCCCTTAGGTTTATTGCCTTTGAAATATGGTAATTTCAATCTAAATTTGCAACACGGTCCTTTTGATATCAAGCATTATCAGTTGATATTGAAGAACTTGACTGCAGAACGTTTGAAACAATGCCATGTGGAATATGACCGGACGGAAAAGAATGTCTTGGAGATAAGACGGAAAGAAACTCTAAGACTAAACGAATTTGACGGCTTGAAGGAGGAAATTGGTCAACTCTTCAAGAAGTTTAAAGCTAACGAAGCTAAACTGAATGATTCGCAGAAAAGAGTTGCACGGACGAAAAATGAGCTGGATGTCCTGGAAGAGCGTCTGAACGCTTTGAACGACAGAAAGAAAGAATTGTTGAGGCTGGTCGAACTGCCCGACATTTCTGCCGAGCTAGAGACACGGAATCAGCTCAAATCGATTTTAACCAAAGAACTGGAAGCTATAAGAACAGAGAACCAAAACAAAACTATCCAGAACGATGATCTGAGATCTGAATACCAACAGAAGTCCTCTGAGGCTGCTGCGGAGGCGTTGCGATTATCCAATCTGAAAAACGACCTTGAGCAACTAGACAAGAAGCTTAACGGCCCCTACACCCTCTGGAACACCAAGGCTCTACTGGAAAAAGAACAGCAACTTAAGTCTGAACTTCGCCAACTGGTCCACCAGTCTCAGTTCCTTATCCAGTACATGAACCGGGTGCAAGATCAATACAATATAGAAAACGAGCCTGCTAAGAAATCCTCTCCCTCAGGAAACAACTCCTCCAGATACACTACAAGAACTACAAGAGCTACATCGCCGACATACACATGAACCGAACTCTTTCTCAACTCTTAAAACAGACTTAGACTGTCTACCCAACCTAGTGTTGTGTGTTCAGATTGTAATATATATCTTCTCATCTACCTGAAATTACTGCCTAATTTTGATACATAATATGCGCAGGGGATAAATTCCTGTTCACAATTCCAATTTCACAAGATTGAACTACTATTTTTCTCTCTTTTGATCATTGAACTCTAATCTAGCCTCACTTGCTCATTTCACTCTCTGTACGTAATAAATTCGCGTCTCGTTTCTTGATGTTTTTGCTTCATGAAAATGATTCTCAAATAAATCAAAACAACAGATAAAAAAATAAGAGAAATAAAAAAAACAACACGAAGATATGAAAAACAAATAGAACACTCACTCCTTTCCCTAAGAATATTTAGAGTAGTTATTGCTGAAGACCACTAATCGCGCTCAAAATATATCCAAAAGATGGCCGCTAAAGTTGTTAAGACCACAAAAAAATCTACTGCCACTAAGCCTAGATCGAAGGCTGTTAAGTCTAGTGCTTTGCCAAAGTATAAAGGTATGTGGGAATTTGTTTTGATTAGTTTTGCAGTGATTGCAAGACGGGAAGCTATCATGCGAAGTTTCAGGAAATTATAGGAATGTATCCTTCGGATTCATCGCTTCTGATTGATTGTGATTAACGTGATGATTTGACAAAGGAGCAATGTACTAACTTTGTTTTACTCGCTGCATGCGATTGTGCGGATAATTTTTCTTTTGCACATTTGCCAAACCGCAGCAATTTTTTGAAAACAGAACTAATTACCGAAGCTATCGTCTCCTTGGCCGAACGTGGCGGCTCTTCCAGACAAGCTTTAAAGTCCTACATCAAGGAAAAGTATCCTGTCGGTGACAATTTTGATAGTCAATTCAATTTGGCTGTGAGAAGAGGATTGGACACTGAGTTTTTCTCACAACCAAAAGGCCCAGCAGGCTCAATCAAGTTGGTGAAGAAGCCAAAGTCTGAGGAAACTTCTAAACCTGTTGCAAAGAAGCCTGTCGAAAAGAAGCCTGAGGTGAAGAAGACGGTCTTGAAGAAGAAGGCACCAGTTTCAAAGACATCCAAGAAATCTGCGGGTAAAGTTACCAAGAAATCTACCACCAAGAAATCTACTCCTGCTAAGAAATCTAGTGCTAAGAAATCCAAGAAATAGTATGCCTAGTTACTAACTACATCTTACTGATTTCTTTAAAACATTCTAGTGTACCTTTTTGTCTTTATTAATCTCTGCTCTTAATGTTTCCCTGATTTCACCTAAATTTTTTTCCAATTTCAGTTCAATCAACTATCTTATGTGTTATTTAAATCAACTATACCTCTTCTTTTTCAACTACTACTCTTATTATCCTTCTCCCCTTCTATTCATCTCTTCTACCTTTAATATTGACTACTGTAACATTACTGGATTGTCTGTCCTAACTGTCTGAAACAGCCAAATCCTTTATCATTGAGTTTGTATACTGCCAAACGTTCCTTACCTGTACCTGCTTTAAAAACTTTCTGGAACACCCGCTTTTACTCCGTCTCTTGAGTCGTATTTCGAATCATTGTGAGATGCGTCTGCAGCCATATTTTAGGACTTGTCAATTACTTGCAAGGATATTACTCAGATACAAATGAAATTTCGAAACAACTTCACGGAACAACAGTATAAAAGAAAATCGACTACGTTGAAACCATGCTTACACTTGGAAGATTAATTATCTAGTTTTTCTTACCATATACAATTTTCTAAGTAATCTAACAGGGGTGTTTTGTCAGTATACTTCTAGCCGTTGCAGCTTTCGTTCTAAATTATGGTCGTCTTGTCTCAACTCTTCAGTGCGAAAAGCCTGACATTTAACTGTCGTTTTGTCATGTGACCTGGCGGTAGTGCGGGTAATGTTGGTTCTTGCCTGATGAGTTGAACTGCATAAAAAAGAAACTAGGAAAATATTATGATAATGTGATAATGATGAGATGAGATGAGCTTTTGGTAGCAGAGTCCACAAGTACGAATACGTTCGACAGACCTACCGTGTCATTGATGGTAGATACTTCCAATCTTTGATATATTTGGCTTCAATAGTGCTACAAATTATGGGAGGAAATGTTGCTGCAGAATTTGACATTCACATATTTGATGCGATCTCGCCGAAATTGCCAAAGGATACACAAATTTCTCTGAAATCGTTGCCCTTACTGGATGCTGTTACTATGCAGCTGCTTCGATTTCTCACGACGAATTCACTGCCGATAATATCAGAGCTTGTCTCGGAGATGAATTCTGATGTTTACCGACATGAGTACGAGCTTTATCGTTGTTTGCTCGATCTTTTTATCAAATTAAGGTCGATCTATAACTCGGAGGCAACCTTGCTGACGGTGTCGCATATACTTCCGGGATTATGGAAGCCTTATCATTCTGCTCCATCCTTCATCCAAAGCCATGAATCATACATACTACTAGTAATACGAAAGGTGAACGTGTGTTCGTTTTTATTAACATTGTTGAATCAACTACCATTTGGATTCAAGTTTCTGGACGATACCTTCATCGAGATATTCTGTTCCAGTATTTATGACAGTAAGCTGGAGGATGTATTGAATGATGACAATACGAAGATTGTGTTTGGGAAACTGCTGAAACCACAAGCAGTTTTATATTTGGATTTGAAAACACAGTGTTTCATCAGTGCTTTGCAAGAAGACAATATATCACGCAGTAAAGAAGAGATTGTGAATACGATTTTGCCCTTTAATATAGTAGAAACTTTAAAAAACAAGACGGTTAAGATCAATGGTAGGGAAACGCCTTCTCAATTGCAGTTTTTAGAGGATGATTTCATTCAAAGGTACAAAAGAAGGAAGATATCTCTACTAGCTTCTGAGTCTTTGAAGGAGCTGATACAGAAATACGACTGGGCAGATTGCTGTAAACAAATATTTGACTACGTGACTAAAAAAATAGGACTGTTGATCTACGGTAAAAGAGGCAGGGTGTCCATCAATTCTTTATATGATGATGTTTTACCAACAACCTTGGAAAATATCACGGCAAGTGAAACTGCATCGCAGAACCTCAACTCTACCAGTTTACCTGAAGATAAATCTGGCTCAGAAGCTAATGGCGTTTCGAACAACGTAGAGGATCTTGCAGGGAAATCCACTCCAGAATCAAATGATATGAATGTGTTGAAAAACAAGCCAAAACAGAAACGGATGTGGACAAAAGAGGAAGAACAAACTTTAGTGATAGGTTTGAAAACGTGTGGGCCTTCATGGTCCAAAATATTATCACTATACGGTCCAGGTGGTTCTATGTCAGAAACCTTGAAGAACCGATCGCAAGTTCAGTTGAAGGATAAAGCCAGAAATTGGAAGATGCACTATCTGAAGAGCGGATCTCCCATTCCAGACTATCTACTCAAGGTGACTGGTGATTTAGAAAGAGAAGAAAAATCCAGAAAGAAAACTAGGGGGAAACGTTTCGTTAAGAAGCTTTGACTCCACTCCTAAAAGATCCGACCTAAATTCGCTTTTTTAGAGCAGAAATCTCCTGGGCATTGCATAAACCAAGCTTCGACAAACTTATAGATATGGAAGTATAGACTCTATATAAACAAGATCAGTTAAGTATATCTTCCAAAGAACCTTCCAAACACGGTTGGTCAGAACTTCAATTGTGGACTTTCTCAGTACTTGTTTTGTTCATATCTTTTTTCAAAGGAAGCTCATGAAACAAAAAACGACACAGACGGTTTTGAGGTTATATACTTAAAAGGGTTGGGTAGTGTCAAATATCAGGAACGATGATAATCAACTTACATCGAGAAGTTTAATAGACTCTATAGTATTTCATAAAAGGCTTTTGATCAGCTAACTGGTGCTAGTGCAACCGTGATACCTCATGAAATTTTTGTAGATTTATGAGTAACTTACTGACATATTATCACTGTAGATTGTATATACAAGTCCTCCTATTGAAGTCATTTAATTAAAGTAGGGTTGTAGAAATAAAGGGAATAGAATAATATATAAATATATATAAGTGGTAAAAAAGTGACAGCCTCATTTCAACATGCTATTGAATAACTTATTGTTGCAGGTAAAAGACCAAATTCAATTTGTAGGAAACATGTCAGTCATGGAAATAAACACAACGCAACATGCAGTTGAACCTCAGGAACTTTACGTTCGTGGCTACTCCTCTCCGATTTCGGAGGAAAGCATTCAGGACAAAATAAAAGTTGCGAAGTCTGAATGTAAGCAATTGTATGATCAAATAAATCGTATCAAAGGTAAAATTCAAGACACACAGCTTATGAATCTATCTCATAATATTGCGCCGCTAAAATCGTTTAATCTGCAACCAATTAGAACTCTGAAGGGTCATAATAATAAGATTTCTGACGTTAAATGGAGTCAAGATTCCTCTAGCATCTTGAGCTCAAGCCAAGATGGGTTTATCATTATTTGGGATCCTTTTACAGGGTTGAAAAAGAGTGCAATACCCTTGCTTTCTCAATGGGTCTTGACAAGCGCAATCAGCCCCAAAGGAACTTTGGTTGCTAGTGCTGGTTTAGACAACCATTGCACTGTTTATAGAGTTTCGAAAGATAATAGAATTCAACAAAACGTTATCTCCATCTTCAAAGGGCATACTTGCTACATATCAGCTACAGAGTTTCTGGACGAAAATACAATCTTAACGGCAAGTGGTGATATGACATGTGCTATGTGGGATATTCCGAAGAGCAAAAAGGTGACAGATTTTTATGACCATTTAGGAGATGTTTTAGCCATGGACCTACCACCTGCAGGTAGTGAAAAGTATGGTCGTAATTTTGTCACTGGAGGTTCGGATGGATATGCTTATTTATGGGACGTAAGACAGCCTAACTCCGTACAGAGCTTCTTCGTGAGTGACAGTGACATTAATTCCATTAGATTCTTTAAAAATGGACAATCGTTTATGACCGGATCTGACGATGGTAATACAAGATTGTTTGATTTGCGGAGTGACTGTCAAATATCTACATATTCTTTATCTGATGGTTTACATCAACGCAAACAACAGATGAGTTCACAGCAGACATATACGCCTGCTAGCCAGATGCACTACGGAAAATACCCCTCAGCGAAGAGCCCACAATCTATGTCATTCAAGGACAGCTATATTGAAGACCAAGGAGTTATATCTATTGATTTCAGTGCATCAGGTAGGTTAATGTTTACTTGTTATGCAGACTATGGGTGTGCGGTCTGGGATATAGTGAAGGGCGACATGATTGGCAAGGTTGAAGGGCATAAAAACAGAATCAATGCTGTTAAAACTAGTCCCAATGGACTTGCAATAGTCTCTAGCTCCTGGGATATGACTATGAAAGTTTGGTCAGCAAGTCATGTGTAATATTGTCACCTAATATATAAGTAAGTTGAAGTGTAATCAAGAGTACTATCTCAATTCTGAGCAGAAGATACTAGTTTGCATATCTTATCAATGAGTTGATCTGGTAGTTGTGACAGTAGTATTACAAAATCATCGTCTCTGTGAAATCTTTTCTTCAGTTCGTCCGTAACTGGAGGAAACGATACTATCAAATTAACAACATTTTGCACTGTTTCAATGTCTGCTATAGATATTAAGTTGATAGCCTTTTGTAACTTTTTAATATCCACTAAACCTTTTGCTGTTTCTTTGTATTCAGGAACCAGTCCTGTTTCTTTAAGTTCACCTCTCAGTTCTTCAGTATGATACGGAAACTTGCATTCAAAATCAGAATTATAAGCATTTTCACTGAATGAGAGATCATGATGGAATGTATACGTTGTTTTACTGTTTATTAGTTTCCCTACAATCTTCAAATCAAACTCGCCCCATCCTTGCTCATCTAAAGTGAATGGTGGTTTTTGCAGTTCTCTAGTTGGATGAACAAAAGTTGGATGCAAATGATAAGTGACCGACTGAAAAATGGAAGCAGGCTTTTCTTCACCTTTATCATCTAGCATCAGTATTTCCATTTTCCATCTTCTGGTCGGTAGGCCATACACTTCTGGGATATCTTTTATGATGACTTGTTGAGTTCTAATCCTAATTGTTCGTATGACATAAGGCTGCATCTAAGAGGTTAGTAATTGGACCAATCACATGTTTTATTCTAGCTCAAATCTTACGACACATACAATGTCGAATCCGCTGTCCATGACTCGTTTCGTTATGACAGCACATCCTCTTGGCTCTGAAATATCACCAACCTAAAACTCTCAGCTTTATTGTTTTGGGAATCCTAGATAACTTTTTTCTTCCATTAATGAGCAAACCTAACTCTAGTGGAGGGAATTGGCAACTTAGGGGATCGCATTATGCTATCAGAATCATATTAAAGCTATCCTTGTTCCAACCGGGTATTAGTATCAGTATTAATGCTATTTTGCATTGGATATTAATATAGCCTATCAAAAGGTTGATCTTTTTAAATTATACAGGTACAGATACAGGTACACATGTTACACAGTTCATAAGTGACTAGTTTATTCAGTGTTCTTTTGCACATATTCCCATAAACTTTTGAGCAAACTATCTGGTAGACTATACAAGTCAATGACGAATTCTCCCTCTTCCACGTTATTCGTAATGTTCATTTCAGATGTTCGATTGTCGGTAATCATTTGTACCACGCCAACTAAGGTGTCTTCGTTCAATTTCGTGAGTCCAAAGGCAAGCTTTTCTAAATTGACTGATCCTTTTACGGTAGATGCTGACGTAGTCTTAGCTTTCTTATTCTTTACATCGCCATTGACAATAGGCGCTTTTCTCTTGTCGCTTGGTGTTGAAACGGTAGTAGTAACAGCACTTGGGGTTGCTGCCGCTGCTACCTCATCTACTGGACCACTTTTCTCTAACTCCGCCCTGAGCAACGGTTTGTTGATGGGGACCTGGATTACGTGGTCGATTTCGTAAGCATCCTTCATGAAATGTAAATCATGAGTTAGCTTCTTTTCACCACCTTTCTCCATCAAATGGCCACTTATCAATAGTTCAAAGCCACCCCAACCCTGTTCCTCGATTCTGAAAGGTGGTTCGGTGAAAGTTCTGTTTGGGTTTGCGAAGGTAGGATGCAAATGATACACTACCTTGTCGAATATTGTTGCAGGAATCTCATTTCCTTGGTCATCTAAAAGAACTATCTCAATGCTCCATTGGCGCATAGGAAAGTTCTCAACCGGTGGAGGGACATCTGGGAGCACTGATTGCTTTGTCTTAATCCTTACCGTTCTTTTTACTGTCTGTTTGAAATAAAATTTGGTAAATGTTAGTATATCTAATGGAAATCGGCAATAAAGTTGAGAAATGAGTTAGAAACTTGGAATAAAACTCCAAAGTCAATAATTTCTTGCACTCAGAAAAATTATTCTATTGAAAACGTACAGCTACCATCTTGCCAAATGTCTAGTACTGGGTGAGTCGTATTTAATACGTTATCTTTCTGATTTTAAGTGATATTGTTAAACAGTTGTTAAATTAAATTGTAACTTCTATTAAAAATTGAAAACAAAAAGTGTGAGAGCTTAGAAGTATTGCTCAATTACAAAGTGATAAGAGACAGGATATCTATGGTTTGTGAGTTACAATCGTGCGAGAAATATCGGAGCTGATCTGATGTCTTCATCTCCTCATACATCATTCGGCAGTCTTGCTTTGGTCTTCGCTTATATAGCAAATCACCGAAGATGAACATTGATCGAGGCACGTGATTTAACATCGCCAAGTAATATTATATGGACAGTACTAACAACGTGCTTCGGATCAGGGTCCATTGCCAAAGAAGCATACTTCTGGGAAATGGAACCATATTTTCGCATTTCTCAGGTTTGTTATGATGGCTTGTGTTTGTACATTACTATTTACAGCGATATTTAACTTATGTATACATACGGGATGAGGCGTGACAAGTAAATTATTGGAAGACTTTTTTAAATTGAGAGGCAATACTAGACCTGATAGCAGCAGGGGAGGCCTTTAATTCTGATGGTAAAGTTTTCCAGTTGACCTTGCCAAAAACATGCTTCAATTCCAAGGAAGGTTCCGACTGTTTCAATGACGTTAGCAGGTCTAGCACAGCACTGTCGATATCTTCTTTTGAAGCGACAGGAAGTGCAGACAGGTACTTCTGGATAACCTCAATCTCTTCCTTCTCCTTTTGCACTAAGTCCTCTCTGTTGTTCTTGACAAATTCACTGATAGAATCGTTCCTCTGGGAGATCAATTTGGAGTAAACATCGAAAAGGACAAACTCGTCCAAATCCTTGTCTTTGTTGTCAATTTCTTTGTTCTTGATGGTTGACAGCACTCCTCTGATAGTAGTCTTCTTCAAATCATCCTTAGCTATCATTGCCTTTTTAAGATCTTGTTTTAGAAGTGCCAACGCATCAGTATAACCTTGGGTGCTTGCAAATCTAACAACAGATCTGCTATAGATAGCAGAGCTCTGGGGAAAGATAGATCTTAGCATAGTTTAGATATTCGTATTTTGTTTCCTAGCGGTTTACGCGGAGCTTTCCTGGCTGTTTTGTTGTTCAATTTCCCGTCACTCAAAAGTTTTCATCAGTTGAGCTCAAATCCAACTTTCAGTTCAGATTTTTAAAAGAGGATTGAATTGTATTGGCCAAATGATAAATAAAGCGGAAAGGTACCAATAGATTGTACTTGTACTGTCAATACCACGGTAAATACAGTGCGAAATGACATCGTTAAACCTAATTATATGCAGATATTTAACTATATTACATTTTCCTCATTTTTGGCTTTCCTTCTCTAAGAATTCTGTCCAGAGCGAAACGAAATTCTGAGTTCTGGATTCAGATTTGAAATCGTTTTGATTCTGAATTAAACCAGCCTGGGACTTTTTGTCACTGTCCCAATTCAAAAAGCTTGAAATCAACTCAAGCACTTCGAATTTCTTGGGATCACCACGAGGAATGGTGACGAAAGAAATGAATAAGTTTGATATTAGCTCTTTATCGACGTTCTCGGAGTCGTTCGATTGTTTCAGCATTGCGAGGGCCTTCGTTAAATGTTCGTTTAAGATAATGGCCTCATGGCGTAGTTTGCCAATTTGCAAGACTCTTTCCTTGACCTCTTGCTCGAACTTTTGCTTTAACTCAACCTCGCTTTTCATTGAATCAACTTGTTTGGTCAGAATTGCAATTTCAGCATCCTTCTCCTCGTTAGACTTTGTTATCCTTTCGAGTTCGGCTTTATATTTATCTTCCTCTTTGCTTCTTTCCTTCATAAGCTCTTCTATCGACTGTTTAGATTTCTTTAGCTCAGATTCCAGATTGATTATTAAATCATTCAACTGTTTCTTTGTCTCCTCGCTTTGTCTTACCTGCTGCTTGGAATCGGAAATCTGTTCCTCTAGATCTCTCTTGTACTGTTTTTCGTCAGCCAACATTATTTCCAAATCTTCAACTTGAGACTTCAACTCTTTTAGCTGAGACTGCAACTTTATGGTAGCGTTGGATTGTTGATTTGAAGCATTCGACAAGTCTGCCTCTAGAGAATTGATACGGGACTTGAACTCTGCACAATCATTGCTCAATATTTCGCATTCTTTATTCAAATTCAAGATCTCCTCATTCAAAGTCGAGATCGTCAACTTATCATCCTCATGTTCTTTTCTGGCAGATTCCAGTTTCTGCTTTAAAGAAATGTTCCTATTTTCGTACTCGCTTAGCTGGTCTTTTGTATCTTCCAACTCCTGTTGAGCTTCCTTCATTTGACTAAACACAGTTTTCATGGACGAAAGTTTGCTGAGCAAAGTATTATATTTTAGCTCATACGCATCTCTTTCTTCTTTCATTATTGCCAATTCGTCAGCAACTTCTTCGGGTTTCTTCTTCCCACTTATGGCAGAGGAGTCATCGTTATCCTCTTCAGCTTCAACTTCAACTTTAATCTCCACGTCATTATCATCACCAGCCCCTTTAACGTCCGTTATGGCTGATGCTTCCTTCGAGCTTTCATTTCCATTTTGCCCATTCTCTGGTTCATGATCATGCGCATTTGCAGTATCCTCTGTTAACGTATTGGCAACAATTTCTTCTGGCTTCAAAGAACTGTTCTGGTTTGTTGTCCCAGCAGCTTTAGACTTACTAGCCTTTTTCTTGTTTTTAGCCATAACACCTAGATATGCTTCTTTATAAGTCTTGCCACAGCAAGATGTCGGGTTGGTCTACGGTAGATACTCTGTCGTAAGAGAGCAATCCATGTGGCTTGATTTAAAGGTCAAACAATGAATAGACTTCATTATTTTATTTTTTGATATTTCATTCATTGAAAATATCAAGAATATATTTAATCACTGAATTGGAAACATTTCCTTACAGCAATAGAAAACACACCAAGAAGGTACCTCATTGAATCAGTAGAAGCAACATTGCTTGTTTTGAATATAATATTAAATCCATATTTCATTGTTTGAGGTTCATTATGCAAGACATAGGTCAATT
This sequence comes from Kluyveromyces wickerhamii, assembly GCA_030564205.1. Lineage (NCBI taxonomy): Eukaryota > Fungi > Ascomycota > Saccharomycetes > Saccharomycetales > Saccharomycetaceae > Kluyveromyces > Kluyveromyces wickerhamii. The sequence goes on along the minus strand of JAJLUE010000012.1, from coordinate 17,874 downwards.
CTTTGCAAAATCAAGTGCAAAGCGCTCCAATAAAGAAAACGAGAGTCAAGGTTCGCGTTTGATTCAAAATACACAGCCTGAAACGATCGATTTAGATTTAGACGATGAAGACCTGGATTATATCTCCTCACAGTCGAAAAGAAAGTTTGGAGGAAGTATAGCCATTGAAGATGACGACGAACCAGAACGTCCAATAAAAAAAAGAGCAATTGAGGTCCCTCTTATTGTAAGGAAGAAAACCACCAATAAGAGCCGCCCAACAGTGCCCTCCGCTCCCGAGACTTTAGAGGAAGTACTAAACTCGATACCTTCTGTAAATCTTGACGGCGTAACTACTAAATCGGTCAATGAATTTTCTTGGAAAGGAGCTCATGAAGCGGGAGAGGAAGGTGTTAACAGTGATTTGACTATTCCGGAAGGGCGTCCAAATTGTTTACTGGGATTGACTATTGTTTTCACCGGTACTTTACCTAATTTGGATCGTACTGCCTCTGAGAATCTAGCTAAGAAATATGGAGCTCGTGTTACTAAATCAATTTCAAAGAAGACATCTCTTGTTGTATTAGGAGAGGAAGCAGGCCCTAAAAAACTGGAGAATATCAAAAAGTTAGGTATCAAAGCGATTGATGAAGAAGGCTTCAAGCAGTTGATTGCTAGTATGCCAGCTGAAGGAGGTGATAATGAGGACGCTGAGAAGGCCAGGAAAAAACTTCAGGAGCAAGAAGAACAAGCTGTTAAGGAAGCCAACATTATGATTAAAGAACAAGAAGAGAAAGAGCTTAAAATGAAACAGGCTGTGAATTCAGGCTCCAAAGTCTCTGAAAAAGATTTGATTACGGAAGATAGTAAACTATGGACCACGAAATATGCGCCCACCGACTTGAGGCAACTTTGTGGTAATAAAGGTGCCATTCAAAAGTTAAAAACGTGGCTAGAAAGTTGGAATTCAAGCAATAAACCTGCGATGAAAGCTGTCATGCTTTCTGGTCCGCCTGGTATTGGTAAAACTTCAGCAGCACATCTGGTTGCTAAAGAGTTGGGCTATGACGCCTTGGAGAAAAATGCATCAGATGTTCGCTCTAAAGGACTGTTAAACGCAGGTGTGAAAAACGCACTAGACCATAAATCTGTGATTGGGATGTTTAAGAATATTTCTGGTGAGGATGTCTCCAAAAATGGGAGAAAATTTGTGATTATCATGGATGAGGTTGATGGTATGAGTGGTGGTGATAGAGGTGGTGTAGGTCAATTGGCACAATTTTGTAGGAAAACTAGTACTCCAATGATTCTTATTTGTAATGAGCGCAGTTTACCTAAAATGAGACCCTTTGATAGAGTTGTTTTAGATATTCCATTTAGAAGACCGGATGCCCAGGCTGTTAAAGCACGTCTTATGACGATTGCTATGCGCGAGAAGTTCAAACTTGATCCTAATGTTATTGATAGGTTGGTTGCCATAACAAGAGGGGATATTCGACAAATCATTAACCTTCTAGCCACGGTAACTAGAACCTCCAAGAGTGTCAGTAGTGATAATATCCAACAACTGTCAGATAACTGGGAAAAGAATATTGCATTAAAGATTTTTGATATTACTCCTAAGTTATTGAGTGGGGGAATATATACAGATATTGGCTCAAAACAATTTCCCTTATACAAAAAGATGGAATTATACTTTGATGACTTTGATATGACACCACTGATGATTCAAGAAAACTATACTTCGACTTCACCTACATTGTTGAAACGCGGCCAAACACATTTAGATGCAGTTGCTCAAGCGGCTGAATCCATTTCTGAGGGCGATTTGGTCGATAAAAAAATTCATAGTTCAGAGCAACAATGGTCTCTACTACCTCTGCATGCTGTTTTGTCTACTGTTCGTCCTGCCTCAAAGGTTGCTGGAAATGTCACTAAGAGAATTAATTTCAGTGCATTCTTAGGACAAAATTCCAAAATGGGCAAATTTTACAGGCTCCTACAAGATATACAGTACCATACACGATTAAGTACTTCATCGAACAAGTTGGGTTTGAGGATGCATTATATGCCAACAATGAAGAAAAGACTACTCAATCCCCTTATTGATGAAGGCATTGATGGAATAGAAGAAATCATTCAATTTATGGATGAATACTATCTATCAAAAGACCATTGGGACTCCATCATGCAATTTTTTGTGGGTAATGATGATACTACTGCAGATTTAAAAAAGATTCCGACTAATGTTAAATCAGCATTTACTCGGATATATAATAATAGTTCTCATCCAACACCGATTATGAAACTGGGAAGTAGCACCGGTAAACCGACTGCAGCTGCCCGTCCTGATTTCGAAGATGTTGTAGATAATGATGATGAGGTTCCTGCTGAAGAAGATACTCAAAAAGACAATGACGAAATCGACTTTAAAAAGGATAAATTTATTAAGCAAGTCGGGAAGAAGAAGACCAAAGCTAAGGCTCCTGCTAGAAAGAAGATAACTAAAAAATGATCTGAATGTTGTGTGTACTTGTATAAATTAATTATTCTAGACTGTCCAACTTGCCTAAGAAGGCATCCTTAAGCCAGTAAAATATCTTTTGGTATACGATCCTTTGTCCATTGTGATACCGGATTGAATGGTCTGAGTCAGGGAAAATATGCAGATCATAGTTCCTGACGTTGTGGACATTTAGTTGATCCACTAATGCAAACGTGTTTTGTATATGGACATTGTCGTCAGCTGTTCCGTGCATCAATAGAAACCTTTTGGTTTCTTTGAAAGCGTCATAATTATTGACAAGAGCTTCTCTTCCGTATCCATCTGTAGCTGAAATTTCACCAAGATATCTTTCGGAGTATACAGAGTCATAGTATTTCCAATTTGTGACAGGGGCAACAGCAACTCCATACTTGAAGGTTAAGCCCTTATCATGCTCTAAAGTTTTTAATGTACTGAATCCACCGTAAGACCATCCCCATACAGCTATCTTTTCTTCATCAATGTTTTTGTTGGATTTTATATATGCTTTTGTCACGGCTATGATATCTCGAGGTTCCCAAAAACCTATATTATTAGAAGCATAACTTTTGAATTTCCAACCTTTTCCGCCTGTACCGCGTGGCTCTATCTTCAAAACTATTGCCCCAAGACTGGAAGCAATACTTTCTTCCAGGAGTGTAGTAAATTTAGTATTGAATGTTTGAGAGCCAGGTCCGCCATAAACTGTCACTAAGAGGGGATACTTTCTGGTTGAGTCCATATTTTTCGGCCTGATTTCGATATAGTTCAAACTGACGGTATCAATCAGGACATCTTTGTATGATACACTTGGGAAATCAAACTTCTTGGATGCAATCTTTAAATCATCATTTTTTGTTAGACTGATAATATTAACGTGATCTATTTCTTCATTTAACACATCGGATTCCGTTCCAACAATAGTGTATGGTAAATCAGGACCTAGATACTTCTTCATAGAAAAGCTACAGCCAGGAGACATAGTAAAAATGTAATACCCGTTAGAATTTGGATTTTGAAGGGCATTTACATTTTCTGAACTGCTTAGTACAGTCGAAAACAAATGCTGGCTCATAGGGTGGTATTTGTTTGAGTGGAAGAAAATCACTTTTGAATCATAATTAAAGCCTATGATATCACTGACTTCCCATTCTCCTTTCGTCAATTGAACAGGGTTGATATCTTTGGAATTTTTGAAATAAAAAATGTGATTAAAGCCATCAGAGTCTGGTAAGATGTCTAAAAATCCATGATCACCAGATTCAAGGGGTTTTATAACAAAGATATCTTTGCACTTCTCGATCCAACCATTGTACTTTTTTGAATCCTGTACAAGCAGCTGCTCTAACTGTGTATTTTTACTATTAAAAATCTTTGTAGAGAGAACTTTAGAGTAACGATCCGTTTCCTTAAATAGGAATTCATCAGCACTTATCCAGCGCCCATAATATAGCAAAGATTCAGCATCGTCACTACCTCTGCTCAAGGTGGAAATGATCCCAGTGCTGGTTTCATAATACATGAGTGTTAGAATTGGATTTGGCTGACCTGGCAATGGATATTTTATTGAGCGGGTCCCTGTTGTCTGCAAATTATTGATAAAAGTTTGGAATTTATATTCATTGACGTTATAATCATTTATTTGGGCAAATATTAATTTACTGTCATCCGGAGCCCACCAAACTGCGACGTCATCCGCTAAGATCTCTTCCTCGTATACCCAATCTGATATACCATTATAAATATCATTTGAGCCATTTTGAGTAATTCTGTAAACCTTTTCGGAAGATTGGCTCAATTGAATATATAAATCGTTATCGTAAACGAAATATATGAAATTGTAGCTTGGCGAAAAGTGGCAATAAGAAAGTCTGGGATGATCATCTTGATTCTTTTGCGTCTTGACAGGAGTCATTTCACCCGATTCAATGTCTAATATCCAATATAGTGCAGTTGAAGAGTGTCTGAAAACACTTTTAACTTTTGATCCAATGATTGCGCGCGTAAGCTCATAATCTACTTTTATGGACTCAACATTATACATATTACCGTTGTATTCGAAAGACGTAGCTATTATTTTCTTTTCGAAAGTTTTGTCATATAGTTGCCTTGCTACAACTGTATTGGCTTCATTGCTCTGTGCGAGTGTTAAGTACAGTCCAGGGTCCATGTCTCTTGTGAATGTTAAGCTCTCCGCAGGCTTCACGAAGGTGAAAGTCTCATCAAACGAAACAAATTTCCCATCTAATACATCGTCGATAGTGAATCCCCTTTTATTGGCCGTCCAGTCCTTCTGACTGGTAATGGATGACTTCGTAAATCTTACATTGGCTATCAAAAGTGTTGCCAATACCCATATTAAGCATATTCCAAACCATTTCAACCACTTCTTTCTTTTCTCCCCCGAGAAGTCCATCCTCCAATCATTTAATTGACTTTCTATATCCGCCTGAGTGTTTAGACTGGGCTTGGAATTACTATCTGATTGCAGCTCCTGAAATGAGTCCAATTCGAAATTTACTTCTTCACCTTGAGGAATATTGGCCAAAGATGAAACGCTTGAATTTGCCTTTTGTAAAAACATATGCGGATTGGCCCTTTTATGAGCCGACATAGAATAATGTCAGCGAGTCAATGATATCAGTCGAATTGTCTTTCTTACAAATCAACTGCGTCTTGGTCGAGAACCGATTGTGCAGAATAGAATTTTCATGTTAAAAGCCCTAAACTTTGAATCCTTTGTTTTAGCTAGTTCAAATTAAAATAACATCTGCATTTAAACACTAAATAGGAAAACATATGTGAAAATAGTGAAGAGTCGCTCAACCTAGTAGCCACTGGAACCGCTGCACTTACAGTTCAAACACGAAGACGGAATTGAATAGAGGCAAAATAAAACGATGCACTAGATAAAACTAACAGAAATTTTGTACATATATATATATATATATATGGCTTCTGATATCGAAGTTATCGAGATTAAATTTATTCTTGACCGGCCAAAGCAGCGATCTTGGCAGCAACACGAGCCTTTCTTTCATCTCTGGTCAACTTAACTTGTCTGAACTTCTTGGATTCAGCAGCGTATTGCTCCTTGGTGAATTTCTTCTCGGTTGGCTTGAAGGCTGGGTCAGCTCTGATGGCTTCATGGGCTTCCATGTAGATGTCTTCAATGGCGTCGGCATCGATGTCATCAGCCAAGTAACCCTTGAACAATTCTCTGTATCTTTCTTCATCATCGTCGGCCAATTCTTCCATGTATTGGGAAACGTGACCACCGAAGATGTAGGTTCTCAACATGTCGGCGTCCAATTCTTCGGCTTCAAAGTCCCAACCTGGGAATCTGTTTTCGGAGTGAGGAACGTGCAAACCACCGTCGGAAGCACCCTTCAAAGCACCGAAGACTCTAGCACCGGTGGTGGTTCTTTGCAAACCAATGTCCAAGTAGACCTTAAATGGTCTTGGGCCGTCTTCGACAGCTTCGGTCAATTCGTATTCACCTTCAACTTCTTCGACACCCTTGTAGGTTTCGTCCAAACCCAACTTTTGCAAGGTTCTTCTGGCGATCAACAAACCGGTAGCGTAGGCAGCTGACCAGTTAGTCAAACCATGGTTGATACCATATCTTGGTAGTTCGTGAGAGTAAGCAGCAGCCAACACAATGTCACCGGTGATGGTAGACGACACGACTTGGGCAATGATGTCCTTGTTAGTGAATCTAACAACTAATCTGTACTTTGGAGTGTTGTACTTAGCCTTGTGTTGAGCGACCAATCTCTTTCTGGCATAGTAATCAGTCTTACCTTCTCTTCTTCTTCTGAAGGGAGTTTGGTATCTGGAATGGTAAGCAGAAGTCTTAATGTCCTTGATGAAAGCCATGGTTGATGTGCTACGTTACTACTGCTTTCTGTAAATAAATTAGCAAGAAACAGTAGAACAAGTGAGCTAAGTAGCAAATGTACCACCAAACTAAAGTCGTCAATATGAGATGAGCTTCTTCCTATGCGATTATTCAAGATTTTGATAAATTTTTCAAAAAATTTTCATACTATTGGCGTGCTCTCCGCCATAGTCACCTGTGTCAACCAACAGCCATAAACGCTGGAAAAAGGGTACCGCCCGTCGTTGACCATGAACCGGGAATGTCAATTCCCGGTCACGTTTGTCCTAAAGAGGCATGTTCCCGCGACGAAAAGTGGCGACAGCTTTGAGGTTTCCAAAACAAAAACCATTGTATGCGGTTCAAGGATGTTTAGGTAACACCCGTGTCCTACATTCTGCGGGGCTGTGCCAATGGAAGGACAGTCCCGCTGGTGGGGTTGCCAGAGGAAAGAAGGCTTGGTTCCGTGAAAATTGGCCGAAATTGCATTGTTTAAGCCGGAATTTCCGGATTAGGACTCAATTAACAATAAGCGTTAGCGAAGTTGAGCATGGGACTGCAAGGAAAGGTTCACGAAGAGGTGGAAATTGTGGTGTTGCAGTAGTGCGTTTGGTACCGTTTGAGAATAGCAATATTACACTAACAGGTATAAGTAGTTGTCGGTTGTGCTGCTGATCTAGGATATATAAAGGGTTTCTGTGATCGTGCTGGAAAGTCGTTGAGATACGTTTTGGTACAGAATTCTAGGTAGTGTTCAGTCGGAGTAGAAAGCAGTAAGTGTTCTTTGTGGAAGGATAATTGTAGAATCAAGCGCTAGAGCAGAAAGGATGTCGAAGACGCAGATTCTCATCACGGATATCGAGAATGAGAAGTTCGCGGAGGGCTGGCCCCAAACGCTTGAGTCAGTTTTATTTAAGGAACAGTTCCCGGAGATCGAGCCTGAGTTCTTCTCTCCGTTGCCGTTTCTGCACAGAATAGTGATAATATTGAGAACGGACGTGGAGGCCGGTCAGGTATACGGGTTTTTGAAGGGTTACCTGCTGGCGAACAAGACGAGTCATGGCTGCAAGGTATATCTTACGGAGTCATTGATCAGCAGACCGCGCGCCAGATCTTTCAACGACGTGAAATCGGACGGCACTGGTGACACGAAGCCTGTGTTGCGGATAGACACGTCGTCTTACTCGGTGCCGGCGGTTCCGTTGTGCCGTCCAAGAAGAGGGTCGATCTCCAGTCCATCGTCTCTCTCCCCTGACCAGCCAATCTCACCAACAAGAGTCAGGCTGCAGGACGACCAGGAGGAATACTTTTATATGGAGCCCGCGCCATCGAAATCAAAACAGAATGATGCGCCTATTGTTGAGGGAAGTACTAGTCTTCAGACTGCATCCAAGCCTATGAGGTCAAGGCATATCACCTTGCGAGAAGAAGGTGACGGTGCCAACGACGATGGCAACGGTATGTCGGGCAATGGCTCGAACAGGCAGCCACGCTCTCCCAGCATCACCATCACAAATATGTTTTGAACCTCAGCTGGTCATCACATTCATCACTACCGCATCGCATCGCGTCTTGTATCTTAACATTCTGTGGAAATCATATATATTTATAAGTTATAAGTTCTTGAATTGGCTAATCATGTGTTATTAATGCGGTTACGTTCCTTTTGCCTTAAAATACGAAAAATGGATGCATCTTTGCATGCATCGTTATATATACACGCTGCACTTGTGTTAATGTCGACAGCCAGCTATTGGATTCGTTGTGTTATATACATGGTGGTTTTGGTTATTGGATTGGATTGGAGTTGTGTGGTGGACTATGCATCGGCCTTGGCAGCAACGACCTTGGGTTTTGAACTGGTTGACACAGCAGAGCCGTCGGAGTAGTGTGCCTTGAAGAAGGTATAATGCAAAATGATATCGTCAATGTTTCTCATGTTTGGATCACTGGCAAAATCTGGATCGATGAAAAAGAAAACAGGCATATCAACCTCCTCTCCAGCTGCTAGCTTCTGCTCTTCGAAACAGAAGCACTGGATTTTATTGAAGTAAGGTGCAGCCTCACCAGGCGTGATACTGTAGGTAGCCATACCGATGATATCTTTGTCACTATTGTTCTTTGCCTTATAAAACGCTAAAGCCGTTTCCCCTGGTAAAACATAGACTTCACGCTGTTGAGGAACAAACTTCCATGGCAAGATTTGAGAGACTTCACTGGTAAACGATATTCTAATCCTTTTCTTGGAGTCAACGGGGATCAATTTGTCATCGGTGAACTTTCTCTTGTCGGTGATTGGAATACCACCATATCCGGTTCTGGCACAGATAGCTCTGTAAAGCGGAACGGCGGCGTATGATAGGCCCAAAAACAGCACAGCAATACTAGTAAAATAATATGCAACAGTTCTGTCCTTGAACCTACGTTCCTTGTTGATTTTGTAGTCACGTAGTTGTTTAATCTCCTTCTGAGTGAGCTTAGAGAAATCAATCTTGTTCTTCATATCGTCTCTTAGAAACCTAGAGCTTTGTAAGCCTCTAGTAGGAACATTAAAGCACGTTTTCATGGGCCTCACATGGATGCCCACACGTATGACTCTTGAAAACATAGTTGACATCTTGAGATGCTCTTTAAATTGTGCTTTCGTCTGGTATATTCTTCTGATTAGATACGTTCTATATAAGTGAAAACTGTTAGAAAGGCTTTTTCTGGTTTTTGAAAAAATCGTTAGACTTATTGAGATTTATATATGGCAGTTGTAACAACGTAATGGATGGAATGGATGATTCAGTGTGACAATAAATCGATAACAGGATTGGGTGGAGTATCGCGTACATAGATGGTTGAACCTAAGGTGAAGCGAAGAAGGAAGGTGATCAAGGCTTGTGTATTTTGCCGGAGGTCGCATATGGTGTGTGATGAGCAAAGACCATGCAGTAGATGTGTGAAAAGATCGATCGGGCACCTTTGCCATGACGAGACTACGGTTGATTCAACAGCGACTGAAGGTGGTATGAATCAAAATAGTGCCCAAGAAACAGATGTCGGTGCTTCGGTGTCTGGTCCAGAACAGCATTTGGATATTCAACCTGTGCCAGATCATTTAGCTCAGGTATTGCCCGAGGAGCCAGAACATAGTGGCAATCATCAGCAGCCCAATGTTGGAGGTGTATCTTCCAGTGTTAGTAGGCATGCTCATACGGACTCGCAGCTCATCGATGCGGGGGTGAATAATGTGAACCCCATGGGCCAAAGTAATGTCAGCCACGCATTGTCAGGAGTATCCTTAGGTCGGATTTCCTCATTGAACCAACCGCTGTTTTTGTCGGAGCACATTGGATCCGAGTTTAGTTCGTTGAACGAATTTTTGACCATGCTTGAGGATCCCATGTTGATCGAACCGGGCTCGCCCATCCCACAGCAAATGACACATCAGGATGTCGATCCCTCGACGAACGGCCATTTCAACTCCCAGCCAGCACAGCTACAAGGCAATATCGCCTCCGAGGCTAATCACAATGACTCCTTGTCGTCGACGCAGCTAAATAGCACGACGGTGCACCCACGATCGGATGCTCGATCGCATCCAATGATTTCTCCACATTTATTACCCGATGATCAACAACCAACTCCGAAGGAGAACTTCTTTCTCACAGCAGCAGATCCTTCTACAGAAATCAATCCAGAGGACAGACTAAAGCTAGTTATCAACGCGAAGTTAGAAGCAGGCTTGTTGCAGCCGTACAACTATGCCAAGGGGTATTCGCGGTTGCAAAATTTTATGGACAAATATATGAATCAATCCTCGAAACAAAGAATCTTGAAACCGCTTTCGATAATCCGCCCTGCGTTTCGGGCCATTGCCAGGTCCTTGAAGGATGTGGATCTAGTGTTAGTGGAGGAAAGTTTCGAAAGAATGCTCCTTTCGTATGACCGTGTCTTCACGTCCATGTCAATGCCCGCGTGTCTTTGGAGACGTACCGGAGAAATATACCGTGGTAACAAAGAGTTTGCCTCTTTAGTCGACTGCAAGGTCGATGATCTCCGAGACGGCAAGTTGGCGATTTATGAATTAATGAGTGAGGAAAGTGCGGTGAACTTTTGGGAAAAATACGGGTCTATTGCATTCGATAAGGGTCAGAAGGCGGTTTTGACAAGTTGTAATTTAAGAACAAGAGATGGGAGACAGAGAAGGCCGTGCTGCTTCAGTTTCACTATCAGAAGAGACAGATACAATATTCCTATATGCATTGTTGGCAATTTTATCCCTATATCATAAGTACTTACATATACGTGTATAACAAGATGTCTTGGTCTACCATAGGGCTTGTGCTGAACAGTTGAGCAAGCGCTGTGGGCCAAGCCAAACGAGCGTGTCCTGGGGTTTAATCCACAAACACGCAGGTGTCAATCGAGCCTTTGCAATTCCGTTCGACCAGCTTTCCAATTGAATCCCCAGGACCAAAATGGCAGGCGGATGTGATTTCCAGCTTCGATATGGTGTTGCAGCAGTCGACGAAATTCACCACATTTGTGCTGCCCTTCACGAAGTTCTCCAGCGCAGAGTCGAACCTCTCGGTCAACTTCCCGTCTATGTTGCAAACGATTGGATGGTGCAGCCTCTCGCCCATCAGATGGTGTTTGCCCGAGTCCTTCAGGTTGCTCCATATATAATCGTACAGAGGCTCCTGCAGGGGCCTTAGAACGGCATTGTTGTGGAACGGAATACAGGACGGGTTGTTCAACTTGGTGAGCCTGTACTTGGACCTGCATTGGGACTTCAGCTCATCGCCCAGCCGTTGCAAGTCCTTGGACAGCCCTGTCAATACACACTGTTTGGCCGAATTGTCGTTGGCCAGCTGCACACCGCTCTCGCGCAGCAACGGGCCCAGCTCCTCCCTCAGGCTCGCAGCCCTGACGTTTGTGGCTGCCCACAGCTCAAACACATCATTCCTAATGTCGTTCTTCTCCAAGTACCTCTGCGTCATCTGAACCATCAACTCGTTCCGGTGCTGCGCAATCCTCATCACATCGGCCAATTTCCATGCCTCTCCGCCGACGCTCGCATTCAGCGCATTCAACTCTCCCAACGAGTGCCCTACTGCCACCACCTCTGCGGTCTCTCTGTGCTCCTCCCGCCACTCCTGGTACAGCAGATTAGAACATCCCGCAATCGTGCCAGGCTGTTCGAGCGACTCTGAAAAATGCTGGATCAAATCACCGTCGCAAACCTTCTGGAAGCTCTTAATATTCCCACTCCAGTATTCTAACCGCTCCAGCGCGATCTTGCGTCCCTGTCCGGGGAAACTCAACAGCACTCGGGACATTTCGGGCTAATTGCTCCACTCCGCACTTACGAACACCGTCCCTTCTATGTCTGTACCTACCTGTACAAATCCAACTACTTCTTTATGAGCCAGGCCACATTAAATAAACTCTACACAGTGCAGTCGCGTTTCTTTCTGCTGCAGAAAAACGAACACACCAAGCGCACAGCACCGCGTCGCCACCTACTCGCTGCGCCGCCCGCTGCCGCATCCTACCATGTGCCATATGAAAGATACAGAGGCATTATTTCCGCAACGCTCGCTCCCCTCATCCTCTTCCTCCTCTCCCCCTTCGTCTTCCCCTCACTTGCTCGAGAGCCCGTGCGCCCTGGCTTTGTCTGTTGCTGGGAGCTGCCGCACAAATCTCGGTTGATCTCGGGATCACACACGCTGCAATCTAGCAGGCTAATCTTTCGGTATACACTACACACTCTACAGCGACACACACGCTGAAACTAGACACAAACACGCTGCAGAACGGCCTGAAGTTGTACCAAAACAACCGGCCAGGCAGCGAGCCTCTAGCGGCCGTATCTGCGAAAACGACGCAACCATTGCCATATCAATGACTTAATCGCAGCTGGTATTTCCTAGGAATTTCACCATAAATCGTAATTCCATTGAAAATTGCAGGCATCTGGATTTTTTTTTTTTTCAAATTTTTCAGTTTTCTGTCGTTTTTTTCAGTTTGTATTCTATGGCATAAAGATAAAGAAAAATTAAGACTCATCGCTTTCATGATTTGTATTTAAGCAAGGTTTAAATTGTGTTGAAGAGAGGTAAAGCGGAGGTTTGAGGTGCAGCGAGTTTCAGTAGCAGCAGTCAATCGCTTTAAGGAAAGTAGAAAGACAGCAGAAAGGTTTGTTGCAAATAGTCGTGGAACAAGATGTCAGATCCAAAGCCTTTACCATTTGTGTACCAATTCATGGCCGGTGCCGTTGCCGGTGTGTCAGAAATTCTTGTGATGTATCCTTTGGACTTGGTCAAGACAGTGATGCAATTGCAAGTTTCCGGCGGGTCAGGGCCGCACTACAACGGTGTTTTCGACTGTTTGAAGCAGATCGCGGCGAAAGAGGGCCCATCCCGTTTGTACAAGGGTATCTCGTCACCTATCTTGATGGAGGCACCCAAGAGAGCGACGAAGTTTGCGTGTAATGACGAGTTCCAAAGGTTGTACAAGAATCTGTTTGGGTGCGACAAGTTGACGCAGCCATTGTCGATTCTGTCGGGGGCTTCCGCCGGTGTGTGTGAGTCATTTGTTGTGGTGCCTTTCGAGTTGGTCAAGATCAGATTGCAGGACGTGTCGTCCAAGTTCAACGGGCCAATTGCCGTGGTGAAGGACATCATTCAAAAGGAGGGTATCTTGGCGATGTACAATGGGTTGGAGCCCACCGTCTGGAGACATGCCTTGTGGAATGCAGGTTATTTCGGTATCATTTTCCAGGTGAGAGCGTTGCTTCCAAAGGCGCAGACCAAGTCGCAGCAGACCAGAAACGACTTGATTGCCGGTTCCATCGGTGGTACCATGAGTTCGGTGTTGTCGACCCCGTTCGACGTGGTCAAGTCAAGAGTGCAGAACACGGCCGTCATCCCGGGCGTGGTAAGAAAGTACAACTGGAGTTGGCCATCGTTGGCCACCATCTACAAGGAGGAAGGGTTCAGGGCCCTCTACAAGGGTTTCGTTCCAAAGGTGTTGAGACTCGGTCCAGGTGGTGGTATTCTATTGGTGGTCTACACCGGTGTGATGGACTTTTTCAGATCCATCCAATAATCAACGTAGACTGAGTTTCCCGGAGTAGAACTGCGTGTGCACGCCGTGCACCGGTCTCGCCATCTCGTCGCCGTGTCATATCATCATATATTATCAACATATGTTTCATCAGAACAATCATAGCTAGCCTCTCGCGCTTGAGGCTGAATATTCGAATACCATTCCGCGTCGTGAGCACCGGCCATTGTCGGTACGCTTCAACGCCCAGATGATTCATTTTTTCCCACTGTTGAATAACCGTCGGTCGGTCGTTCGGTCAGCCGACCAGTACATAAAAACAAGAAGTATATTTAATTCCAGAAATAAAAATAACACATCACTACTATTCGCAGCAGGATGGGGTCCCACTTAATTCCACTTCGCCCTAGCATGGAATGAAACAGAACAAGACGAAAACAAAACACACTACAATACAAAATAATTTTACAATAAACATATCCGCTCTACCAGCCCTCCATTGAGTGTGAAAACAGACTCAACAGAAAGGGCGTTAAGATGAACGATATTGATCTCTCCGATGGACTTGACGCTTGCATGCAAATAGCAAATATCGCAACGAAGCAACACGGTTTTATAGTCCTGGATTTCCGCACGATATTAAATATCAGGATGGTTTCTTTAAGTACAAACATTTTACCTGCCAAGAAATCAACCAAAATTTTCATGCTCTTCTTTTATACTCGACTCTTCCTGAGTAGATGAGGAAACGTTACCCGGCTTTCTGGTGATGGTGAGGGTTCAGTATGGAACGGATTGATTCATTAGGTAAAGTGATTAAGGCTACCGAACGCACAGGCCAACAGAGGCCTCAAGCACAGGATAGAGAGCTATCTGGGCGTAAGATAGCAGCGAGAGTAAAATTTGAGAGGTGGAAATGGCATCAACCAGTGGTATGCCTTCGAGAAAGGTGCTTGTTGTCAGATTCGCCAACGATACAGTGGCAGACTTGCCATTGGATATCACGAACATAGATTCAAGCTTGGTTACCACGTCGTGGGTAAGAAAGATGTGCAGGCAGTTGCGACCCAAAGAGACTCGCGGGAAACGTCTACGGTTCATTCAGAACGGTAGGCCGTTAAGCTCGCATTCCGATCTCGGTATCAGCGCTTTCAAGAGCGATGACGATAACAACGAGCTGTATATCCATGGGATAATAGGTGCGGAGTTGAGCAGCCAGGAGCTTCTCAACGAGGATTCCTTGGACGAAAGCTTTCAGAACAACAGTGACAGTGGGACTACACAGGCGATCGGCTTTGATAGATTGCGCAGTGTCGGGTTTTCCGAGCAGGAGATTGAATTGTTGAGACAGCAGTTCCTTGCTACGTATGGCGACTTGGAATCGCTACAGAACCAGCACCAGGGCGACATTCGCCAGCTGGAAGAGCAGTGGATGGAGACGGGCGTGAACGACCAGCAGGGCCAGGAGTTCAACTCGATTGGCATAGCCAACTGGAAAAGCAACATGGACCTACTGATAGGCCTTACGATCGGATCGCTACTCGGAGTATTCAGCATTCTACTATTGAAACAGGAGGGTCTGTTTTCGCAGAGGCAGAAGATGTCGATCATCGCAGGGTTGATATTTAACACGGCACTGTGGCTGCGCACATTCTGAGGATATGCTGTTTATTTCTAGCTTGCGGATGCCCTTCATTAATATTATATTAGTGTATACTATTTGTGTGTTTAATTTAAATTATCGTTAGGATAGGCACATACTTATTCCAGCTTGGAATGCTTGTGGTTGCCCGGGAACACGTAGTGAGCAAGGAAGTGCTCGATCGGCTTATCAAAGGCGAACGGCAATAGGGGTACCACCGACAACCCGATGGTTATCGGGGCCCAGGTTCTTAGCATGGCGTTCTTAGGGTAGTGCTTGTTGAACCACTTCCCGGAGTGCTTCACCAGCGAATGTATGGTGAACGCTGGCAACCCCATGGAGGCGACGCTCTGGAAGATCAGACGCTCCAAGCCTACCATTTTCCAGTCTGGCGCAACGTTGGGGGTCAGCACCTTCGACTCGGCAGACAGCTCGTCCCAGGGCTTCCAGTTATGAGGAAGCTTATAGCCCTCCTGTTTCAACTTGGCTCGGTATGTTATATACGAAACGTCTCCCAGAATATACAACCACGAGATACCGTAACCCACTTTCACAATCGATGCGGGGAAAATCGGTCTGAAGGACTCACCGATGTCCGAGGTGTAGGCCACGTACCGGTGGGCCGTCATTGCAATGGTCCGCAATCTGCTGGCATACGCCGCATAACGGATGTTCGAGTCTGTGGAATCAGGGAAATCCTCGTCGTTGGCGGGGTCCGGAGGTAACGGCAAATCGGTATCTGTTTCCACCATATCAATTATTTCTGACATTCTTCGGCTGTACAAGTTTTCAAAGCTGCTATAGACCGTGTTGATCTGTCTGGGTTGAGTGCCTGAGTGGCCAAGCCAACGTCTCTGAAACCATTTTCTAATTCTGACGCTATATATACAGAACAGCGTAGGGCTAAGCTACCGAGAGGTCCGCCCTATTTTCTTTTTTGGGTTTTTTTTTTCTTTTCTTAAGGTTCAGCTGGTGCTAGGTGCATACCGACGTATCTGGCTGTGACTGAGCAGCAATAGCACCACGGCTCGCGCGGGCATCGTGCTAGGAATTATCCCAATAAGTGTTATTACTATTTATTTATTTATTATACAGTTAAGAATGCGCGCGTGAGTGAGGGCCTTTCGTTGTTCTGTGTTCCCGAGACTCCAGCTGTCCATCATTTACGACACAACAGGTAGGCGTTTTCTTGTTTCAAGTTGTTCAACAGTCTATAATTTCCCTCCAATCTCATCAACAAGCCTCCAAACGAGTAGTACACGGCTAGAAGATCCTTGTTGCCCTTGACCTCTTCGAACTTGTATGCAATCCCGTACATCACGTAGTCGTAATCGTCTGCTAGCGACCTGGTGCCTGCTACTGGTGCCCTCCACGAGGCACCCTGCACGTCTTCAGAGCCATCGATCTGCAGAGACGTGGCAAGCATCACGGTCAGCTGGTCCTGGCTCTTGATGGGGAAAAGCTCGGTGTTGATGTCCAACGTCAACTTGCACGATTCCTGCGACGTGGATTGCGCCTCGATACGGCACACCTTGTTGTATCTGCCGGGATCTACCTCCTGCACGGTGAACACATCGTCGAATAGCGTAGAGGACATGGCGTGGATGCTGTTTTTCACACTGGGACTGGCCTGCGACGAACCACTTGGCACGTCTTGTGCTTGCAATGTGAGATGAGGTCGTGAACAAATCTCATTTGGCCGTGTTCCGAACCAAGAAAATTTTCAACGAGACGAGGCCTGCACACGTGTCCGGGTAGCGCAGAGCGACACAGCGTCTTCTGCCTGCGCATGCACAGCTGGGGCAGCGCCATGTGATGTGGGTCCGATTCAAAACGATGTAAGAAGTATCCAATTGAGTGTGAACTAACAGGCTACAAAATGGTACAAAATGGCTACAAAATGGCTACAAAATGGCTATGGTGCCGCACGCTCTAGCGTGCGCCCGCCTCCAGCGGAAGAAAACCGAAAACCGAAGAATATGATCGTTACAGCGGGAGCGGCCCCGCGGGGCCGCCCCCGCAATGCTCTGGCGCTGTGCGCTCTGGGCTCATTTGAGCTCCGTAGGGTTTCTCTTGCTCCTGTAGTCCTTGATCGCAGCCTTGATTGCGTCCTCGGCCAACATCGAGCAGTGGAGCTTCACCGGAGGGAGACTCAACTCCTTAGCGATCTCCGTGTTCTTGATCTTGGCTGCATCGTCCAACGTCTTCCCGCGCACGAGCTCTGTCATGTACGAAGACGATGCGATCGCAGACCCGCACCCAAATGTCTTGAACTTGACGTTTTCTATCACGCCGGTCTCGTCGTTCACCTGGATTTGTAGTTTCATCACGTCACCACAGGCTGGTGCACCCACCAAACCGGTGCCCACGTTGGGAAGGTTCTTGTCCAAAGACCCGACGTTACGAGGGTTTGTGTAGTGCTCGATCACCTTGGGGTGATACAGACGGGCAGCGGCCACTCTCATGGTCTGTCCTTTCAAAGCGGCGCTCATGGGCCTCATGGCTTGTCTTGGTAGTGCAAACATTTGTGTATGTGTATATGGGGCTTTCTTCAGACTTGTTCTATGCTGTTTTCTGCTCTGATGCTATTCTCTGATCTGCTGTCGCGCTGCTGTTGTACTTATACAATTCAAAACTGATGACATATATATACACAGTGCGCATACAAATCGGGACAGCAAGTCGGGACTGCAAAGTCGGGTTCATGCTCCAGCCGTCATTAGTTTGCAAAATCGAGAAACTCGGCATCCCTGCCTGGGGCGCGCCCGTCCCCCGTCCCCCGTCCCCCGTCCC